>OY978465.1:20330000-20390000 GCA_963854805.1 Plagodis dolabraria | reverse complement strand
GTCAAAAGCAAATTTTATATATAGTATAATATATTCATAGTCTTCTTTGGCCAAACAAAAATCCATTTACCAGTGGAACAATCGATTTTATTTGTTCCATAATAGAAATAGGGGACCACCGTGTCTGTCTGTCTGTCTGACCTTTGAAGGGCAGCCATGTTTGGAACTGTAAAGTGTAGCTGAAGTGAAATTTTCACAAAAGTCTCACCAAGTGTCTGAAACGAAAATTAGCGATAAATTACCTACGTTAATAGATTGCTAATACATTTTCAAACGCAGATTGGTGGGTTGCTGAAACCTTCAAAAACTGACTGTTTGTCAACACTGTTATCAAGTTAATTAACATTAACTAGCTAATAAATTGCCACATGTCCATGTGATATTATTAATCAAATTCATATTATTGAGAACAACTAATTATCAAGTTATGTATAAGTGTTACATAATATTTTGATGAATGACTGTGTGTGTGTTTAATCTGTAAACTCCATAGAAATGGTAAACATTCTACATTTACATAATATTAACTTTTTCATAAATTACACTGCCATCAGGGTGGAACTAAATTAACAGTAACAATTTTGTAAATTGCATAAGGATCGCATTGAAATATTTGATTGTTGAAAGGCTATTTGTTTTTCAATAATTATAATATGCACTGATCAATACACTATACAATAATATATAACTTGATCCATCCTCCGCTCTTGTATTTATTCGCTTACAAATTATTTATTATAACCGTCATCTCGATATTCGAAACGTTCGAAACGTAGCTCGTCGTGTGTGGCCCGTAAATGTAAACAAGAAGCGTGTGCGATATCATTATTAATTCATAGTTATACGTACAAAAACAAGGCAATTGTTTGATTTTCACATGAATTTAACACCGACCGACAAAAAGTTTGATTTCTTTCATTTTTTTTTTCTGAATTTCACTAAAAACAAGGCAATTGTTTGATTTTTTTTTCTCTTAATTTCACTCAAAAACAAGGCAATTGTTTGATTTTCACATGAATTTAACACCGACCGACAAAAAGTTTGATTTCTTTCATTTTTTTTTCTGAATTTCACTCAAAATCATGGCAATTGTTTGATTTTTTTTTCTCTTAATTTCATTCAAAAACAAGGCAATTGTTTGATTTTTTTTCTCTCTTAATTTCACTCAAAAACAAGGCTATTGTTTGATTTTCACATGAATTTAACACCGACCGACAAAAAGTTTGATTTCTTTCAATTTTTTTTTTTCTGAATTTCACTCAAAAACAAGGCAATTAAGGATATTGGCTATAGTCTAAATTATAACAAGTTGGCAATGATCACTAACCCTCTCAGGCAATTATTTATATTCTGCTCCGTTGACATTTCAGGTTTGGATAGATACTGGATGTATGATGCTGCCGATCAAAAGCTGTTATGTTTGCCCGCCCGCCGCTGATTGCTTTCGTCTATTTTAACACGGTAAGTGTCAAAAGCAAATTTTATATATAGTATAATATATTCATAGTCTTCTTTGGCCAAACAAAAATCCATTTACCAGTGGAACAATCGATTTTATTTGTTCCATAATAGAAATAGGGGACCACCGTGTCTGTCTGTCTGTCTGACCTTTGAAGGGCAGCCATGTTTGGAACTGTAAAGTGTAGCCGAAGTGAAATTTTCACAAAAGTCTCACCAAGTGTCTGAAACGAAAATTAGCGATAAATTACCTACGTTAATAGATTGCTAATACATTTTCAAACGCAGATTGGTGGGTTGCTGAAACCTTCAAAAACTGACTGTTTGTCAACACTGTTATCAAGTTAATTAACATTAACTAGCTAATAAATTGCCACATGTCCATGTGATATTATTAATCAAATTCATATTATTGAGAACAACTAATTATCAAGTTATGTATAAGTGTTACATAATATTTTGATGAATGACTGTGTGTGTGTTTAATCTGTAAACTCCATAGAAATGGTAAACATTCTACATTTACATAATATTAACTTTTTCATAAATTACACTGCCATCAGGGTGGAACTAAATTAACAGTACCAATTTTGTAAATTGCATAAGGATCGCATTGAAATATTTGATTGTTGAAAGGCTATTTGTTTTTCAATAATTATAATATGCACTGATCAATACACTATACAATAATATATAACTTGATCCATCCTCCGCTCTTGTATTTATTCGCTTACAAATTATTTATTATAACCGTCATCTCGATATTCGAAACGTTCGAAACGTAGCTCGTCGTGTGTGGCCCGTAAATGTAAACAAGAAGCGTGTGCGATATCATTATTAATGCATAGTTATACGTAACCATAACAATAGTTAAAAATTACCTACACGGCGGTGGAAGTGACAATTACAATTTGAATCACCGCGACATGTAAATTTGTAGCACATCAGAGATCAGCGTTGAAATGGTCAATCGGCGTTAGTAAGCAGCGGCTAAATTGTACAAGTGAAATTAATAGGTATGCCATATATAACAGGCAACTGTTTAATTTTCACATTAATTAAAAACCAACGGACAATATTTTTTTTTCCATAATTACACTGAAAAACAGGCAATTGTTTGATTTTCAAATGAATTTAACACCGACCGACAAAAAATTTGATTTCTTTCAATTTTTTTTTCTGAATTTCACTCAAAAACAAGGCAATTGTTTGATTTTTTTTTTCTCTTAATTTCACTCAAAAACAAGGCAATTGTTTGATTTTCACATGAATTTAAAACCGACCGACAAAAAGTTTGATTTCTTTCATTTTTTTTTTCCAAATTTCACTCAATAACCAGGCAATTGTTTGATTTTTTTTTTCTTAATTTCACTCAAAAACAAGGCAATTGTTTGATTTTCACATGAATTTAACACCGACCGACAAAAAGTTTGATTTCTTTCAATTTTTTTTTTCTGATTTTCACTCTAAAACAAGGCAATTGTTTGATTTTTTTTTTCTCTTAATTTCTCTCAAAAACAAGGCAATTGTTTGATTTTCACATGAATTTAACACCGACCGACAAAAAGTTTGATTTCTTTCAATATTTTTTTTTTCTGAATTTCACTCAAAATCAAGGCAATTGTTTGATTTTTTTTTTCTCTTAATTTCACTCAAAAACAAGGCAATTGTTTGATTTTCACATGAATTTAACACCGACCGACAAAAAGTTTGATTTCTTTCAATGTTTTTTTTTCTGAGTTTCACTCAAAAACAAGGCAATTAAGGATATTGGCTATAGTCTAAATTATAACAAGTTGGCAATGATCACTAACCCTCTCAGGCAATTATTTATATTCTGCTCCGTTGACATTTCAGGTTTGGATACATACTGGATGTATGATGCTGCCGCTCAAAAGCTGTTATGTTTGCCCGCCCGCCGCTGATTGCTTTCGTCTATTTTAACATGGTAAGTGTCAAAAGCAAATTTTATATATAGTATAATATATTCATAGTCTTCTTTGGCCAAACAAAAATCCATTTACCAGTGGAACAATCGATTTTATTTGTTCCATAATAGTAATAGGGGACCACCGTGTCTGTCTGTCTGTCTGACCTTTGAAGGGCAGCCATGTTTGGAACTGTAATGTGTAGCCGAAGTGAAATTTTCACAAAAGTCTCACCAAGTGTCTGAAACGAAAATTAGCGATAAATTACCTACGTTAATAGATTGCTAATACATTTTCAAACGCAGATTGGTGGGTTGCTGAAACCTTCAAAAACTGACTGTTTGTCAACACTGTTATCAAGTTAATTAACATTAACTAGCTAATAAATTGCCACATGTCCATGTCATATTATTAATCAAATTCATATTATTGAGAACAACTAATTATCAAGTTATGTATAAGTGTTACATAATATTTTGATGAATGACTGTGTGTGTGTTTAATCTGTAAACTCCATAGAAATGGTAAACATTCTACATTTACATAATATTAACTTTTTCATAAATTACACTGCCATCAGGGTGGAACTAAATCAACAGTAACAATTTTGTAAATTGCATAAGGATCGCATTGAAATATTTGATTGTTGAGAGGCTATTTGTTTTTCAATAATTATAATATGCACTGATCAATACACTATACAATAATATATAACTTGATCCATCCTCCGCTCTTGTATTTATTCGCTTACAAATTATTTATTATAACCGTCATCTCGATATTCGAAACGTTCGAAACGTAGCTCGTCGTGTGTGGCCCGTAAATGTAAACAAGAAGCGTGTGCGATATCATTATTAATGCATAGTTATACGTACAAAAACAAGGCAATTGTTTGATTTTTTTTTCTCTTAATTTCACTCAAAAACAGGGCAATTGTTTGATTTTCACATGAATTTAACACCGACCGACAAAAAGTTTGTTTTCTTTCAATATTTTTTTTTTCTGAATTTCACTCAAAAACAAGGCAATTGTTCGATTTTTTTTTTCTCTTAATTTCACTCAAAAACAAGGCAATTGTTTGATTTTCACATGAATTTAACACCGACCGACAAAAAGTTTGATTTCTTTCAATATTTTTTTTTTCTGAATTTCACTCAAAAACAAGGCAATTGTTTGATTTTTTTTCTCTTAATTTCACTCAAAAACAAGGCAATTGTTTGATTTTCACATGAATTTAACACCGACCGACAAAAAGTTTGATATCTTTCATTTTTTTTTTTCTGAATTTCACTAAAAACAAGGCAATTGTTTGATTTTTTTTTCTCTTAATTTCACTCAAAAACAAGGCAATTGTTTGATTTTCACATGAATTTAACACCGACCGACAAAAAGTTTGATTTCTTTCAATTTTTTTTTTCTGAATTTCACTCAAAAACAAGGCAATTGTGTGATTTTTTTTTCTCTTAATTTCACTCAAAAACAAGGCAATTGTTTGATTTTCACATGAATTTAACACCGACCGACAAAAAGTTTGATTTCTTTCAATTTTTTTTTTTCTGAATTTCACTCAAAAACAAGGCAATTGTGTGATTTTTTTTTCTCTTAATTTCACTCAAAAACAAGGCAATTGTTTGATTTTCACATGAATTTAACACTGACCGACGAAAAGTTTGATTTCTTTCAATATTTTTTTTTTCTGAATTTCACTCAAAAACAAGGCAATTGTTTGATTTTTTTTTTCTCTTAATTTCACTTAAAAACAAAGCAGTTGTTTGATTTTCACATGAATTTAACACCGACCGACAAAAAGTTTGATTTCTTTCATTTTTTTTTTCTGAATTTCACTCAAAAACAAGGCAATTGTTTGATTTTTTTTTTTCTTTTAATTTCACTCAAAAACAAGGCAATTGTTTGATTTTCACATGAATTTAACACCGACCGACAAAAAGTTTGATTTCTTTCAATGTTTTTTTTTCTGAGTTTCACTCAAAAACAAGGCAATTAAGGATATTGGCTATAGTCTAAATTATAACAAGTTGGCAATGATCACTAACCCTCTCAGGCAATTATTTATATTCTGCTCCGTTGACATTTCAGGTTTGGATACATACTGGATGTATGATGCTGCCGCTCAAAAGCTGTTATGTTTGCCCGCCCGCCGCTGATTCCTTTCGTCTATATTAACATGGTAAGTGTCAAAAGCAAATTTTATATATAGTATAATATATTCATAGTCTTCTTTGGCCAAACAAAAATCCATTTACCAGTGGAACAATCGATTTTATTTGTTCCATAATAGAAATAGGGGACCACCGTGTCTGTCTGTCTGTCTGACCTTTGAAGGGCAGCCATGTTTGGAACTGTAAAGTGTAGCCGAAGTGAAATTTTCACAAAAGTCTCACCAAGTGTCTGAAACGAAAATTAGCGATAAATTACCTACGTTAATAGATTGCTAATACATTTTCAAACGCAGATTGGTGGGTTGCTGAAACCTTCAAAAACTGACTGTTTGTCAACACTGTTATCAAGTTAATTAACATTAACTAGCTAATAAATTGCCACATGTCCATGTGATATTATTAATCAAATTCATATTATTGAGAACAACTAATTATCAAGTTATGTATAAGTGTTACATAATATTTTGATGAATGACTGTGTGTGTGTTTAATCTGTAAACTCCATAGAAATGGTAAACATTCTACATTTACATAATATTAACTTTTTCATAAATTACACTGCCATCAGGGTGGAACTAAATTAACAGTAACAATTTTGTAAATTGCATAAGGATCGCATTGAAATATTTGATTGTTGAAAGGCTATTTGTTTTTCAATAATTATAATATGCACTGATCAATACACTATACAATAATATATAACTTGATCCATCCTCCGCTCTTGTATTTATTCGCTTACAAATTATTTATTATAACCGTCATCTCGATATTCGAAACGTTCGAAACGTAGCTCGTCGTGTGTGGCCCGTAAATGTAAACAAGAAGCGTGTGCGATATCATTATTAATGCATAGTTATACGTACAAAAACAAGGCAATTGTTTGATTTTCACATGAATTTAACACCGACCGACAAAAAGTTTGATTTCTTTCATTTTTTTTTTTCTGAATTTCACTAAAAACAAGGCAATTGTTTGATTTTTTTTTCTCTTAATTTCACTCAAAAACAAGGCAATTGTTTGATTTTCACATGAATTTAACACCGACTGACAAAAAGTTTGATTTCTTTCAATATTTTTTTTTTCTGAATTTCACTCAAAATCAAGGCAATTGTTTGATTTTTTTTTCTCTTAATTTCATTCAAAAACAAGGCAATTGTTTGATTTTTTTTCTCTCTTAATTTCACTCAAAAACAAGGCTATTGTTTGATTTTCACATGAATTTAACACCGACCGACAAAAAGTTTGATTTCTTTCAATTTTTTTTTTTCTGAATTTCACTCAAAAACAAGGCAATTAAGGATATTGGCTATAGTCTAAATTATAACAAGTTGGCAATGATCACTAACCCTCTCAGGCAATTATTTATATTCTGCTCCGTTGACATTTCAGGTTTGGATAGATACTGGATGTATGATGCTGCCGATCAAAAGCTGTTATGTTTGCCCGCCCGCCGCTGATTGCTTTCGTCTATTTTAACACGGTAAGTGTCAAAAGCAAATTTTATATATAGTATAATATATTCATAGTCTTCTTTGGCCAAACAAAAATCCATTTACCAGTGGAACAATCGATTTTATTTGTTCCATAATAGAAATAGGGGACCACCGTGTCTGTCTGTCTGTCTGACCTTTGAAGGGCAGCCATGTTTGGAACTGTAAAGTGTAGCCGAAGTGAAATTTTCACAAAAGTCTCACCAAGTGTCTGGAACGAAAATTAGCGATAAATTACCTACGTTAATAGATTGCTAATACATTTTCAAACGCAGATTGGTGGGTTGCTGAAACCTTCAAAAACTGACTGTTTGTCAACACTGTTATCAAGTTAATTAACATTAACTAGCTAATAAATTGCCACATGTCCATGTGATATTATTAATCAAATTCATATTATTGAGAACAACTAATTATCAAGTTATGTATAAGTGTTACATAATATTTTGATGAATGACTGTGTGTGTGTTTAATCTGTAAACTCCATAGAAATGGTAAACATTCTACATTTACATAATATTAACTTTTTCATAAATTACACTGCCATCAGGGTGGAACTAAATTAACAGTACCAATTTTGTAAATTGCATAAGGATCGCATTGAAATATTTGATTGTTGAAAGGCTATTTGTTTTTCAATAATTATAATATGCACTGATCAATACACTATACAATAATATATAACTTGATCCATCCTCCGCTCTTGTATTTATTCGCTTACAAATTATTTATTATAACCGTCATCTCGATATTCGAAACGTTCGAAACGTAGCTCGTCGTGTGTGGCCCGTAAATGTAAACAAGAAGCGTGTGCGATATCATTATTAATGCATAGTTATACGTAACCATAACAATAGTTAAAAATTACCTACACGGCGGTGGAAGTGACAATTACAATTTGAATCACCGCGACATGTAAATTTGTAGCACATCAGAGATCAGCGTTGAAATGGTCAATCGGCGTTAGTAAGCAGCGGCTAAATTGTACAAGTGAAATTAATAGGTATGCCATATATAACAGGCAACTGTTTAATTTTCACATTAATTAAAAACCAACGGACAATATTTTTTTTTCCATAATTACACTGAAAAACAGGCAATTGTTTGATTTTCAAATGAATTTAACACCGACCGACAAAAAATTTGATTTCTTTCAATTTTTTTTTTCTGAATTTCACTCAAAAACAAGGCAATTGTTTGATTTTTTTTTTCTCTTAATTTCACTCAAAAACAAGGCAATTGTTTGATTTTCACATGAATTTAAAACCGACCGACAAAAAGTTTGATTTCTTTCATTTTTTTTTTCCAAATTTCACTCAATAACCAGGCAATTGTTTGATTTTTTTTTTCTTAATTTCACTCAAAAACAAGGCAATTGTTTGATTTTCACATGAATTTAACACCGACCGACAAAAAGTTTGATTTCTTTCAATTTTTTTTTTCTGATTTTCACTCTAAAACAAGGCAATTGTTTGATTTTTTTTTTCTCTTAATTTCACTCAAAAACAAGGCAATTGTTTGATTTTCACATGAATTTAACACCGACCGACAAAAAGTTTGATTTCTTTCAATATTTTTTTTTCTGAATTTCACTCAAAAACTTGGCAATTAGGGATATTGGCTATAGCCTAAATTATAACAAGTTGGCAATGATCACTAACCCTCTCAGGCAATTATTTATATTCTGCTCCGTTGACATTTCAGGTTTGGATACATACTGGATGTATGATGCTGCCGCTCAAAAGCTGTTATGTTTGCCCGCCCGCCGCTGATTGCTTTCGTCTATTTTAACATGGTAAGTGTCAAAAGCAAATTTTATATATAGTATAATATATTCATAGTCTTCTTTGGCCAAACAAAAATCCATTTACCAGTGGAACAATCGATTTTATTTGTTCCATAATAGAAACAGACACGGTGGTCCCCTATTTCTATTATGGAACAAATAAAATCGATTGTTCCACAGTGGAAATGGATTTTTGTTTGGCCAAAGAAGACTATGAATATATTATACTATATTATATAAAATTTGCTTTTGACACTTACCATGTTAAAATAGACGAAAGCAATCAGCGGCGGGCGGGCAAACATAACAGCTTTTGAGCGGCAGCATCATACATCCAGTATGTATCCAAACCTGAAATGTCAACGGAGCAGAATATAAATAATTGCCTGAGAGGGTTAGTGATCATTGCCAACTTGTTATAATTTAGGCTATAGCCAATATCCCTAATTGCCATGTTTTTGAGTGAAATTCAGAAAAAAAAAATATTGAAAGAAATCAAACTTTTTGTCGGTCGGTGTTAAATTCATGTGAAAATCAAACAATTGCCTTGTTTTTGAGTGAAATTAAGAGAAAAAAAAAATCAAACAATTGCCTTGTTTTAGAGTGAAAATCAGAAAAAAAAAATTGAAAGAAATCAAACTTTTTGTCGGTCGGTGTTAAATTCATGTGAAAATCAAACAATTGCCTTGTTTTTGAGTGAAATTAAGAAAAAAAAAATCAAACAATTGCCTGGTAATTGAGTGAAATTTGGAAAAAAAAAATGAAAGAAATCAAACTTTTTGTCGGTCGGTTTTAAATTCATGTGAAAATCAAACAATTGCCTTGTTTTTGAGTGAAATTAAGAGAAAAAAAAAAAATCAAACAATTGCCTTGTTTTTGAGTGAAATTCAGAAAAAAAAAATTGAAAGAAATCAAATTTTTTGTCGGTCGGTGTTAAATTCATTTGAAAATCAAACAATTGCCTGTTTTTCAGTGTAATTATGGAAAAAAAATATTGTCCGTTGGTTTTTAATTAATGTGAAAATTAAACAGTTGCCTGTTATATATGGCATACCTATTAATTTCACTTGTACAATTTAGCCGCTGCTTACTAACGCCGATTGACCATTTCAACGCTGATCTCTGATGTGCTACAAATTTACATGTCGCGGTGATTCAAATTGTAATTGTCACTTCCACCGCCGTGTAGGTAATTTTTAACTATTGTTATGGTTACGTATAACTATGCATTAATAATGATATCGCACACGCTTCTTGTTTACATTTACGGGCCACACACGACGAGCTACGTTTCGAACGTTTCGAATATCGAGATGACGGTTATAATAAATAATTTGTAAGCGAATAAATACAAGAGCGGAGGATGGATCAAGTTATATATTATTGTATAGTGTATTGATCAGTGCATATTATAATTATTGAAAAACAAATAGCCTTTCAACAATCAAATATTTCAATGCGATCCTTATGCAATTTACAAAATTGGTACTGTTAATTTAGTTCCACCCTGATGGCAGTGTAATTTATGAAAAAGTTAATATTATGTAAATGTAGAATGTTTACCATTTCTATGGAGTTTACAGATTAAACACACACACAGTCATTCATCAAAATATTATGTAACACTTATACATAACTTGATAATTAGTTGTTCTCAATAATATGAATTTGATTAATAATATCACATGGACATGTGGCAATTTATTAGCTAGTTAATGTTAATTAACTTGATAACAGTGTTGACAAACAGTCAGTTTTTGAAGGTTTCAGCAACCCACCAATCTGCGTTTGAAAATGTATTAGCAATCTATTAACGTAGGTAATTTATCGCTAATTTTCGTTTCAGACACTTGGTGAGACTTTTGTGAAAATTTCACTTCGGCTACACTTTACAGTTCCAAACATGGCTGCCCTTCAAAGGTCAGACAGACAGACAGACACGGTGGTCCCCTATTTCTATTATGGAACAAATAAAATCGATTGTTCCACTGGTAAATGGATTTTTGTTTGGCCAAAGAAGACTATGAATATATTATACTACTAGCTGTACCCGCGACTTCGTTCGCGATTGCCGTACCTGCACACTAATTATTCACATTTGTGCACTGTTTATCTCATATTAAGCAACACTGTGGTCTGCGGTGAAGCACTCTTATAGTAAACCATAGCTCAGAATGGAGCTTTCTACTTTGGATTTCAAAACTCCCGGGTTGTATTTTCCAGAAGACAGTAGTTAAGTAACTCAGAGAGTTCTTTCCCGGTTCGCACAATAAATGTTGAAGCAAAGTACCTTCTGCGTTTCTTTAGAATTTCGATTTTAAAACCGCGTTTTTTAAATCTAAAAAAAAAATTAAAATTGACGGTAGATCGTATTTTTTTTTATTTCTCATTCTCGGAAAGTAGTGTTTGTTTGATCTGAGTAGCGGGTGGGAGACGCTCCTTCCCACCTAAGGCCGGGAAAAACATTGGTGTAAACAAAGTTATATGTCTAAGATTTTTCGTTGTAAAATATTCTGTTGGTGTAAAACAATTAATAACAACTATGTTTGGCAGGGTAGTAACTAAATATAAGGTAGAAAGTGTGGGTAAAAAAAAATATTTAACTTTCCCTAAATTTCATTGTTCTAACTCCTAGTGTATCTTTGTATCTTCTACTCGTGTTTATTATTTTTAGTAAATATTTAGAAAAACTACTATTTTTTTACCCTCCTCATATTTTAAATGAAAAGTAGAGTTTTTAACACGGATGTAAGTCATTGATTCCTACTTGGACTATAGCCGCATTAATTTAAAAAACATACTGCTCATGTTATTAAAATCAAAATAAATAATCTAAAAAAACATACTATATTTATATCTTTATTCCTTATATTAGTTTATATCTTTATTTTTAGTAAGTATGTTATTTTATCAAACATAATTTTTAGAAAAGCTACTTTATTTACTTTCTTTAAATTCGATATGAAAAGTAGAGAGCTGAACGCGGGTGAAAGTTACCAATTCCTTTCGACCCTTGTATAACAATCTACTAAAGTTGTGCACTTCCAACTTTTAAACGGATTAAATCACGTATATTTATCATTATTTTTGTCCCGACAGTCGCCCCGTGACCACGATCACTACAAAGTCTTTGAAACGTCGGGACAAAAATAATGATAAATATACGCGATTTAAACCGTTTAAAGTTGTTTAATTACTAAGTGTAACAATCGCGGGAACCTAAGACACATTGTGCACTTTCATTTCGCAGTCTCCGAAATGTATCCGTCAAAAGAAAGATAATTATGTAGTTTAAAAAACTGATTGTGGTGAATGTTTTTTTTTTATTATTGCTGATAGGTACGCCTTTGACCACAATCTCACCTGATGGTAAGTGACGATGTGGGCGTAGGTGTTAACAGGCTTATCCTAGAATTACTGGCTCTCAAGGACAGCTGCCGGAACACACCGTTAGGTGCATGGCGACAGATTTTCCACTGGAGGGTGGTCGCTAGCCAGGCGGGCATTCGCAAAAATGCCCTTCCACCATGCGGTGAAGCTCAAGCCAGTGGCGGGATTCGAACCATGGACCTGCTGCGCGTCAGTCAATAGCCAAAGCCACTGAGCTATCACTGCTTCAAATGTACCACATTTTAGAGTTTTATCGTAGCAAGCTTGCAAAACTAAATAAAGGTGCCGTGCTGCCCGTGGGGCGCCAGGCGGCCCGTGGGATGCCGGTCTGTCCGTGGGGTGTCGGGCTTCCCGTGGGGTTCCGGGCTGCCTGTGGGCTTAAGATGAGCCGTACGTTAAAGGGTTTCTCAACATTCCGCGGTCCAAGTTATTTAAAACGAAATATTTAGTTTGTGATATCTGTAATTTCTGAACTGCAAAACTGAGAACTTTGAAATATTTACGGGAAAATAATTAAATAACCACTATTGTAACAAAAAAAGAATGATTGAAATCGGACTACGCGTTAATAAATTACAACTAAATGTACATTTTGACTTTCATCCCCTTTCCCAAGAAAACCTTACTGAATTTCGGGATAAAAGTATCGTATGTCCTTCTTCGTAGTATGAACTCGAATCGTGCTAAGTTTCATTCAAATCCATTCAGTAGTTTTGGAGTGATAAGAGGCCGGGATACAGACAGACAGCCAGAAAAAAAAAACAGTTTTTGCATCAGTATCAGCTACGGATTGCTCTCAAAACATATTTTCAAAATTTCTGCAATGTACAGAATTGGACCTGTTACAGTTTTATTATAAGTATAAATATATTAATTTAAGCGTCTTCCCTCGCGCTTCCCTATTCGCCTTCTGCAACCTGTTATAGGTATAGATTAGACTGATTAGAGCATTGCATGTTATGAAAAATATACGTAGGGAAGTTGTGCTTATCGTAATAAAAAAACTGTGTTTTATCGTTTGAAAAATCAGTCTTTTGGAGAGGCCCGACTACAGACCTATCTATTATACCTATACGATAAAGTGCAATCGCCAGCTTAAGATGAGCCGTACGTTGAAAGGTTCCTGTACATTCGGGGTGTCAAGTTATTTGGAACGTAATATTTAGGTTGTGATGTCTGTAATTTCTGAACTGCAAATCCGATGACTTTGAAATATTTCCGTGATAATTTTTAAAGTACCACTATTCTAATTAAAAAATCGGCCAAGTGTGAATCGGACTCGCGCACGAAGGGTTCCGTACCATTAGCTATACAACATTAGACTTCATATTTTAACCTTTTTTTGTTTTAACGTGAGCGAGTCCAACTCGCACTTGGCCAACTTTTTGTATTTGTTGTTATAGCGGCAACAGAAATACATCATCTGTGAAAATTTCAACTGTCTAGCTATCACCGTTCTTGAGATACAGCCTGGTAACAGACGGACGGACGGATGGACGGACAGACGGACGGACGGACAGCGGGACAGACCGTTTTTACCCTTTGGGTACGGAACCCTAAAAAGAACGTCTGAAATTGGACTACGCGTTAATAAATTACAACTAAGTGTATATTTTGACTTTCATCCCCTCTCCCAAGGGAACCATGCTGAATTTCGGGATAAAAAGCTAAATTATCCTACCTTGTAGTATGAACTCCAATCATGCTAAGTTTCATTGAAATCCATCCAGTAGTTTTGGAGTGATACGCGGCCGGGATACAGACAGACAGACAGACAGACAGACAGACAGACAGACAAAAATAAAAAAAAATATAGTTTCGGCATCAGTATCAGCTACAGAGTACTGTAAATTTTTTTTTTTCAAAATATCTGCCATGTACAGAATTGGACCTGTTACAGTTTTATTATAAGTATAGATATATAAAATTTGCTTTTGACACTTACCGTGTTAAAATAGACGAAAGCAATCAGCGGCGGGCGGGCAAACATAACAGCTTTTGATCGGCAGCATCATACATCCAGTATCTATCCAAACCTGAAATGTCAACGGAGCAGAATATAAATAATTGCCTGAGAGGGTTAGTGATCATTGCCAACTTGTTATAATTTAGACTATAGCCAATATCCTTAATTGCCTTGTTTTTGAGTGAAATTCAGAAAAAAAAAAATTGAAAGAAATCAAACTTTTTGTCGGTCGGTGTTAAATTCATGTGAAAATCAAACAATAGCCTTGTTTTTGAGTGAAATTAAGAGAGAAAAAAAATCAAACAATTGCCTTGTTTTTGAATGAAATTAAGAGAAAAAAAAATCAAACAATTGCCTTGATTTTGAGTGAAATTCAGAAAAAAAAAATATTGAAAGAAATCAAACTTTTTGTCAGTCGGTGTTAAATTCATGTGAAAATCAAACAATTGCCTTGTTTTTGAGTGAAATTAAGAGAAAAAAAAATCAAACAATTGCCTTGTTTTTAGTGAAATTCAGAAAAAAAAAATGAAAGAAATCAAACTTTTTGTCGGTCGGTGTTAAATTCATGTGAAAATCAAACAATTGCCTTGTTTTTGTACGTATAACTATGCATTAATAATGATATCGCACACGCTTCTTGTTTACATTTACGGGCCACACACGACGAGCTACGTTTCGAACGTTTCGAATATCGAGATGACGGTTATAATAAATAATTTGTAAGCGAATAAATACAAGAGCGGAGGATGGATCAAGTTATATATTATTGTATAGTGTATTGATCAGTGCATATTATAATTATTGAAAAACAAATAGCCTTTCAACAATCAAATATTTCAATGCAATCCTTATGCAATTTACAAAATTGTTACTGTTAATTTAGTTCCACCCTGATGGCAGTGTAATTTATGAAAAAGTTAATATTATGTAAATGTAGAATGTTTACCATTTCTATGGAGTTTACAGATTAAACACACACACAGTCATTCATCAAAATATAATGTAACACTTATACATAACTTGATAATTAGTTGTTCTCAATAATATGAATTTGATTAATAATATCACATGGACATGTGGCAATTTATTAGCTAGTTAATGTTAATTAACTTGATAACAGTGTTGACAAACAGTCAGTTTTTGAAGGTTTCAGCAACCCACCAATCTGCGTTTGAAAATGTATTAGCAATCTATTAACGTAGGTAATTTATCGCTAATTTTCGTTTCAGACACTTGGTGAGACTTTTGTGAAAATTTCACTTCGGCTACACTTTACAGTTCCAAACATGGCTGCCCTTCAAAGGTCAGACAGACAGACAGACACGGTGGTCCCCTATTTCTATTATGGAACAAATAAAATCGATTGTTCCACTGGTAAATGGATTTTTGTTTGGCCAAAGAAGACTATGAATATATTATACTATATATAAAATTTGCTTTTGACACTTACCATGTTAATATAGACGAAAGCAATCAGCGGCGGGCGGGCAAACATAACAGCTTTTGAGCGGCAGCATCATACATCCAGTATGAACCAAACCTGAAATGTCAACGGAGCAGAATATAAATAATTGCCTGAGAGGGTTAGTGATCATTGCCAACTTGTTATAATTTAGACTATAGCCAATATCCTTAATTGCCTTGTTTTTGAGTGAAACTCAGAAAAAAAAACATTGAAAGAAATCAAACTTTTTGTCGGTCGGTGTTAAATTCATGTGAAAATCAAACAATTGCCTTGTTTTTGAGTGAAATTAAAAGAAAAAAAAAAAATCAAACAATTGCCTTGTTTTTGAGTGAAATTAGGAGAAAAAAAAAATCAAACAATTGCCTTGATTTTGAGTGAAATTCAGAAAAAAAAAATATTGAAAGAAATCAAACTTTTTGTCGGTCGGTGTTAAATTCATGTGAAAATCAAACAATTGCCTTGTTTTTGAGTGAAATTCAGAAAAAAAAAATGAAAGAAATCAAACTTTTTGTCGGTCGGTGTTAAATTCATGTGAAAATCAAACAATTGCTTTGTTTTTAAGTGAAATTAAGAGAAAAAAAAATCAAACAATTGCCTTGTTTTTGAGTGAAATTCAGAAAAAAAAAATATTGAAAGAAATCAAACTTTTTGTCGGTCAGTGTTAAATTCATGTGAAAATCAAACAATTGCCTTGTTTTTGAGTGAAATTAAGAGAAAAAAAAATCACATAATTGCCTTGTTTTTGAGTGAAATTCAGAAAAAAAAAAATTGAAAGAAATCAAACTTTTTGTCGGTCGGTGTTAAATTCATGTGAAAATCAAACAATTGCCTTGTTTTTGAGTGAAATTAAGAGAAAAAAAAATCACACAATTGCCTTGTTTTTGAGTGAAATTCAGAAAAAAAAAATTGAAAGAAATCAAACTTTTTGTCGGTCGGTGTTAAATTCATGTGAAAATCAAACAATTGCCTTGTTTTTGAGTGAAATTAAGAGAAAAAAAAATCAAACAATTGCCTTGTTTTTAGTGAAATTCAGAAAAAAAAAAATGAAAGATATCAAACTTTTTGTCGGTCGGTGTTAAATTCATGTGAAAATCAAACAATTGCCTTGTTTTTGGGTGAAATTAAGAGAAAAAAAATCAAACAATTGCCTTGTTTTTGAGTGAAATTCAGAAAAAAAAAATATTGAAAGAAATCAAACTTTTTGTCGGTCGGTGTTAAATTCATGTGAAAATCAAACAATTGCCTTGTTTTTGAGTGAAATTAAGAGAAAAAAAAAATCGAACAATTGCCTTGTTTTTGAGTGAAATTCAGAAAAAAAAAATATTGAAAGAAAACAAACTTTTTGTCGGTCGGTGTTAAATTCATGTGAAAATCAAACAATTGCCCTGTTTTTGAGTGAAATTAAGAGAAAAAAAAATCAAACAATTGCCTTGTTTTTGTACGTATAACTATGCATTAATAATGATATCGCACACGCTTCTTGTTTACATTTACGGGCCACACACGACGAGCTACGTTTCGAACGTTTCGAATATCGAGATGACGGTTATAATAAATAATTTGTAAGCGAATAAATACAAGAGCGGAGGATGGATCAAGTTATATATTATTGTATAGTGTATTGATCAGTGCATATTATAATTATTGAAAAACAAATAGCCTCTCAACAATCAAATATTTCAATGCGATCCTTATGCAATTTACAAAATTGTTACTGTTGATTTAGTTCCACCCTGATGGCAGTGTAATTTATGAAAAAGTTAATATTATGTAAATGTAGAATGTTTACCATTTCTATGGAGTTTACAGATTAAACACACACACAGTCATTCATCAAAATATTATGTAACACTTATACATAACTTGATAATTAGTTGTTCTCAATAATATGAATTTGATTAATAATATCACATGGACATGTGGCAATTTATTAGCTAGTTAATGTTAATTAACTTGATAACAGTGTTGACAAACAGTCAGTTTTTGAAGGTTTCAGCAACCCACCAATCTGCGTTTGAAAATGTATTAGCAATCTATTAACGTAGGTAATTTATCGCTAATTTTCGTTTCAGACACTTGGTGAGACTTTTGTGAAAATTTCACTTCGGCTACACATTACAGTTCCAAACATGGCTGCCCTTCAAAGGTCAGACAGACAGACAGACACGGTGGTCCCCTATTACTATTATGGAACAAATAAAATCGATTGTTCCACTGGTAAATGGATTTTTGTTTGGCCAAAGAAGACTATGAATATATTATACTATATATAAAATTTGCTTTTGACACTTACCATGTTAAAATAGACGAAAGCAATCAGCGGCGGGCGGGCAAACATAACAGCTTTTGAGCGGCAGCATCATACATCCAGTATGTATCCAAACCTGAAATGTCAACGGAGCAGAATATAAATAATTGCCTGAGAGGGTTAGTGATCATTGCCAACTTGTTATAATTTAGGCTATAGCCAATATCCCTAATTGCCGTGTTTTTGAGTGAAATTCAGAAAAAAAAAATATTGAAAGAAATCAAACTTTTTGTCGGTCGGTGTTAAATTCATGTGAAAATCAAACAATTGCCTTGTTTTTGAGTGAAATTAAGAGAAAAAAAAAATCAAACAATTGCCTTGTTTTTGAGTGAAAATCAGAAAAAAATAATTGAAAGAAATCAAACTTTTTGTCGGTCGGTGTTAAATTCATGTGAAAATCAAACAATTGCCTTGTTTTTGAGTGAAATTAAGAAAAAAAAAATCAAACAATTGCCTGGTTATTGAGTGAAATTTGGAAAAAAAAAATGAAAGAAATCAAACTTTTTGTCGGTCGGTTTTAAATTCATGTGAAAATCAAACAATTGCCTTGTTTTTGAGTGAAATTAAGAGAAAAAAAAAATCAAACAATTGCCTTGTTTTTGAGTGAAATTCAGAAAAAAAAAATTGAAAGAAATCAAATTTTTTGTCGGTCGGTGTTAAATTCATTTGAAAATCAAACAATTGCCTGTTTTTCAGTGTAATTATGGAAAAAAAAATATTGTCCGTTGGTTTTTAATTAATGTGAAAATTAAACAGTTGCCTGTTATATATGGCATACCTATTAATTTCACTTGTACAATTTAGCCGCTGCTTACTAACGCCGATTGACCATTTCAACGCTGATCTCTGATGTGCTACAAATTTACATGTCGCGGTGATTCAAATTGTAATTGTCACTTCCACCGCCGTGTAGGTAATTTTTAACTATTGTTATGGTTACGTATAACTATGCATTAATAATGATATCGCACACGCTTCTTGTTTACATTTACGGGCCACACACGACGAGCTACGTTTCGAACGTTTCGAATATCGAGATGACGGTTATAATAAATAATTTGTAAGCGAATAAATACAAGAGCGGAGGATGGATCAAGTTATATATTATTGTATAGTGTATTGATCAGTGCATATTATAATTATTGAAAAACAAATAGCCTTTCAACAATCAAATATTTCAATGCGATCCTTATGCAATTTACAAAATTGGTACTGTTAATTTAGTTCCACCCTGATGGCAGTGTAATTTATGAAAAAGTTAATATTATGTAAATGTAGAATGTTTACCATTTCTATGGAGTTTACAGATTAAACACACACACAGTCATTCATCAAAATATTATGTAACACTTATACATAACTTGATAATTAGTTGTTCTCAATAATATGAATTTGATTAATAATATCACATGGACATGTGGCAATTTATTAGCTAGTTAATGTTAATTAACTTGATAACAGTGTTGACAAACAGTCAGTTTTTGAAGGTTTCAGCAACCCACCAATCTGCGTTTGAAAATGTATTAGCAATCTATTAACGTAGGTAATTTATCGCTAATTTTCGTTTCAGACACTTGGTGAGACTTTTGTGAAAATTTCACTTCGGCTACACTTTACAGTTCCAAACATGGCTGCCCTTCAAAGGTCAGACAGACAGACAGACACGGTGGTCCCCTATTTCTATTATGGAACAAATAAAATCGATTGTTCCACTGGTAAATGGATTTTTGTTTGGCCAAAGAAGACTATGAATATATTATACTATATATAAAATTTGCTTTTGACACTTACCGTGTTAAAATAGACGAAAGCAATCAGCGGCGGGCGGGCAAACATAACAGCTTTTGATCGGCAGCATCATACATCCAGTATCTATCCAAACCTGAAATGTCAACGGAGCAGAATATAAATAATTGCCTGAGAGGGTTAGTGATCATTGCCAACTTGTTATAATTTAGACTATAGCCAATATCCTTAATTGCCTTGTTTTTGAGTGAAATTCAGAAAAAAAAAAATTGAAAGAAATCAAACTTTTTGTCGGTCGGTGTTAAATTCATGTGAAAATCAAACAATAGCCTTGTTTTTGAGTGAAATTAAGAGAGAAAAAAAATCAAACATTTGCCTTGTTTTTGAATGAAATTAAGAGAAAAAAAAATCAAACAATTGCCTTGATTTTGAGTGAAATTCAGAAAAAAAAAATATTGAAAGAAATCAAACTTTTTGTCAGTCGGTGTTAAATTCATGTGAAAATCAAACAATTGCCTTGTTTTTGAGTGAAATTAAGAGAAAAAAAAATCAAACAATTGCCTTGTTTTTAGTGAAATTCAGAAAAAAAAAATGAAAGAAATCAAACTTTTTGTCGGTCGGTGTTAAATTCATGTGAAAATCAAATAATTGCCTTATTTTTGAGTGAAATTAAGAGAAAAAAAATCAAACAATTGCCTTGTTTTTGTACGTATAACTATGCATTAATAATGATATCGCACACGCTTCTTGTTTACATTTACGGGCCACACACGACGAGCTACGTTTCGAACGTTTCGAATATCGAGATGACGGTTATAATAAATAATTTGTAAGCGAATAAATACAAGAGCGGAGGATGGATCAAGTTATATATTATTGTATAGTGTATTGATCAGTGCATATTATAATTATTGAAAAACAAATAGCCTTTCAACAATCAAATATTTCAATGCGATCCTTATGCAATTTACAAAATTGTTACTGTTAATTTAGTTCCACCCTGATGGCAGTGTAATTTATGAAAAAGTTAATATTATGTAAATGTAGAATGTTTACCATTTCTATGGAGTTTACAGATTAAACACACACACAGTCATATATCAAAATATTATGTAACACTTATACATAACTTGATAATTAGTTGTTCTCAATAATATGAATTTGATTAATAATATCACATGGACATGTGGCAATTTATTAGCTAGTTAATGTTAATTAACTTGATAACAGTGTTGACAAACAGTCAGTTTTTGAAGGTTTCAGCAACCCACCAATCTGCGTTTGAAAATGTATTAGCAATCTATTAACGTAGGTAATTTATCGCTAATTTTCGTTTCAGACACTTGGTGAGACTTTTGTGAAAATTTCACTTCGGCTACACATTACAGTTCCAAACATGGCTGCCCTTCAAAGGTCAGACAGACAGACAGACACGGTGGTCCCCTATTTCTATTATGGAACAAATAAAATCGATTGTTCCACTGGTAAATGGATTTTTGTTTGGCCAAAGAAGACTATGAATATATTATACTATATATAAAATTTGCTTTTTACACTTACCATGTTAATATAGACGAAAGGAATCAGCGGCGGGCGGGCAAACATAACAGCTTTTGAGCGGCAGCATCATACATCCAGTATGTATCCAAACCTGAAATGTCAACGGAGCAGAATATAAATAATTGCCTGAGAGGGTTAGTGATCATTGCCAACTTGTTATAATTTAGACTATAGCCAATATCCTTAATTGCCTTGTTTTTGAGTGAAACTCAGAAAAAAAAACATTGAAAGAAATCAAACTTTTTGTCGGTCGGTGTTAAATTCATGTGAAAATCAAACAATTGCCTTGTTTTTGAGTGAAATTAAAAGAAAAAAAAAATCAAACAATTGCCTTGTTTTTGAGTGAAATTAAGAGAAAAAAAAAATCAAACAATTGCCTTGATTTTGAGTGAAATTCAGAAAAAAAAAATATTGAAAGAAATCAAACTTTTTGTCGGTCGGTGTTAAATTCATGTGAAAATCAAACAATTGCCTTGTTTTTGAGTGAAATTAAGAGAAAAAAAATCAAACAATTGCCTTGTTTTTGAGTGAAATTCAGAAAAAAAAATATTGAAAGAAATCAAACTTTTTGTCGGTCGGTGTTAAATTCATGTGAAAATCAAACAATTGCCTTGTTTTTGAGTGAAATTAAGAGAAAAAAAAAATCGAACAATTGCCTTGTTTTTGAGTGAAATTCAGAAAAAAAAAATATTGAAAGAAAACAAACTTTTTGTCGGTCGGTGTTAAATTCATGTGAAAATCAAACAATTGCCCTGTTTTTGAGTGAAATTAAGAGAAAAAAAAATCAAACAATTGCCTTGTTTTTGTACGTATAACTATGCATTAATAATGATATCGCACACGCTTCTTGTTTACATTTACGGGCCACACACGACGAGCTACGTTTCGAACGTTTCGAATATCGAGATGACGGTTATAATAAATAATTTGTAAGCGAATAAATACAAGAGCGGAGGATGGATCAAGTTATATATTATTGTATAGTGTATTGATCAGTGCATATTATAATTATTGAAAAACAAATAGCCTCTCAACAATCAAATATTTCAATGCGATCCTTATGCAATTTACAAAATTGTTACTGTTAATTTAGTTCCACCCTGATGGCAGTGTAATTTATGAAAAAGTTAATATTATGTAAATGTAGAATGTTTACCATTTCTATGGAGTTTACAGATTAAACACACACACAGTCATTCATCAAAATATTATGTAACACTTATACATAACTTGATAATTAGTTGTTCTCAATAATATGAATTTGATTAATAATATCACATGGACATGTGGCAATTTATTAGCTAGTTAATGTTAATTAACTTGATAACAGTGTTGACAAACAGTCAGTTTTTGAAGGTTTCAGCAACCCACCAATCTGCGTTTGAAAATGTATTAGCAATCTATTAACGTAGGTAATTTATCGCTAATTTTCGTTTCAGACACTTGGTGAGACTTTTGTGAAAATTTCACTTCGGCTACACTTTACAGTTCCAAACATGGCTGCCCTTCAAAGGTCAGACAGACAGACAGACACGGTGGTCCCCTATTTCTATAATGGAACAAATAAAATCGATTGTTCCACTGGTAAATGGATTTTTGTTTGGCCAAAGAAGACTATGAATATATTATACTATATATAAAATTTGCTTTTGACACTTACCGTGTTAAAATAGACGAAAGCAATCAGCGGCGGGCGGGCAAACATAACAGCTTTTGAGCGGCAGCATCATACATCCAGTATGTATCCAAACCTGAAATGTCAACGGAGCAGAATATAAATAATTGCCTGAGAGGGTTAGTGATCATTGCCAACTTGTTATAATTTAGACTATAGCCAATATCCTTAACTGCCTTGTTTTTGAGTGAAACTCAGAAAAAAAAACATTGAAAGAAATCAAACTTTTTGTCGGTCGGTGTTAAATTCATGTGAAAATCAAACAATTGCCTTGTTTTTGAGTGAAATTAAAAGAAAAAAAAAATCAAACAATTGCCTTGTTTTTGAGTGAAATTAAGAGAAAAAAAAAATCAAACACTTGCCTTGATTTTGAGTGAAATTCAGAAAAAAAAAATATTGAAAGAAATCAAACTTTTTGTCGGTCGGTGTTAAATTCATGTGAAAATCAAACAATTGCCTTATTTTTGAGTGAAATTAAGAGAAAAAAAATCAAACAATTGCCTTGTTTTTGAGTGAAATTCAGAAAAAAAAAATATTGAAAGAAATCAAACTTTTTGTCGGTCGGTGTTAAATTCATGTGAAAATCAAACAATTGCCTTGTTTTTGAGTGAAATTAAGAGAAAAAAAAAATATTGAAAGAAAACAAACTTTTTGTCGGTCGGTGTTAAATTCATGTGAAAATCAAACAATTGCCCTGTTTTTGAGTGAAATTAAGAGAAAAAAAAATCAAACAATTGCCTTGTTTTTGTACGTATGCATTAATAATGATATCGCACACGCTTCTTGTTTACATTTACGGGCCACACACGACGAGCTACGTTTCGAACGTTTCGAATATCGAGATGACGGTTATAATAAATAATTTGTAAGCGAATAAATACAAGAGCGGAGGATGGATCAAGTTATATATTATTGTATAGTGTATTGATCAGTGCATATTATAATTATTGAAAAACAAATAGCCTCTCAACAATCAAATATTTCAATGCGATCCTTATGCAATTTACAAAATTGTTACTGTTAATTTAGTTCCACCCTGATGGCAGTGTAATTTATGAAAAAGTTAATATTATGTAAATGTAGAATGTTTACCATTTCTATGGAGTTTACAGATTAAACACACACACAGTCATTCATCAAAATATTATGTAACACTTATACATAACTTGATAATTAGTTGTTCTCAATAATATGAATTTGATTAATAATATCACATGGACATGTGGCAATTTATTAGCTAGTTAATGTTCATTAACTTGGTAACAGTGTTGACAAACAGTCAGTTTTTGAAGGTTTCAGCAACCCACCAATCTGCGTTTGAAAATGTATTAGCAATCTATTAACGTAGGTAATTTATCGCTAATTTTCGTTTCAGACACTTGGTGAGACTTTTGTGAAAATTTCACTTCGGCTACACTTTACAGTTCCAAACATGGCTGCCCTTCAAAGGTCAGACAGACAGACAGACACGGTGGTCCCCTATTTCTATTATGGAACAAATAAAATCGATTGTTCCACTGGTAAATGGATTTTTGTTTGGCCAAAGAAGACTATGAATATATTATACTATATATAAAATTTGCTTTTGACACTTACCGTGTTAAAATAGACGAAAGCAATCAGCGGCGGGCGGGCAAACATAACAGCTTTTGATCGGCAGCATCATACATCCAGTATCTATCCAAACCTGAAATGTCAACGGAGCAGAATATAAATAATTGCCTGAGAGGGTTAGTGATCATTGCCAACTTGTTATAATTTAGACTATAGCCAATATCCTTAATTGCCTTGTTTTTGAGTGAAATTCAGAAAAAAAAAAATTGAAATAAATCAAACTTTTTGTCGGTCGGTGTTAAATTCATGTGAAAATCAAACAATAGCCTTGTTTTTGAGTGAAATTAAGAGAAAAAAAAAATCAAACAATTGCCTTGTTTTTGAATGAAATTAAGAGAAAAAAAAATCAAACAATTGCCTTGATTTTGAGTGAAATTCAGAAAAAAAAAATATTGAAAGAAATCAAACTTTTTGTCAGTCGGTGTTAAATTCATGTGAAAATCAAACAATTGCCTTGTTTTGGAGTGAAATTAAGAGAAAAAAAAATCAAACAATTGCCTTGTTTTTAGTGAAATTCAGAAAAAAAAAAATGAAAGAAATCAAACTTTTTGTCGGTCGGTGTTAAATTCATGTGAAAATCAAACAATTGCCTTGTTTTTGAGTGAAATTAAGAGAAAAAAAATCAAACAATTGCCTTGTTTTTGTACGTATAACTATGCATTAATAATGATATCGCACACGCTTCTTGTTTACATTTACGGGCCACACACGACGAGCTACGTTTCGAACGTTTCGAATATCGAGATGACGGTTATAATAAATAATTTGTAAGCGAATAAATACAAGAGCGGAGGATGGATCAAGTTATATATTATTGTATAGTGTATTGATCAGTGCATATTATAATTATTGAAAAACAAATAGCCTCTCAACAATCAAATATTTCAATGCGATCCTTATGCAATTTACAAAATTGTAACTGTTAATTTAGTTCCACCCTGATGGCAGTGTAATTTATGAAAAAGTTAATATTATGTAAATGTAGAATGTTTACCATTTCTATGGAGTTTACAGATTAAACACACACACAGTCATATATCAAAATATTATGTAACACTTATACATAACTTGATAATTAGTTGTTCTCAATAATATGAATTTGATTAATAATATCACATGGACATGTGGCAATTTATTAGCTAGTTAATGTTCATTATTTACTTGACCGTTAGTAGAAGCTTATATATATTGAGATAGGCAACTCCATTTCCCGCTGTAGCAGTCATCTCTTTCTACCCTCGTATCGCTGTCTCTTTCGCACACATCCCCCCTCACCAGGCGTGCGAGGTAGCTAAGGCTCCGAGCCTGCTCGTCATTGGCGTGACATTTCCCGCGCAGTACACTTGTGCTAAGAAATTTATACTTCTTCATACTAAATTCAGTGACTTTCCAGAAAAAATTCCACGTAAGTGCACAAGATTTTTCCTTTTTGTATAACGATATTATCGTTCGATTTAAATATTATACTTACATGTTTTCGCAAAACGATTCGAGTAAAATTTTACTTGTTTTTTGAATACCCTCAAGTATTACGTTTATTTTTGATTGCTTGAGACATATAGTTTAAGGTTAATTACAATTTATTTTTAGAGTTCGACACCAAACATGGAGTCAGATAAGCCAAGTGAACCCATTGCCACGGTTGGGGTGTCAAATGCTAAAACGAGTAACAGTAAATCGCGTTTACGTGAGCGGCGATCACGTTCCTCATCAAGTGGTAGTAGTAGTTCTAGCAGCTCAACATCCTCGTCTAGCTCCTCGGAACAGGTTTCTAAGAAAAAGAGCTCACAGCGCCATCGTCGGCGCCGTCGTTCTAAGAAACAAAGAAGGCGCGACCGCCATCTTATAGCAAAATTATCGAAAGACGTAAACCATTTACAAAAAACTGTTCATGGTTACGATTACCCACATATTTACGGCAGTGATAATGGTTCCGTCGTCAGCCGCGACGTAGATAACGATCTTTATAATGAATATTATGCCTCGCAGGCCTCACCATTGCCGGTTTCCGAAAAATCGGTTGTCGTTCCGGAATTGACTTTTGACATCGAAACAAAATTAAAAGATCCCGCCGTTCCAAAAACTCCCAATAAATATTTAGGCATGTTAGATGAAGTTTAGCGTTTTGGAAAAAATACCTGGGCAGATATTCGATATGCAGAGACACAAAAACTTTATAACCATTCGCCAGGATTTACGGAAATGGAAACAAACGAAGAGGTAAAGGCGTACGACAATATACGCCACCTGGCATATTCCGATAAATCTTACGCAGCTATCACTTTCGGTATTCTTAAGCAAAAAGAGGTTTTATTGGGTAGTTTACGCAACTTAATTACATGGTCTAGGACGCCAGACGCTACCCTAAATAATTTAACCGACAAAATTGACGAAATTTTCCAAAAAGGTGAATTGCATAAAGTTACCCAAGATCTTTTACAAATGGCTTGCGGTCATAGAGCAGAAACAATTGAAATGAGAAGGGATAGTATCCTCAAGCATATTAAGGACCCTTTAGTAAGAGCAACTGTGAATAAAATTCCTCCGTCAAATACCCACATATTTGACTCTGAAGTCCTCACATTGTCCTTAGAAAAAGCAGGTGGTGTTAGAAAAGCTTTCTGGCCAGTGAATAGGCTAAGTACAGGGAATGCTTCGCGAGCAAAACCCCTTAATTATTCTACACGTGTTCCCTCGCAGGGGCAAATACGTAATAATGTGCCATCGCATGGCCACCCAAACCACGGCTATGATACAACAGGCAACAGGCCGTATCACCACCAACCCTCGCAGGGTAACTATCAAGCCTACCATGGCAATACTAAAGCATCAAATAATGCGGACCTTGATCAGCGTCCTTATAACAATAGGAGCTCTAATTTTCGATCTCGTGGATCGAGATACTCTAATAGAGGACAAAAACGCCGCCTGTCGCCTGCGGGCTACAAAGGTAACAAAAAGCAAAGACAATGACTCGCAGCCCTTCCGAGCCGGTCAGTTAGCACATCACGTCAGCCAATGGAAAGTAATGGGAGCCCCAGACTTCATATTGCGCATAATAAAAGGGTACCGCATACCTTTTCTACAAAGACCGCCATTAGTAACACCAGACATGAAAGGCGATCGCAATCGCACGTTAGAGTCAAAAGAAATGTCGTCAACCATAGCGCAAATGAAACGACAAGACGTGTTAAAGGTAGCAGCTCGCTCTCCAAGTTTTATATCCCCCATGTTCCTAATTCAAAAGAGCGATGGATCATACCGACCGATACTCAACCTTCGGTCTCTCAACCGGTATGTGTTAACAGAGCGGTTTCGACTAATAAACATGTTCCGAGTCCCAGACTTTCTCCAAGCTCAGGATTGGGTATGCAAAGTCGACCTATCACAAGCATATTACAATTTACCGATCGCCCAGTCGCACAGGCGATTTCTACGTCTTCTCTACAAAGACGAAATACTCGAAATGACATGCCTCCCGTTCGGGCTAAGTACAGCACCGAAAGTTTTCGCGTGCTTGACAAATTGGATTGCGCAGATCCTCCGAGAAAAAGGACTAAGAATAATAATCTATTTAGACGATTATTTGCTGGCACATCAGGATCCAAGAATATTGGCTCAGCAAGTGGATCTGCTATTACAGACTCTAGAAATCCTAGGATTCCAAGTGAATCTCAAGAAGTCTGTTCTCATTCCACAAAAATATATAACATATCTCGGAATAGTTTGGTACCCCTGGACAAATCACAAACAACTACCACCAGAAAAGTCTTGCACCGTACACAAAAAAGTGACTCGACATCTAAATACAGGCAACATATCCCTAAAAGAACTTCAAAGTCTGGTAGGGTTGCTGAATTTTGCAAGCTTTGCTGTCCCCCTAGGCAGACTACACCACCGGAATACTCTAAAGTTTTTAAACACCCTCCCCGAGTGTCCGGCTCCAACCAAATACATTCTACCCCCTTCGGTGGTAGCAGAGATGCACTGGTGGCGTCAGAACTATCATCTCTCGTCCCCGATTCATATTCCACCTCCAACACATTATTTAACAACGGACGCTTCAGATATAGCATGGGGAGGTCAACTCAACAACCAGACCATGTCGGGTGTTTGGAAGAGCGACGAACAAAATCTACACTGCAACGTGAAGGAAATGTTGGCTATTCTAAAAGTGATAGAGTTAGGAGCAGCAAGCATGGCCGGAGGATCAGTTCTGATACAATCGGACAGCCGATCGGCAGTTGCCTATCTTCGCAACGAAGGCGGGACTAAGTCCCAATCACTTATGAAGGTCACATACCAGATTCTGCAGATCCTAGACAATTACCAAATTCATTTCAATATCTATCATATCCCCGGGAGTTTGAACAGTCACGCGGATTCCCTATCCAGACACAGGCGGACCCCGGAATGGCACCTAACGCAGAATTGTACAGAAATGATTTTCGCGAAGATGGGGACACCCGTTATCGATCTATTCGCATCGAAGAATGCCCGGGTAGTAGTAAATTATGCAACTCTAGATCTGCACGATCACGAAGCATTGCTACACGATGCCTTCAGCGTGAATTGGAATTTCCCACTGGCATGGATATTCCCACCACCATTTCTCATTCCCAGAGTGTTGATGCACCTCAACCAAGCAACAGGCTTATACTTAGTGGTAGCTCCTCGTTGGAAAAAGGTTTTCTGGCGGGCGGACCTAAAATCACGAGCAACAGCAGCCCCCTTCACCCTAAGGAACCTCAAGCGATTTCTAATCGACAAGACAACCGGTTTACCTCCACCGAAGGTTCAGGAAATAGTTCTAGAGGTCTGGAAATGTGGGGGTGGGAAGACAAAATAAAAACATGGGATTCCAACCAAATTTCTTTACTTAAATCATCTTGGCGTTCTTCAACCTGGCGAACCTATAAAGCACCATGGAATCGTTGGATATCTTGGTCGAAACAGCACAACATAAATCCCATGCACCCTGAAGGACACGATTTAGCACAATTTTTAGCTGACCTTCATATTATATTTAAATTTTCTTACAATACAATCCTTCTTCATAAATCTGTAGTGTCCACACTCTGTAACACAGAACTTTCAGGTAAATTAAGTGAGAATGTTCTCGTGAAACATATTTTAAAAGCAATATCTTTAAAAAATCCGATAGTTCCAAAACCACCTGTCTGGGACGTTAATACTCTGATCAATTATATAAGTAATTACTCCATAGACAGTACTAATACGTTTCAAATTGTAAGGCATACGGTTGCGCTTTTATGCCTTTGTTCAGGTCGCAGAATTCATGACTTAACACTTTTGTGTGTAGACGCAGATCATTGCACTATCGAGGATGACCATATTATCATTTGGCCCCAATTTGGGTCTAAAACAGACTGCAGAAATTATAGGCAGTCAGGGTGGAAGCTCATAGCTAATACACAAGATCAAAATTTAAATCCAGTATTTTGGGTCAATAAGACTATAACTATTCTCGAAGAAAGACGGAGCAGTTCTAATACATCCAATTTATTTATAACATTGCGAGGCCCACCATCACCTGCGTCCAGAACAATCATTGCGGGATGGTTCAAATCACTTCTGAGGTCAGCAGGTATTTCAGCCACGCCAGGAAGTGTGCGGTCTGCTGTGGCATCTAGGAACTGGATTGACAATTTCTCCTTAGATGATATCTTAGAGAAAGGGAATTGGAAATCAGTAAAAACATTTCAAAAATTTTATCGACGAGAAGTAATGACTTCCTTACCTGTAAATAATCCTAGTACTGATATTTCTACACTTTTTGTACCAGTTGATTAATTTGCTTACCATATTATTATAATTTTGGCATCATATTTATACTACATTATTAAGATCATACTCATAATATTGTTTTTGATGATTAACCAGAGCAAAAATGTTATTTTTCTTAAAAATAATATATGATTATATTATAATACACTAATGTTTTATTAATCACATTAAAATAGTCTCTTTCACAACATACTGTGTTTCTATTGTTCATACTTAGGTATTACCTATTTACTTTTATTAGATATACAGTAATCTACTATAGACAAATATCTATCTAGTCACATTGGCGCTTACTTCTAACAGTTCTAACTCACCAGGCGATAACAAACAGGTCTCAATATATATAAGCTTCTACTAACGGTCAAGTAAATAATAGGACCGTTTTACCTGAAATAAAACGGTTATTATATACTTACCTTAGTAGAAGCTTACTTTTAATTTCTGCCTGGTGAAATTTCGACTCAATGACGAGCAGGCTCGGAGCCTTAGCTACCTCGCACGCCTGGTGAGGGGGGATGTGTGCGAAAGAGACAGCGATACGAGGGTAGAAAGAGATGACTGCTACAGCGGGAAATGGAGTTGCCTATCTCAATATATATAAGCTTCTACTAAGGTAAGTATATAATAACCGTTTTATTTCAGGTAAAACGGTCCTATTAACTTGGTAACAGTGTTGACAAACAGTCAGTTTTTGAAGGTTTCAGCAACCCACCAATCTGCGTTTGAAAATGTATTAGCAATCTATTAACGTAGGTAATTTATCGCTAATTTTCGTTTCAGACACTTGGTGAGACTTTTGTGAAAATTTCACTTCGGCTACACATTACAGTTCCAAACATGGCTGCCCTTCAAAGGTCAGACAGACAGACAGACACGGTGGTCCCCTATTTCTATTATGGAACAAATAAAATCGATTGTTCCACTGGTAAATGGATTTTTGTTTGGCCAAAGAAGACTATGAATATATTATACTATATATAAAATTTGCTTTTGACACTTACCATGTTAAAATAGACGAAAGCAATCAGCGGCGGGCGGGCAAACATAACAGCTTTTGAGCGGCAGCATCATACATCCAGTATGTATCCAAACCTGAAATGTCAACGGAGCAGAATATAAATAATTGCCTGAGAGGGTTAGTGATCATTGCCAACTTGTTATAATTTAGGCTATAGCCAATATCCCTAATTGCCGTGTTTTTGAGTGAAATTCAGAAAAAAAAAATATTGAAAGAAATCAAACTTTTTGTCGGTCGGTGTTAAATTCATGTGAAAATCAAACAATTGCCTTGTTTTTGAGTGAAATTAAGAGAAAAAAAAATCAAACAATTGCCTTGTTTTTAGTGAAATTCAGAAAAAAAAAAATGAAAGAAATCAAACTTTTTGTCGGTCGGTGTTAAATTCATGTGAAAATCAAACAATTGCCTTATTTTTGAGTGAAATTAAGAGAAAAAATCAAACAATTGCCTTGTTTTTGAGTGAAATTCAGAAAAAAAAAATATTGAAAGAAATCAAACTTTTTGTCGGTCGGTGTTAAATTCATGTGAAAATCAAACAATTGCCTTGTTTTTGAGTGAAATTAAGAGAAAAAAAAATCACACAATTGCCTTGTTTTTGAGTGAAATTCAGAAAAAAAGAATATTGAAAGAAAACAAACTTTTTGTCGGTCGGTGTTAAATTCATGTGAAAATCAAACAATTGCCTTGTTTTTGAGTGAAATTAAGAGAAAAAAAATCAAACAATTGCCTTGTTTTTGTACGTATAACTATGCATTAATAATGATATCGCACACGCTTCTTGTTTACATTTACGGGCCACACACGACGAGCTACGTTTCGAACGTTTCGAATATCGAGATGACGGTTATAATAAATAATTTGTAAGCGAATAAATACAAGAGCGGAGGATGGATCAAGTTATATATTATTGTATAGTGTATTGATCAGTGCATATTATAATTATTGAAAAACAAATAGCCTCTCAACAATCAAATATTTCAATGCGATCCTTATGCAATTTACAAAATTGTAACTGTTAATTTAGTTCCACCCTGATGGCAGTGTAATTTATGAAAAAGTTAATATTATGTAAATGTAGAATGTTTACCATTTCTATGGAGTTTACAGATTAAACACACACACAGTCATACATCAAAATATTATGTAACACTTATACATAACTTAATATTTAGTTGTTCTCAATAATATGAATTTGATAAATAATATCACATGGACATGTGGCAATTTATTAGCTAGTTAATGTAAATTAACTTGATAACAGTGTTGACAAACAGTCAGTTTTTAAAGGTTTCAGCAACCCACCAATCTGCGTTTGAAATGTATTAGCAATCTATAAACGTAGGTAATTTATCGCTTATTTTCGTTTCAGACACTTGGTGAGACTTTTGTGAAAATTTACGGCTACTTATTACAGTTCCAAACATGGCTGCCCTTCAAAGGTCAGACAGACAGACAGACACGGTGGTCCCCTATTTCTATTATGGAACAAATAAAATCGATTGTTCCACTGGTAAATGGATTTTTGTTTGGCCAAAGAAGACTATGAATATATTATACAATATATAAAATTTGCTTTTGACACTTACCATGTTAAAATAGACGAAAGCAATCAGCGGCGGGCGGGCAAACATAACAGCTTTTGAGCGGCAGCATCATACATCCAGTATGTATCCAAACCTGAAATGTCAACGGAGCAGAATATAAATAATTGCCTGAGAGGGTTAGTGATCATTGCCAACTTGTTATAATTTAGACTATAGCCAATATCCTTAATTGCCTTGTTTTTGAGTGAAATTCGGAAAAAAAAAATGAAAGAAATCAAACTTTTTGTCGGTCGGTGTTAAATTCATGTGAAAATCAAACAATTGCCTTGTTTTTGAGTGAAATTAAGAGAAAAAAAAATCAAACAATTGCCTTGTTTTTAGTGAAATTCAGAAAAAAAAAAATGAAAGAAATCAAACTTTTTGTCGGTCGGTGTTAAATTCATGTGAAAATCAAACAATTGCCTTATTTTTGAGTGAAATTAAGAGAAAAAAAATCAAACAATTGCCTTGTTTTTGAGTGAAATTCAGAAAAAAAAAATATTGAAAGAAATCAAACTTTTTGTCGGTCGGTGTTAAATTCCTGTGAAAATCAAACAATTGCCTTGTTTTTGAGTGAAATTAAGAGAAAAAAAAATCACACAATTGCCTTGTTTTTGAGTGAAATTCAGAAAAAAAGAATATTGAAAGAAAACAAACTTTTTGTCGGTCGGTGTTAAATTCATGTGAAAATCAAACAATTGCCTTGTTTTTGAGTGAAATTAAGAGAAAAAAAATCAAACAATTGCCTTGTTTTTGTACGTATAACTATGCATTAATAATGATATCGCACACGCTTCTTGTTTACATTTACGGGCCACACACGACGAGCTACGTTTCGAACGTTTCGAATATCGAGATGACGGTTATAATAAATAATTTGTAAGCGAATAAATACAAGAGCGGAGGATGGATCAAGTTATATATTATTGTATAGTGTATTGATCAGTGCATATTATAATTATTGAAAAACAAATAGCCTCTCAACAATCAAATATTTCAATGCGATCCTTATGCAATTTACAAAATTGTAACTGTTAATTTAGTTCCACCCTGATGGCAGTGTAATTTATGAAAAAGTTAATATTATGTAAATGTAGAATGTTTACCATTTCTATGGAGTTTACAGATTAAACACACACACAGTCATACATCAAAATATTATGTAACACTTATACATAACTTAATATTTAGTTGTTCTCAATAATATGAATTTGATAAATAATATCACATGGACATGTGGCAATTTATTAGCTAGTTAATGTTAATTAACTTGGTAACAGTGTTGACAAACAGTCAGTTTTTGAAGGTTTCAGCAACCCACCAATCTGCGTTTGAAAATGTATTAGCAATCTATTAACGTAGGTAATTTATCGCTAATTTTCGTTTCAGACACTTGGTGAGACTTTTGTGAAAATTTCACTTCGGCTACACATTACAGTTCCAAACATGGCTGCCCTTCAAAGGTCAGACAGACAGACAGACACGGTGGTCCCCTATTTCTATTATGGAACAAATAAAATCGATTGTTCCACTGGTAAATGGATTTTTGTTTGGCCAAAGAAGACTATGAATATATTATACTATATATAAAATTTGCTTTTGACACTTACCATGTTAAAATAGACGAAAGCAATCAGCGGCGGGCGGGCAAACATAACAGCTTTTGAGCGGCAGCATCATACATCCAGTATGTATCCAAACCTGAAATGTCAACGGAGCAGAATATAAATAATTGCCTGAGAGGGTTAGTGATCATTGCCAACTTGTTATAATTTAGGCTATAGCCAATATCCCTAATTGCCGTGTTTTTGAGTGAAATTCAGAAAAAAAAAATATTGAAAGAAATCAAACTTTTTGTCGGTCGGTGTTAAATTCATGTGAAAATCAAACAATTGCCTTGTTTTTGAGTGAAATTAAGAGAAAAAAAAAATCAAACAATTGCCTTGTTTTTGAGTGAAAATCAGAAAAAAAAAATTGAAAGAAATCAAACTTTTTGTCGGTTGGTGTTAAATTCATGTGAAAATCAAACAATTGCCTTGTTTTTGAGTGAAATTAAGAAAAAAAAAATCAAACAATTGCCTGGTTATTGAGTGAAATTTGGAAAAAAAAAAATGAAAGAAATCAAACTTTTTGTCGGTCGGTTTTAAATTCATGTGAAAATCAAACAATTGCCTTGTTTTTGAGTGAAATTAAGAGAAAAAAAAAATCAAACAATTGCCTTGTTTTTGAGTGAAATTCAGAAAAAAAAAATTGAAAGAAATCAAATTTTTTGTCGGTCGGTGTTAAATTCATTTGAAAATCAAACAATTGCCTGTTTTTCAGTGTAATTATGGAAAAAAAAATATTGTCCGTTGGTTTTTAATTAATGTGAAAATTAAACAGTTGCCTGTTATATATGGCATACCTATTAATTTCACTTGTACAATTTAGCCGCTGCTTACTAACGCCGATTGACCATTTCAACGCTGATCTCTGATGTGCTACAAATTTACATGTCGCGGTGATTCAAATTGTAATTGTCACTTCCACCGCCGTGTAGGTAATTTTTAACTATTGTTATGGTTACGTATAACTATGCATTAATAATGATATCGCACACGCTTCTTGTTTACATTTACGGGCCACACACGACGAGCTACGTTTCGAACGTTTCGAATATCGAGATGACGGTTATAATAAATAATTTGTAAGCGAATAAATACAAGAGCGGAGGATGGATCAAGTTATATATTATTGTATAGTGTATTGATCAGTGCATATTATAATTATTGAAAAACAAATAGCCTCTCAACAATCAAATATTTCAATGCGATCCTTATGCAATTTACAAAATTGTAACTGTTAATTTAGTTCCACCCTGATGGCAGTGTAATTTATGAAAAAGTTAATATTATGTAAATGTAGAATGTTTACCATTTCTATGGAGTTTACAGATTAAACACACACACAGTCATATATCAAAATATTATGTAACACTTATACATAACTTGATAATTAGTTGTTCTCAATAATATGAATTTGATTAATAATATCACATGGACATGTGGCAATTTATTAGCTAGTTAATGTTCATTAACTTGGTAACAGTGTTGACAAACAGTCAGTTTTTGAAGGTTTCAGCAACCCACCAATCTGCGTTTGAAAATGTATTAGCAATCTATTAACGTAGGTAATTTATCGCTAATTTTCGTTTCAGACACTTGGTGAGACTTTTGTGAAAATTTCACTTCGGCTACACATTACAGTTCCAAACATGGCTGCCCTTCAAAGGTCAGACAGACAGACAGACACGGTGGTCTCCTATTTCTATTATGGAACAAATAAAATCGATTGTTCCACTGGTAAATGGATTTTTGTTTGGCCAAAGAAGACTATGAATATATTATACTATATATAAAATTTGCTTTTGACACTTACCATGTTAAAATAGACGAAAGCAATCAGCGGCGGGCGGGCAAACATAACAGCTTTTGAGCGGCAGCATCATACATCCAGTATGTATCCAAACCTGAAATGTCAACGGAGCAGAATATAAATAATTGCCTGAGAGGGTTAGTGATCATTGCCAACTTGTTATAATTTAGGCTATAGCCAATATCCCTAATTGCCGTGTTTTTGAGTGAAATTCAGAAAAAAAAAAAATTGAAAGAAATCAAACTTTTTGTCGGTCGGTGTTAAATTCATGTGAAAATCAAACAATTGCCTTGTTTTTGAGTGAAATTAAGAGAAAAAAAAATCAAACAATTGCCTTGTTTTTAGTGAAATTCAGAAAAAAAAAAATGAAAGATATCAAACTTTTTGTCGGTCGGTGTTAAATTCATGTGAAAATCAAACAATTGCCTTATTTTTGAGTGAAATTAAGAGAAAAAAAATCAAACAATTGCCTTGTTTTTGAGTGAAATTCAGAAAAAAAAATATTGAAAGAAATCAAACTTTTTGTCGGTCGGTGTTAAATTCATGTGAAAATCAAACAATTGCCTTGTTTTTGAGTGAAATTAAGAGAAAAAAAAATCACACAATTGCCTTGTTTTTGAGTGAAATTCAGAAAAAAAGAATATTGAAAGAAAACAAACTTTATGTCGGTCGGTGTTAAATTCATGTGAAAATCAAACAATTGCCTTGTTTTTGAGTGAAATTAAGAGAAAAAAAATCAAACAATTGCCTTGTTTTTGTACGTATAACTATGCATTAATAATGATATCGCACACGCTTCTTGTTTACATTTACGGGCCACACACGACGAGCTACGTTTCGAACGTTTCGAATATCGAGATGACGGTTATAATAAATAATTTGTAAGCGAATAAATACAAGAGCGGAGGATGGATCAAGTTATATATTATTGTATAGTGTATTGATCAGTGCATATTATAATTATTGAAAAACAAATAGCCTCTCAACAATCAAATATTTCAATGCGATCCTTATGCAATTTACAAAATTGTAACTGTTAATTTAGTTCCACCCTGATGGCAGTGTAATTTATGAAAAAGTTAATATTATGTAAATGTAGAATGTTTACCATTTCTATGGAGTTTACAGATTAAACACACACACAGTCATACATCAAAATATTATGTAACACTTATACATAACTTAATATTTAGTTGTTCTCAATAATATGAATTTGATAAATAATATCACATGGACATGTGGCAATTTATTAGCTAGTTAATGTAAATTAACTTGATAACAGTGTTGACAAACAGTCAGTTTTTAAAGGTTTCAGCAACCCACCAATCTGCGTTTGAAATGTATTAGCAATCTATTAACGTAGGTAATTTATCGCTTATTTTCGTTTCAGACACTTGGTGAGACTTTTGTGAAAATTTACGGCTACTTATTACAGTTCCAAACATGGCTGCCCTTCAAAGGTCAGACAGACAGACAGACACGGTGGTCCCCTATTTCTATTATGGAACAAATAAAATCGATTGTTCCACTGGTAAATGGATTTTTGTTTGGCCAAAGAAGACTATGAATATATTATACAATATATAAAATTTGCTTTTGACACTTACCATGTTAAAATAGACGAAAGCAATCAGCGGCGGGCGGGCAAACATAACAGCTTTTGAGCGGCAGCATCATACATCCAGTATGTATCCAAACCTGAAATGTCAACGGAGCAGAATATAAATAATTGCCTGAGAGGGTTAGTGATCATTGCCAACTTGTTATAATTTAGACTATAGCCAATATCCTTAATTGCCTTGTTTTTGAGTGAAATTCGGAAAAAAAAAATGAAAGAAATCAAACTTTTTGTCGGTCGGTGTTAAATTCATGTGAAAATCAAACAATTGCCTTGTTTTTGAGTGAAATTAAGAGAAAAAAAATCAAACAATTGCCTTGTTTTTGTACGTATAACTATGCATTAATAATGATATCGCACACGCTTCTTGTTTACATTTACGGGCCACACACGACGAGCTACGTTTCGAACGTTTCGAATATCGACACGATCGTCAAAGTGTAAACAACGTACAAGATTTGTCAATAAACAATATTCGTATTTTGGTGTTAAAAGTGTGTTTTTTCACATGTGATATATATATGTGGATACCTTAGTTTATGGACTTTAATTATGTGTAATTTGTTCGACAAATCTTCTGCAAATCAGTGAGTAACAAGCAAATATATTCTTCAAAACATTCGTGTTCTTTCGCTGCACTGACCTACGACAACTCGCATAGTGCCCGCTGTGACGCATCGCTGACCTTCACCGGCTTACACGGCCGTCTTGTTCGTGGAACCTGTTTTGCGCCTACACATATAGGGTAAATTGTATCCTCTGCACAGAGTTGCCTTGCTTACTTCATTTGTAAGGCGCTGTTTCCTTTATTTTGAATTGTTCGTCTTATAAAAACATCTTAGTATGCAGAGACCAGAGTGTAATGGTTGCAGAACAGTAATAACTGATAAAAAATTCATGAGTTGTGCAAACTGCAAACAAAAGTATGACCTGCAATGTGCCAATCTCTCTCCTAAGCGTTACAAGGCACTGAACGAAGAGATTAAGCGTAAGTGGAGATGTTATGAATGTAACAGTAAGTTACCAAAATTAGACAACAAGGATACCCCTGTACGTTCTGCTAGCTCTGCTCCTGCAGGTCCATCGAAATCTATACCCATAGCTATAGATGATCAGGATAGTGAACGTTTGTTGTCTGGTTGTAACGTTACTCTTCGTAGGAAGCCGTTTCTAGATGTCAATTATATAACAGAGGATAAAATGAAAGAGATGCTGAATTCTGACAAACGGGAGATAATGGCTGTTGTCGAATCATGCGGCAGCGGACTGTCTGACCAGCTTAATGCTATTAAAGCCCAATGCGCCGGCAATCAAGAGTCCCTGTCCTTTGTGAGTAAACAATATGACGAATTACGAAAGGAAATTGCGGACATGAAAAAGATGTTAGGGTTTACCAGCTCTGAATTAAAGGGGGTTAAAGATGAAAACAAATCCCTTAAGGAAACCATTAACTCACAGTCAGTTAGGATTAAGGCACTAGAAGAAGAGAACTTAAAGCAGCAACAGTGGTTTAGAATTCAGAATATTGAGGTAACGGGAATTCCAGAACATAAGGACGAGGATACAGTAGATATTGTTCTAAAAGTTGCTGAAAATATCGGTGTACCCATCGAACCATCAGATGTAGAGTTTGCACACCGTGTACAACCAAGACATGCCACAAGTGCTGTTCGCACCTCGCGTTCTATCGTTGTCCGTCTGAAGCAGCGCATTACCAAGGATCGTATCGTGGCTGCAGCTCGCAAACATCGCAACTTGAATGCTAAGGAGTTGGGGTTGGGTTCGGAGGCTAATCGTGTCTTTATTAATGAACATCTCACGAAAGACAATAAGATTTTGCTAACGTCATGCAAGCAAAGAGCCAAAGAAGCCCATTTTAAGTTCGTGTGGACAAAAAACTGTCGAATTTATGTACGAAGAAACGAAACTTCTCCGCCTATCTTTATAACATCACCGTCCGATCTATCCAAAATTATTTGATTTGTTTATCTCACTTTTTTATTTGCTTTACTAAAACAAAAATATCTATTAATACATCAATGTTAATACATTCTCTACATAATTATATTACATTTATAATAAACTGTGCAGTAGTCAATCATAATCTCATACAAACAATTTTCTCAACGACATCTCAAAAAACAAATAATTCCTACTACAAACACACAAACAAAACATGCATAAAACTTACATTCATCCTCCAATTGTTTTGTTCCTTATTAATCACAATATTTCAGTTAGTTCCCAGTGAATTTCCTTGTAGAGTTCGAATAATAATTGAAATAAAACAGTCCTATTACATTTCTTTGCCGAAAAATCTTTCTATAATATGGTATACTTACATGATCTGTTATAATAGTAATCGTAATGGATAGCACGGGTAAGACACTTAAGCTTCTTTATCAAAATGTTAGGGGCCTCCGCACAAAAGTTAATACATTTTATAGTAATATTTTGCTGTGCGACTCTGACGTAATTATGATTACAGAGTCTTGGTTACATGACGGGATTTTTGACTCTGAACTTTGTGACGGAAAATATAATATTTTTCGAAGTGATCGTAAAACATTAGGTGGCGGGGTAATGGTCCTATGTAGACCTGAATTGAAGGCGTATTTGCAACCTGATTGGGAAAGTGAAGACCTGGAATGTATTTGGATCACTATCCCAGCCAAAAGCTTAGGCTCGACAAACGACCTTCACATTTCCCTAGCATACATTCCCCCTAACTCAAAACTTCCAGCCCGAATTATGTCTCTAACCGAAGTAGTCTCAAATGTTCATGTTAATCAACCAAATGATAATTTTATTGTTGCGGGAGATTTTAATCTGCCGTGTATTAATTGGATATCAGGCGAGTCTAACATAATTAAGAAGGGATCTGTAGAGATACAGAATGCGGCAAATTACCTCTTATCATGCTTCAATTTCATGAATCTTTCGCAGTACAACACGCTAAAAAATAACAGTGATAATACCCTAGATTTAATATTTTCAAGTTTTCCTTTAGATATTAAAGAATCAAAATTTGCTCTTGTACCCATGGACCCATATCATCCAATTTTACATATAATAGCAACTGATATTTTGGTACCTTTGCTCAAGTCTCAGTCTAGAAATAAGTATCAATTCAAACGAGCTGATTTTGTCAGTATCAATAAGTCACTCACAGTTCAAGACTGGTCTTTTATTACTACTATGAACAGTATGGAAGATGTAACAAATAAATTCTATGCTATTTTAAAGAATCTGATCGAAAGTTTTGTCCCTATAACTCGCTGCGGTGGTACCTACACGTACCCAGTTTGGTATAGCAGACCACTAATTAAGTTAATTAAAGAAAAAAGTAAAATACATGCAAACTGGAAAAAATTTAATAATCAAAATGACTATAATGACTTTTCAGAACTTAGAAAGAGACAGAAGATGTTACAGGATGAATGTCACAAGTTATATATATCTTTTTCTCAAGAAAAAATAAAATCAAATCCCAAAGCTTTCTGGAATTATGTAAAATCAAAACGTAAAAATACTACTAACTACCCTCACCAAATGACGTGTGGTGATACTAAACTATATAACCCAAATGATATATGTTCGGCGTTTAATGCATTTTTTGAACAAAATTTTAGTACACCAACCAGTAGTAATAATAGTTTTTCTAATATTTATGCTGATGGCATGCAAACGAATTTGATACATGACATCAGAATAACTCCGGAAGAAGCAATTAAACTTATGACTAATCTAGACATTACCAAAGGTTCAGGCAATGATGATATACCACCTATATTTTATCGAAGCTGTGCAGAATCACTTGCTATCCCAATTGCCTTGCTATTCAACAGATCATTTCAAGATGGTTATTTCCCGAATAACTGGAAAGTGGCCCACGTGGTCCCCATCTATAAAAAAGGTCTCAAAACTGCTATAGAAAATTACAGACCCATCTCGATACTTAATACTCTTAGTAAGTTAATAGAGAGAACTGTACATTCACATATTTATCCCATAGTATCTCCTTCCATACCCCAAGAACAGCACGGCTTTATGAAGGGACGCTCTACTGTAACAAATTTAGGTGTATTTATTGACTATGTAGCTACTAATATGGAGGGGGGCTCTCAGGTTGATGTGATCTACACAGATTTTGAGAAAGCTTTTGATCGTGTAGATCACATCATACTTTTGCGTAAGCTATCCGAATTGGGTATTAAAGGTAATCTGTTGAGATGGTTGGAGTCCTATCTCCGGAAACGATCCCAGGCAGTAGTAGTAGGAGGCTATCGATCTGATTATATAGAAGTAGCATCAGGCGTCCCGCAGGGATCCATTCTTGGCCCACTCATGTATGCATGCTATTTGTATGATATAAAAAAATGTTTTCATAATTCTAGGTTCCTCATGTATGCAGACGACACTAAAATATTTGTTAAAATCAAAGATTACTCAGACTGTCTAAATCTTCAAGCAGATCTTGATCGGCTTGGAGAGTATTATAAATCAAATAATATAGGTATAAATGTTTCCAAGTGTCACCTTGTTTCTTTCACTAGAAAGAAAACACCTGTTAAATTCAATTATCAAATTAATAAAATCAATATCGACAAGGCAGATTTAGTTAGAGACCTAGGGCTACTATTAGACGTTAAACTAACTTTTTCTGATCATATAGACACAATTATAAATAAATCATTTAAAACCCTTGGATTCATAATGCGCGTTACTAAACCTTTTTCTGATGCTGCCTGTATAAAACTACTCTATTTTTCATATGTCAGATCTATTTTAGAATATTGTTGTACAGTTTGGAACCCACATTACATTACATACATCGGAAATTTGGAACGTATACAACACAAATTTGTTAAACATTTAAACTTTAAAAAACAAAATTATTCTGAAAATTATAATCAATCATGCGCCTACCATAATCTGACTAGTCTTCAAAATCGACGCACCCTCATGGACATGGCCTTCCTTCACGGTTTATGTAATGGTCATGTAGACTGTCCTGAACTAACTAGTAGAATTTTGACATTTCGTACACCCAGAACTCGTACAAGGCATACCAAGTTGTTTGCCGTCTCGCACTCATCAACAAATTATGCACAGTTTTCTATTGTGAATAGATTACACAAGGTTTATAATAAGGATTTCAACTCTTGTGATATATTTTTCAATAATAAAGAAACTTTCAAGAAAGAGATACTTAAAATTATGGAGGATGATCAATTAAAAATCAATTAAATTAAATACACTACAAAAAAAAATATTGATATATTTGGTTATATAATTTAATAAAACGTTGTTATTTTATATAATTATGTATGTTTTATATAATAATGTATATTTTATATTACCAAATTATTTTATATTACTTTAATGATTTTATATAACTAAGTAAACACCTAATTGTAAATTAAGCGTACTTTTTACACTTTGTCTTTGTTATTTTTTATATTGTAAAAAATGTAAATCCGTTATTGGCTGTATGATAAGTTAAGTTTGATCTTTATTGTATAATATATTAAGGGCTGTGGATTTTGTTGAATAAATAAATAAATAAATAAAATAAAAATCGAGATGACGGTTATAATAAATAATTTGTAAGCGAATAAATACAAGAGCGGAGGATGGATCAAGTTATATATTATTGTATAGTGTATTGATCAGTGCATATTATAATTATTGAAAAACAAATAGCCTTTCAACAATCAAATATTTCAATGCGATCCTTATGCAATTTACAAAATTGTTACTGTTAATTTAGTTCCACCCTGATGGCAGTGTAATTTATGAAAAAGTTAATATTATGTAAATGTAGAATGTTTACCATTTCTATGGAGTTTACAGATTAAACACACACACAGGCATATATCAAAATATTATGTAACACTTATACATAACTTGATAATTAGTTGTTCTCAATAATATGAATTTGATAAATAATATCACATGGACATGTGGCAATTTATTAGCTAGTTAATGTTAATTAACTTGGTAACAGTGTTGACAAACAGTCAGTTTTTGAAGGTTTCAGCAACCCACCAATCTGCGTTTGAAAATGTATTAGCAATCTATTAACGTAGGTAATTTATCGCTAATTTTCATTTCAGACACTTGGTGAGACTTTTGTGAAAATTTCACTTCGGCTACACATTACAGTTCCAAACATGGCTGCCCTTCAAAGGTCAGACAGACAGACAGACACGGTGGTCCCCTATTACTATTATGGAACAAATAAAATCGATTGTTCCACTGGTAAATGGATTTTTGTTTGGCCAAAGAAGACTATGAATATATTATACTATATATAAAATTTGCTTTTGACACTTACCATGTTAAAATAGACGAAAGCAATCAGCGGCGGGCGGGCAAACATAACAGCTTTTGAGCGGCAGCATCATACATCCAGTATGTATCCAAACCTGAAATGTCAACGGAGCAGAATATAAATAATTGCCTGAGAGGGTTAGTGATCATTGCCAACTTGTTATAATTTAGACTATAGCCAATATCCTTAATTGCCTTGTTTTTGAGTGAAATTCAGAAAAAAATAATATTGAAAGAAAACAAACTTTTTGTCGGTCGGTGTTAAATTCATGTGAAAATCAAACAATTGCCTTGTTTTTGAGTGAAATTAAGAGAAAAAAAAATCAAACAATTGCCTTGTTTTTGTACGTATAACTATGCATTAATAATGATATCGCACACGCTTCTTGTTTACATTTACTGGCCACACACGACGAGCTACGTTTCGAACGTTTCGAATATCGAGATGACGGTTATAATAAATAATTTGTAAGCGAATAAATACAAGAGCGGAGGATGGATCAAGTTATATATTATTATATAGTGTATTGATCAGTGCATATTATAATTATTGAAAAACAAATAGCCTCTCAACAATCAAATATTTCAATGCGATCCTTATGCAATTTACAAAATTGTAACTGTTAATTTAGTTCCACCCTGATGGCAGTGTAATTTATGAAAAAATTAATATTATGTATATGTAGAATGTTTACCATTTCTATGGAGTTTACAGATTAAACACACACACAGTCATATATCAAAATATTATGTAACACTTATACATAACTTAATAATTAGTTGTTCTCAATAATATGAATTTGATAAATAATATCACATGGACATGTGGCAATTTATTAGCTAGTTAATGTTAATTAACTTGGTAACAGTGTTGACAAACAGTCAGTTTTTGAAGGTTTCAGCAACCCACCAATCTGCGTTTGAAAATGTATTAGCAATCTATTAACGTAGGTAATTTATCGCTAATTTTCGTTTCAGACACTTGGTGAGACTTTTGTGAAAATTTCACTTCGGCTACACATCACAGTTCCAAACATGGCTGCCCTTCAAAGGTCAGACAGACAGACAGACACGGTGGTCCCCTATTACTATTATGGAACAAATAAAATCGATTGTTCCACTGGTAAATGGATTTTTGTTTGGCCAAAGAAGACTATGAATATATTATACTATATATAAAATTTGCTTTTGACACTTACCATGTTAAAATAGACGAAAGCAATCAGCGGCGGGCGGGCAAACATAACAGCTTTTGAGCGGCAGCATCATACATCCAGTATGTATCCAAACCTGAAATGTCAACGGAGCAGAATATAAATAATTGCCTGAGAGGGTTAGTGATCATTGCCAACTTGTTATAATTTAGGCTATAGCCAATATCCCTAATTGCCGTGTTTTTGAGTGAAATTCAGAAAAAAAAAATATTGAAAGAAATCAAACTTTTTGTCGGTCGGTGTTAGATTCATGTGAAAATCAAACAATTGCCTTGTTTTTGAGTGAAATTAAGAGAAAAAAAAAATCAAACAATTGCCTTGTTTTTGAGTGAAAATCAGAAAAAAAAATTGAAAGAAATCAAACTTTTTGCCGGTCGGTGTTAAATTCATGTGAAAATCAAACAATTGCCTTGTTTTTGAGTGAAATTAAGAAAAAAAAAAATCAAACAATTGCCTGGTTATTGAGTGAAATTTGGAAAAAAAAAATGAAAGAAATCAAACTTTTTGTCGGTCGGTTTTAAATTCATGTGAAAATCAAACAATTGCCTTGTTTTTGAGTGAAATTAAGAGAAAAAAAAAAATCAAACAATTGCCTTGTTTTTGAGTGAAATTCAGAAAAAAAAAATTGAAAGAAATCAAATTTTTTGTTGGTCGGTGTTAAATTCATTTGAAAATCAAACAATTGCCTGTTTTTCAGTGTAATTATGGAAAAAAAAATATTGTCCGTTGGTTTTTAATTAATGTGAAAATTAAACAGTTGCCTGTTATATATGGCATACCTATTAATTTCACTTGTACAATTTAGCCGCTGCTTACTAACGCCGATTGAACATTTCAACGCTGATCTCTGATGTGCTACAAATTTACATGTCGCGGTGATTCAAATTGTAATTGTCACTTCCACCGCCGTGTAGGTAATTTTTAACTATTGTTATGGTTACGTATAACTATGCATTAATAATGATATCGCACACGCTTCTTGTTTACATTTACGGGCCACACACGACGAGCTACGTTTCGAACGTTTCGAATATCGAGATGACGGTTATAATAAATAATTTGTAAGCGAATATATACAAGAGCGGAGGATGGATCAAGTTATATATTATTGTATAGTGTATTGATCAGTGCATATTATAATTATTGAAAAACAAATAGCCTTTCAACAATCAAATATTTCAATGCGATCCTTATGCAATTTACAAAATTGTTACTGTTAATTTAGTTCCACCCTGATGGCAGTGTAATTTATGAAAAAGTTAATATTATGTAAATGTAGAATGTTTACCATTTCTATGGAGTTTACAGATTAAACACACACACAGTCATATATAAAAATATTATGTAACACTTATACATAACTTGATAATTAGTTGTTCTCAATAATATGAATTTGATTAATAATATCACATGGACATGTGGCAATTTATTAGCTAGTTAATGTTAATTAACTTGATAACAGTGTTGACAAACAGTCAGTTTTTGAAGGTTTCAGCAACCCACCAATCTGCGTTTGAAAATGTATTAGCAATCTATTAACGTAGGTAATTTATCGCTAATTTTCGTTTCAGACACTTGGTGAGACTTTTGTGAAAATTTCACTTCGGCTACACATTACAGTTCCAAACATGGCTGCCCTTCAAAGTTCAGACAGACAGACACGGTGGTCCCCTATTTCTATTATGGAACAAATAAAATCGATTGTTCCACTGGTAAATGGATTTTTGTTTGGCCAAAGAAGACTATGAATATATTATACTATATATAAAATTTGCTTTTGACACTTACCATGTTAATATAGACGAAAGGAATCAGCGGCGGGCGGGCAAACATAACAGCTTTTGAGCGGCAGCATCATACATCCAGTATGTATCCAAACCTGAAATGTCAACGGAGCAGAATATAAATAATTGCCTGAGAGGGTTAGTGATCATTGCCAACTTGTTATAATTTAGACTATAGCCAATATCCTTAATTGCCTTGTTTTTGAGTGAAACTCAGAAAAAAAAAAATTGAAAGAAATCAAACTTTTTGTCGGTCGGTGTTAAATTCATGTGAAAATCAAACAATTGCCTTGTTTTTGAGTGAAATTAAAAGAAAAAAAAAATCAAACAATTGCCTTGTTTTTGAGTGAAATTAAGAGAAAAAAAAATCAAACAATTGCCTTGATTTTGAGTGAAATTCAGAAAAAAAAAATATTGAAAGAAATCAAACTTCTTGTCGGTCGGTGTTAAATTCATGTGAAAATCAAACAATTGCCTTGTTTTTGAGTGAAATTCAGAAAAAAAAAAATGAAAGAAATCAAACTTTTTGTCGGTCGGTGTTAAATTCATGTGAAAATCAAACAATTGCTTTGTTTTTAAGTGAAATTAAGAGAAAAAAAAAATCAAACAATTGCCTTGTTTTTGAGTGAAATTCAGAAAAAAAAAATATTGAAAGAAATCAAACTTTTTGTCGGTCGGTGTTAAATTCATGTGAAAATCAAACAATTGCCTTGTTTTTGAGTGAAATTAAGAGAAAAAAAAATCACACAATTGCCTTGTTTTTGAGTGAAATTAAAAAAAAAAAAAATTGAAAGAAATCAAACTTTTTGTCGGTCGGTGTTAAATTCATGTGAAAATCAAACAATTGCCTTGTTTTTGAGTGAAATTAAGAGAAAAAAAAATCACACAATTGCCTTGTTTTTGAGTGAAATTCAGAAAAAAAAAATATTGAAAGAAAACAAACTTTTTGTCGGTCGGTGTTAAATTCATGTGAAAATCAAACAATTGCCTTGTTTTTGAGTGAAATTAAGAGAAAAAAAAATCAAACAATTGCCTTGTTTTTAGTGAAATTCAGAAAAAAAAAAATGAAAGAAATCAAACTTTTTGTCGGTCGGTGTTAAATTCATGTGAAAATCAAACAATTGCCTTGTTTTTGAGTGAAATTAAGAGAAAAAAAATCAAACAATTGCCTTGTTTTTGAGTGAAATTCAGAAAAAAAAAAATATTGAAAGAAATCAAACTTTTTGTCGGTCGGTGTTAAATTCATGTGAAAATCAAACAATTGCCTTGTTTTTGAGTGAAATTAAGAGAAAAAAAAAATCGAACAATTGCCTTGTTTTTGAGTGAAATTCAGAAAAAAATAATATTGAAAGAAAACAAACTTTTTGTCGGTCGGTGTTAAATTCATGTGAAAATCAAACAATTGCCTTGTTTTTGAGTGAAATTAAGAGAAAAAAAATCACACAATTGCCTTGTTTTTGAGTGAAATTCAGAAAAAAAACAATTGAAAGAAATCAAACTTTTTGTCGGTCGGTGTTAAATTCATGTGAAAATCAAATAATTGCCTTGTTTTTGAGTGAAATTAAGAGAAAAAAAAAATCAAACAATTGCCTTGTTTTTGAGTGAAATTCAGAAAAAAAGAATATTGAAAGAAAACAAACTTTTTGTCGGTCGGTGTTAAATTCATGTGAAAATCAAACAATTGCCTTGTTTTTGAGTGAAATTAAGAGAAAAAAAAATCACACAATTGCCTTGTTTTTGAGTGAAATTCAGAAAAAAAGAATATTGAAAGAAAACAAACTTTTTGTCGGTCGGTGTTAAATTCATGTGAAAATCAAACAATTGCCTTGTTTTTGAGTGAAATTCAGAAAAAAAAAAATGAAAGAAATCAAACTTTTTGTCGGTCGGTGTTAAATTCATGTGAAAATCAAACAATTGCTTTGTTTTTAAGTGAAATTAAGAGAAAAAAAAATCAAACAATTGCCTTGTTTTTGAGTGAAATTCAGAAAAAAAAAATATTGAAAGAAATCAAACTTTTTGTCGGTCGGTGTTAAATTCATGTGAAAATCAAACAATTGCCTTGTTTTTGAGTGAAATTAAGAGAAAAAAAATCAAACAATTGCCTTGTTTTTGTACGTATAACTATGCATTAATAATGATATCGCACACGCTTCTTGTTTACATTTACGGGCCACACACGACGAGCTACGTTTCGAACGTTTCGAATATCGAGATGACGGTTATAATAAATAATTTGTAAGCGAATAAATACAAGAGCGGAGGATGGATCAAGTTATATATTATTGTATAGTGTATTGATCAGTGCATATTATAATTATTGAAAAACAAATAGCCTCTCAACAATCAAATATTTCAATGCGATCCTTATGCAATTTACAAAATTGTAACTGTTAATTTAGTTCCACCCTGATGGCAGTGTAATTTATGAAAAAGTTAATATTATGTAAATGTAGAATGTTTACCATTTCTATGGAGTTTACAGATTAAACACACACACAGTCATTCATCAAAATATTATGTAACACTTATACATAACTTGATAATTAGTTGTTCTCAATAATATGAATTTGATTAATAATATCACATGGACATGTGGCAATTTATTAGCTAGTTAATGTTAATTAACTTGATAACAGTGTTGACAAACAGTCAGTTTTTGAAGGTTTCAGCAACCCACCAATCTGCGTTTGAAAATGTATTAGCAATCTATTAACGTAGGTAATTTATCGCTAATTTTCGTTTCAGACACTTGGTGAGACTTTTGTGAAAATTTCACTTCGGCTACACTTTACAGTTCCAAACATGGCTGCCCTTCAAAGGTCAGACAGACAGACAGACACGGTGGTCCCCTGTTTCTATTATGGAACAAATAAAATCGATTGTTCCACTGGTAAATGGATTTTTGTTTGGCCAAAGAAGACTATGAATATATTATACTATATATAAAATTTGCTTTTGACACTTACCGTGTTAAAATAGACGAAAGCAATCAGCGGCGGGCGGGCAAACATAACAGCTTTTGATCGGCAGCATCATACATCCAGTATCTATCCAAACCTGAAATGTCAACGGAGCAGAATATAAATAATTGCCTGAGAGGGTTAGTGATCATTGCCAACTTGTTATAATTTAGACTATAGCCAATATCCTTAATTGCCTTGTTTTTGAGTGAAATTCAGAAAAAAAAAAAATTGAAAGAAATCAAACTTTTTGTCGGTCGGTGTTAAATTCATGTGAAAATCAAACAATAGCCTTGTTTTTGAGTGAAATTAAGAGAAAAAAAAATCAAACAATTGTCTTGTTTTTGAATGAAATTAAGAGAAAAAAAAATCAAACAATTGCCTTGATTTTGAGTGAAATTCAGAAAAAAAAAATATTGAAAGAAATCAAACTTTTTGTCAGTCGGTGTTAAATTCATGTGAAAATCAAACAATTGCCTTGTTTTTGAGTGAAATTAAGAGAAAAAAAAATCAAACAATTGCCTTGTTTTTAGTGAAATTCAGAAAAAAAAAAATGAAAGAAATCAAACTTTTTGTCGGTCGGTGTTAAATTCATGTGAAAATCAAACAATTGCCTTGTTTTTGAGTGAAATTAAGAGAAAAAAAATCAAACAATTGCCTTGTTTTTGTACGTATAACTATGCATTAATAATGATATCGCACACGCTTCTTGTTTACATTTACGGGCCACACACGACGAGCTACGTTTCGAACGTTTCGAATATCGAGATGACGGTTATAATAAATAATTTGTAAGCGAATAAATACAAGAGCGGAGGATGGATCAAGTTATATATTATTGTATAGTGTATTGATCAGTGCATATTATAATTATTGAAAAACAAATAGCCTCTCAACAATCAAATATTTCAATGCGATCCTTATGCAATTTACAAAATTGTAACTGTTAATTTAGTTCCACCCTGATGGCAGTGTAATTTATGAAAAAGTTAATATTATGTAAATGTAGAATGTTTACCATTTCTATGGAGTTTACAGATTAAACACACACACAGTCATATATCAAAATATTATGTAACACTTATACATAACTTGATAATTAGTTGTTCTCAATAATATGAATTTGATTAATAATATCACATGGACATGTGGCAATTTATTAGCTAGTTAATGTTCATTAACTTGGTAACAGTGTTGACAAACAGTCAGTTTTTGAAGGTTTCAGCAACCCACCAATCTGCGTTTGAAAATGTATTAGCAATCTATTAACGTAGGTAATTTATCGCTAATTTTCGTTTCAGACACTTGGTGAGACTTTTGTGAAAATTTCACTTCGGCTACACATTACAGTTCCAAACTTGGCTGCCCTTCAAAGGTCAGACAGACAGACAGACACGGTGGTCCCCTATTTCTATTATGGAACAAATAAAATCGATTGTTCCACTGGTAAATGGATTTTTGTTTGGCCAAAGAAGACTATGAATATATTATACTATATATAAAATTTGCTTTTGACACTTACCATGTTAAAATAGACGAAAGCAATCAGCGGCGGGCGGGCAAACATAACAGCTTTTGAGCGGCAGCATCATACATCCAGTATGTATCCAAACCTGAAATGTCAACGGAGCAGAATATAAATAATTGCCTGAGAGGGTTAGTGATCATTGCCAACTTGTTATAATTTAGGCTATAGCCAATATCCCTAATTGCCGTGTTTTTGAGTGAAATTCAGAAAAAAAAAATATTGAAAGAAATCAAACTTTTTGTCGGTCGGTGTTAAATTCATGTGAAAATCAAACAATTGCCTTGTTTTTGAGTGAAATTAAGAGAAAAAAAAATCAAACAATTGCCTTGTTTTTAGTGAAATTCAGAAAAAAAAATGAAAGAAATCAAACTTTTTGTCGGTCGGTGTTAAATTCATGTGAAAATCAAACAATTGCCTTATTTTTGAGTGAAATTAAGAGAAAAAAAATCAAACAATTGCCTTGTTTTTGAGTGAAATTCAGAAAAAAAAAATATTGAAAGAAATCAAACTTTTTGTCGGTCGGTGTTAAATTCATGTGAAAATCAAACAATTGCCTTGTTTTTGAGTGAAATTAAGAGAAAAAAAAATCACACAATTGCCTTGTTTTTGAGTGAAATTCAGAAAAAAAGAATATTGAAAGAAAACAAACTTTTTGTCGGTCGGTGTTAAATTCATGTGAAAATCAAACAATTGCCTTGTTTTTGAGTGAAATTAAGAGAAAAAAAATCAAACAATTGCCTTGTTTTTGTACGTATAACTATGCATTAATAATGATATCGCACACGCTTCTTGTTTACATTTACGGGCCACACACGACGAGCTACGTTTCGAACGTTTCGAATATCGAGATGACGGTTATAATAAATAATTTGTAAGCGAATAAATACAAGAGCGGAGGATGGATCAAGTTATATATTATTGTATAGTGTATTGATCAGTGCATATTATAATTATTGAAAAACAAATAGCCTCTCAACAATCAAATATTTCAATGCGATCCTTATGCAATTTACAAAATTGTAACTGTTAATTTAGTTCCACCCTGATGGCAGTGTAATTTATGAAAAAGTTAATATTATGTAAATGTAGAATGTTTACCATTTCTATGGAGTTTACAGATTAAACACACACACAGTCATACATCAAAATATTATGTAACACTTATACATAACTTAATATTTAGTTGTTCTCAATAATATGAATTTGATAAATAATATCACATGGACATGTGGCAATTTATTAGCTAGTTAATGTAAATTAACTTGATAACAGTGTTGACAAACAGTCAGTTTTTAAAGGTTTCAGCAACCCACCAATCTGCGTTTGAAATGTATTAGCAATCTATTAACGTAGGTAATTTATCGCTTATTTTCGTTTCAGACACTTGGTGAGACTTTTGTGAAAATTTCACTTCGGCTACACATTACAGTTCCAAACATGGCTGCCCTTCAAAGGTCAGACAGACAGACAGACACGGTGGTCCCCTATTTCTATTATGGAACAAATAAAATCGATTGTTCCACTGGTAAATGGATTTTTGTTTGGCCAAAGAAGACTATGAATATATTATACTATATATAAAATTTGCTTTTTACACTTACCATGTTAATATAGACGAAAGGAATCAGCGGCGGGCGGGCAAACATAACAGCTTTTGAGCGGCAGCATCATACATCCAGTATGTATCCAAACCTGAAATGTCAACGGAGCAGAATATAAATAATTGCCTGAGAGGGTTAGTGATCATTGCCAACTTGTTATAATTTAGACTATAGCCAATATCCTTAATTGCCTTGTTTTTGAGTGAAACTCAGAAAAAAAAACATTGAAAGAAATCAAACTTTTTGTCGGTCGGTGTTAAATTCATGTGAAAATCAAACAATTGCCTTGTTTTTGAGTGAAATTAAAAGAAAAAAAAAATCAAACAATTGCCTTGTTTTTGAGTGAAATTAAGAGAAAAAAAAAATCAAACAATTGCCTTGATTTTGAGTGAAATTCAGAAAAAAAAAATATTGAAAGAAATCAAACTTTTTGTCGGTCGGTGTTAAATTCATGTGAAAATCAAACAATTGCCTTGTTTTTGAGTGAAATTAAGAGAAAAAAAAAAACAAACAATTGCCTTGTTTTTGAGTGAAATTCAGAAAAAAAAATTGAAAGAAATCAAATTTTTTGTCGGTCGGTGTTAAATTCATTTGAAAATCAAACAATTGCCTGTTTTTCAGTGTAATTATGGAAAAAAAAATATTGTCCGTTGGTTTTTAATTAATGTGAAAATTAAACAGTTGCCTGTTATATATGGCATACCTATTAATTTCACTTGTACAATTTAGCCGCTGCTTACTAACGCCGATTGACCATTTCAACGCTGATCTCTGATGTGCTACAAATTTACATGTCGCGGTGATTCAAATTGTAATTGTCACTTCCACCGCCGTGTAGGTAATTTTTAACTATTGTTATGGTTACGTATAACTATGCATTAATAATGATATCGCACACGCTTCTTGTTTACATTTACGGGCCACACACGACGAGCTACGTTTCGAACGTTTCGAATATCGAGATGACGGTTATAATAAATAATTTGTAAGCGAATATATACAAGAGCGGAGGATGGATCAAGTTATATATTATTGTATAGTGTATTGATCAGTGCATATTATAATTATTGAAAAACAAATAGCCTTTCAACAATCAAATATTTCAATGCGATCCTTATGCAATTTACAAAATTGTTACTGTTAATTTAGTTCCACCCTGATGGCAGTGTAATTTATGAAAAAGTTAATATTATGTAAATGTAGAATGTTTACCATTTCTATGGAGTTTACAGATTAAACACACACACAGTCATATATCAAAATATTATGTAACACTTATACATAACTTGATAATTAGTTGTTCTCAATAATATGAATTTGATTAATAATATCACATGGACATGTGGCAATTTATTAGCTAGTTAATGTTAATTAACTTGATAACAGTGTTGACAAACAGTCAGTTTTTGAAGGTTTCAGCAACCCACCAATCTGCGTTTGAAAATGTATTAGCAATCTATTAACGTAGGTAATTTATCGCTAATTTTCGTTTCAGACACTTGGTGAGACTTTTGTGAAAATTTCACTTCGGCTACACATTACAGTTCCAAACATGGCTGCCCTTCAAAGGTCAGACAGACAGACACGGTGGTCCCCTATTTCTATTATGGAACAAATAAAATCGATTGTTCCACTGGTAAATGGATTTTTGTTTGGCCAAAGAAGACTATGAATATATTATACTATATATAAAATTTGCTTTTGACACTTACCATGTTAATATAGACGAAAGGAATCAGCGGCGGGCGGGCAAACATAACAGCTTTTGAGCGGCAGCATCATACATCCAGTATGTATCCAAACCTGAAATGTCAACGGAGCAGAATATAAATAATTGCCTGAGAGGGTTAGTGATCATTGCCAACTTGTTATAATTTAGACTATAGCCAATATCCTTAATTGCCTTGTTTTTGAGTGAAACTCAGAAAAAAAAAAATTGAAAGAAATCAAACTTTTTGTCGGTCGGTGTTAAATTCATGTGAAAATCAAACAATTGCCTTGTTTTTGAGTGAAATTAAAAGAAAAAAAAAAATCAAACAATTGCCTTGTTTTTGAGTGAAATTAAGAGAAAAAAAAATCAAACAATTGCCTTGATTTTGAGTGAAATTCAGAAAAAAAAAATATTGAAAGAAATCAAACTTCTTGTCGGTCGGTGTTAAATTCATGTGAAAATCAAACAATTGCCTTGTTTTTGAGTGAAATTCAGAAAAAAAAAAATGAAAGAAATCAAACTTTTTGTCGGTCGGTGTTAAATTCATGTGAAAATCAAACAATTGCTTTGTTTTTAAGTGAAATTAAGAGAAAAAAAAAATCAAACAATTGCCTTGTTTTTGAGTGAAATTCAGAAAAAAAAAATATTGAAAGAAATCAAACTTTTTGTCGGTCGGTGTTAAATTCATGTGAAAATCAAACAATTGCCTTGTTTTTGAGTGAAATTAAGAGAAAAAAAAATCACACAATTGCCTTGTTTTTGAGTGAAATTAAAAAAAAAAAAAATTGAAAGAAATCAAACTTTTTGTCGGTCGGTGTTAAATTCATGTGAAAATCAAACAATTGCCTTGTTTTTGAGTGAAATTAAGAGAAAAAAAAATCACACAATTGCCTTGTTTTGAGTGAAATTCAGAAAAAAAAAATATTGAAAGAAAACAAACTTTTTGTCGGTCGGTGTTAAATTCATGTGAAAATCAAACAATTGCCTTGTTTTTGAGTGAAATTAAGAGAAAAAAAAATCTAACAATTGCCTTGTTTTTAGTGAAATTCAGAAAAAAAAAAATGAAAGAAATCAAACTTTTTGTCGGTCGGTGTTAAATTCATGTGAAAATCAAACAATTGCCTTGTTTTTGAGTGAAATTAAGAGAAAAAAAATCAAACAATTGCCTTGTTTTTGAGTGAAATTCAGAAAAAAAAAAATATTGAAAGAAATCAAACTTTTTGTCGGTCGGTGTTAAATTCATGTGAAAATCAAACAATTGCCTTGTTTTTGAGTGAAATTAAGAGAAAAAAAAAATCTAACAATTGCCTTGTTTTTGAGTGAAATTCAGAAAAAAATAATATTGAAAGAAAACAAACTTTTTGTCGGTCGGTGTTAAATTCATGTGAAAATCAAACAATTGCCTTGTTTTTGAGTGAAATTAAGAAAAAAAAAATCACACAATTGCCTTGTTTTTGAGTGAAATTCAGAAAAAAAACAATTGAAAGAAATCAAACTTTTTGTCGGTCGGTGTTAAATTCATGTGAAAATCAAATAATTGCCTTGTTTTTGAGTGAAATTAAGAGAAAAAAAAAAATCAAACAATTGCCTTGTTTTTGAGTGAAATTCAGAAAAAAAGAATATTGAAAGAAAACAAACTTTTTGTCGGTCGGTGTTAAATTCATGTGAAAATCAAACAATTGCCTTGTTTTTGAGTGAAATTAAGAGAAAAAAAATCAAACAATTGCCTTGTTTTTGTACGTATAACTATGCATTAATAATGATATCGCACACGCTTCTTGTTTACATTTACGGGCCACACACGACGAGCTACGTTTCGAACGTTTCGAATATCGAGATGACGGTTATAATAAATAATTTGTAAGCGAATAAATACAAGAGCGGAGGATGGATCAAGTTATATATTATTGTATAGTGTATTGATCAGTGCATATTATAATTATTGAAAAACAAATAGCCTCTCAACAATCAAATATTTCAATGCGATCCTTATGCAATTTACAAAATTGTAACTGTTAATTTAGTTCCACCCTGATGGCAGTGTAATTTATGAAAAAGTTAATATTATGTAAATGTAGAATGTTTACCATTTCTATGGAGTTTACAGATTAAACACACACACAGTCATACATCAAAATATTATGTAACACTTATACATAACTTAATATTTAGTTGTTCTCAATAATATGAATTTGATAAATAATATCACATGGACATGTGGCAATTTATTAGCTAGTTAATGTAAATTAACTTGATAACAGTGTTGACAAACAGTCAGTTTTTAAAGGTTTCAGCAACCCACCAATCTGCGTTTGAAATGTATTAGCAATCTATTAACGTAGGTAATTTATCGCTTATTTTCGTTTCAGACACTTGGTGAGACTTTTGTGAAAATTTCACTTCGGCTACACATTACAGTTCCAAACATGGCTGCCCTTCAAAGGTCAGACAGACAGACAGACACGGTGGTCCCCTATTTCTATTATGGAACAAATAAAATCGATTGTTCCACTGGTAAATGGATTTTTGTTTGGCCAAAGAAGACTATGAATATATTATACAATATATAAAATTTGCTTTTGACACTTACCATGTTAAAATAGACGAAAGCAATCAGCGGCGGGCGGGCAAACATAACAGCTTTTGAGCGGCAGCATCATACATCCAGTATGTATCCAAACCTGAAATGTCAACGGAGCAGAATATAAATAATTGCCTGAGAGGGTTAGTGATCATTGCCAACTTGTTATAATTTAGACTATAGCCAATATCCTTAATTGCCTTGTTTTTGAGTGAAATTCGGAAAAAAAAAATGAAAGAAATCAAACTTTTTGTCGGTCGGTGTTAAATTCATGTGAAAATCAAACAATTGCCTTGTTTTTGAGTGAAATTAAGAGAAAAAAAATCAAACAATTGCCTTGTTTTTGTACGTATAACTATGCATTAATAATGATATCGCACACGCTTCTTGTTTACATTTACGGGCCACACACGACGAGCTACGTTTCGAACGTTTCGAATATCGAGATGACGGTTATAATAAATAATTTGTAAGCGAATAAATACAAGAGCGGAGGATGGATCAAGTTATATATTATTGTATAGTGTATTGATCAGTGCATATTATAATTATTGAAAAACAAATAGCCTTTCAACAATCAAATATTTCAATGCGATCCTTATGCAATTTACAAAATTGTTACTGTTAATTTAGTTCCACCCTGATGGCAGTGTAATTTATGAAAAAGTTAATATTATGTAAATGTAGAATGTTTACCATTTCTATGGAGTTTACAGATTAAACACACACACAGTCATATATCAAAATATTATGTAACACTTATACATAACTTGATAATTAGTTGTTCTCAATAATATGAATTTGATAAATAATATCACATGGACATGTGGCAATTTATTAGCTAGTTAATGTTAATTAACTTGGTAACAGTGTTGACAAACAGTCAGTTTTTGAAGGTTTCAGCAACCCACCAATCTGCGTTTGAAAATGTATTAGCAATCTATTAACGTAGGTAATTTATGGCTAATTTTCGTTTCAGACACTTGGTGAGACTTTTGTGAAAATTTCACTTCGGCTACACATTACAGTTCCAAACATGGCTGCCCTTCAAAGGTCAGACAGACAGACAGACACGGTGGTCCCCTATTACTATTATGGAACAAATAAAATCGATTGTTCCACTGGTAAATGGATTTTTGTTTGGCCAAAGAAGACTATGAATATATTATACTATATATAAAATTTGCTTTTGACACTTACCATGTTAAAATAGACGAAAGCAATCAGCGGCGGGCGGGCAAACATAACAGCTTTTGAGCGGCAGCATCATACATCCAGTATGTATCCAAACCTGAAATGTCAACGGAGCAGAATATAAATAATTGCCTGAGAGGGTAAGTGATCATTGCCAACTTGTTATAATTTAGGCTATAGCCAATATCCCTAATTGCCGTGTTTTTGAGTGAAATTCAGAAAAAAAAAATATTGAAAGAAATCAAACTTTTTGTCGGTCGGTGTTAAATTCATGTGAAAATCAAACAATTGCCTTGTTTTTGAGTGAAATTAAGAGAAAAAAAAATCAAACAATTGCCTTGATTTTGAGTGAAAATCAGAAAAAAAAAATTGAAAGAAATCAAACTTTTTGTCGGTCGGTGTTAAATTCATGTGAAAATCAAACAATTGCCGTGTTTTTGAGTGAAATTCAGAAAAAAAAAAATATTGAAAGAAATCAAACTTTTTGTCGGTCGGTGTTAAATTCATGTGAAAATCAAACAATTGCCTTGTTTTTGAGTGAAATTAAGAGAAAAAAAAAATCAAACAATTGCCTGGTTATTGAGTGAAATTTGGAAAAAAAAAATGAAAGAAATCAAACTTTTTGTCGGTCGGTGTTAAATTCATGTGAAAATCAAACAATTGCCTTGTTTTTGAGTGAAATTAAGAGAAAAAAAAAATCAAACAATTGCCTTGTTTTTGAGTGAAATTCAGAAAAAAAAAATTGAAAGAAATCAAATTTTTTGTCGGTCGGTGTTAAATTCATTTGAAAATCAAACAATTGCCTGTTTTTCAGTGTAATTATGGAAAAAAAAATATTGTCCGTTGGTTTTTAATTAATGTGAAAATTAAACAGTTGCCTGTTATATATGGCATACCTATTAATTTCACTTGTACAATTTAGCCGCTGCTTACTAACGCCGATTGACCATTTCAACGCTGATCTCTGATGTGCTACAAATTTACATGTCGCGGTGATTCAAATTGTAATTGTCACTTCCACCGCCGTGTAGGTAATTTTTAACTATTGTTATGGTTACGTATAACTATGCATTAATAATGATAT
>OY978465.1:20000000-20325000 GCA_963854805.1 Plagodis dolabraria | reverse complement strand
AGATGAATAGAGTCAAGTTCTAGTCCACACGGTAGGATACCCTGAGTCTTGTTCACTTCCCGGGTGCTGGCAAGTATGCACTATCTAACGGCGACGTTTCCTAAGTGTGTAAAAGTCACCATTTACATAAAGAGACGCTTTATTCAATATTCAACTGTCCGAAATCACTTTTCAATAGAGAATAATAAACTATTGTTTTAACTTCACCAAAGTCAAATCTACTACGTATTATACAGTATTTACCAACCTTTGAAGTTAATTTTGCGTCTCCGCTAGCGATGTACTACTAAACAATAATAATTGACGCGCTCTATACTAAGATTTTTTTACCTGTAGATGAGTTGTATGGCCTCCATATTTACTAGACGAATTCTGGGTAATTACCAGAGTCACTACCAGTCTTGCACTTCCGAGCGTCCGGTGAATACATCGCCGCTAATCGTGTTTTTTATGAATAATCTGTGGACAATATGCCTTCCTTGTGTCTTTAGACTTTGCACCAATTATGCAGGCACTGTGAGAGATAAGAAAACTGTTTCATTTCACGCGTAATTATTGCTTTTATTGTTGAAACTTGAAATGGAAAATATCGTCATTTTGTTTTATCTTAGGAACTAATTTCAATGAAATGGATAAGCGAGATATGTGTATCGTTTTGTGTGAAAGAGTGAAAGAGATCGCAGCATAATGGTGATCGGAACGTCTCGTGGCGGTTCGGTGGTAACACGAATTGCTTATTTATCTCTTTCTAACAACAGATATGACGCATAATATTTGAACGTTCTTTCCTTGTCATTACAAACTGCATATACATGTGCGTAGGTATGTATAGAGGTAAATTCTAGTAAGCTTTTAGAGCAGTGGTGTTCGGATATAACTAATCTATGTATTTCAAATCTCTGGCTCTATACATATTTTTTACATCCTACAATAAAAAACTGAATTTTCTTCAAAATTACAGTACATTTTCAATCATCACCAAATCACTTGAAATGTCACTTCGTCGTTAAACGCGATCACAGCCATAATACTCTTTAATATTGACAATTGTGTCATTTCAAGCCCTAAATATATGACAATAGGTATAATAAACAAATAAAATCTTCAATGTTTTTACACATATGAATATGTAGTACATTTTATACACTATTTTATTAAAGTATCTTTCCAGACAACTGTCATATCGCGGATGCCAAAGGATTAAATACCTCTTTAACAGACTTCCAAAAAATTAGGTTATTTATTGGCTCAATTCGTCTCTGTCTTTACGAGATTTCATGTTGGGTGGGTTAAGTACAAGTTGGACACAATATGAAGAAGTCAACTAATAACATAAAACTAACCGGACCAGTTTTGTGAGTTACTAGTATGCACTACTTACCTACATTGTATTATGTTATCATTGTTCATGCCTAACCTACTATTGTTATTGTCCTACTGCACTACGCAAACATACAATAATTGTAGGCTATTCTTGTGTAAAATTGTTTCCAATTGCGAATGTTCTTTTGTATTTTATCGTAGGTCTTTCATTATAAATATGTGGTATCTAATACCTAGTATTGTGTAGTAATATGTATATGTCGACGCAAGGCTAATTTCAACGTTCTAAATATTTAAATAAGTTTAATATTTAATTTAAATTTAAACATTTAAATATGACGGAGTAATTTTTCAATTAGTATAGATTCGATTTTCGTAATCAGTTCTCCATATTTCAATGTAAAAACTGTAAAAAGCCATGATACGATTTGCGGCAGATCATAACAACAAACTATAACTAAAAGTTTATTCTTAATTAGGTTTAGAAACAAGTTATCTATTGTTAAATTCATTTCTTGATTAATAAGCGATATGCGTTAGCATAAATTGATATTTGGTAATGTTTGGTTTAAAAGAGACAATTGATTGATTGACTATTTGTCAAGCAGAAAGCGTGTAGCGTGTTTAATAAATGATTAAATGTTTTCAGCGACAATAAATTCAGTGAATATTAAAATTGGGTGTTTAAAATGGTAAAACGAATTAACAAAACATTGTTTGTTACTTCAGTTAATATAACTTTTTATTTGTGATTAAATAAGTAAGTATGTAATGACTTCGCAACGTGCACGCCATCTTGGATGAAATGAAAAAGGCTGGGCCGCCGCTGCGAGGCCACATTGCTACCGTGCTACGGAGAATTTCGTACAGTAGAGGTGCTAGTAAGCATTTTGAATAAATCCGTTTTTACTTATTTTAAAAACCAATAACATCGAACAGAAGCATTACGGAACACAAATACTATCCAGCTGACATTTAGTTTTGACTTTGACAAATAGATAAAGTATAGACAATATTATTGCATGATAATCTTTGACATAACCACGTTGATCAATGTTGCCAGAATAACAAACTAGAAAATCTTATAAAACTCATAAATTTTGGTCATTACTGAATTTTATATGTTTCGTAATTCATGAGCATTTGAATATATAGAATGGAGTACAGTTATGTAACTAAGAGAGAACCACTGCGTAAGTGCAGTTCTGTGTCAGAATTGTCTACGGATTCATCAGTATTCAATTCGACAACTATGAGCTTGCCTAATACTTCTTTAAATGAAAATGATATTATTCACGAATTAAATAATAAAATTGACAAATTAACTGAAGATCTGCTTGGTGCAAATGAGGAAATAAAAAATTTAAGACAACAAAATCAACTACTGACATTGGAATTACAAAAAAAAGATAAAACAGAGGTATCTGAATCAATTGTAGAGTTAGAAGAGCAAACTTCTAGTAGGAAAAAGTCACCAAAATCGAAAAAGAAGAAGAAAGGCAATAAAAGTTTTACATCTTCTCCAATAAAATCAACGGAGGACGAACAAAATAGAAAAACCAGTACAAACTTACATCAGGGATCCAGTACCACTACGTCCTTTGCAAAAAATCATAAAAATAAAATGGCGAGTAGAAAAACTCCCGATGCAGCTTCACAAAAAGGAATTCGAAGTAATCAAGAAGAACACCAACAACGTGTCTCCTTGGGCAAAGATATGTCTTATGAAAGAAGAAATGACGCATGTCTATTGGAGTCAAATGAAAATTATTGCAAGGGTATAAATTTGAGTGACTCGCACTTGAAAAATAAAGAGGTAGAAAAGGGGAAAATTATTATATTAGCTGACCAACGTGGATTTATATTGAGGGAAACATTACAGCGCCTTGTAGGATCAGAATATATTGTAAAGTCGTTTTGGAAACAAGACGCTACTTAAGGAGATATTTTAAATTCAGACAAAAATGAACTGTTGTCACTAACAAAAAAAGATTATATTATTATCTTAGGTGGTATGAATGATTACAACCCATGTTCTTTTAAGTTCATATTAAGTAGTTTTTTTAATTATTACAGATTTACAAATGTGATCGTGACTGAAATTCCATTTAATAAGTTTCTAAATGAAAAGAGACTAAATTATGAATTGAGATTCATATCTTCTGAATACAATCATGTCACTTATATCGATATGGATTATAGCAGGTATATTCCAAACAAATACATCATTTGTAGTTCAATCTGTAAATCTGTTATGAATGTAATGTTGAATATATCTTACAAGTTAAAATTACAAGAGACTAAAATGAGGCACAAGGTAAATTACGCTAATGCAGTTAAAGTGAATAAAGGTACGCAAACTGAATCGGTCTTTAAAACTGATGCAGTTGCTAGTGGGAGCCACCAAAATACACAGCAGTTTTTTCGTTCGTAAAAACATAAATGTATTACACCAAAATATTGACGGACTAATTAATAAATCAGACTTACTTACTATACAACTAGAAGAACTAAAACAAGAAAAGAAAATAGTAGATGTCATATGTATAACTGAACATAATATGAAGGAAAGCGATATTCCATTAATTAATATCCCCAACTTTACCATAGTCGCTAGTTATCATAGGAAAAAACGTAATGGTGGGTCGTGCATATTAATAAATAATGCTCACAGGTACAGACAAATAACTGAAGTTAATGAATTTGCTCGAGACAATATTATTGAATGTAGTGCTGTAGAAATTATTGAACATAAATTAATAGTTATTTGCATCTATAGACCACCTATAAAACATAAGATAGCATTTGACATATTTTTTGAAAATTTTGAATTAATTTTGACAAAATTTTGTTTTAAAAACAAGAAACTCTTAGTATGTGGTGATTTTAATATTGACATATTAAAAAACAACAAAAATACCCGCATTTAAAGATATAGTCAGAAGTTGCAACCTTAAAATATCAGTAAATGAGCCGACTCGACTTGCGCGTAAAACTTGTATTGACAACTTTTTACATAACTTGCGTGGATCGTCTTGTGAAGTCGTTGAGCTAGGTTTGTCTGATCATACAGCTCAGTATTTCAGATGTCCTGTCAAGAACTTCTATTCATTAAAGTATTGGTATAGATTTCAACGTAATTGCAGCATGGAAAATTGTATTAAATTTTAAAATTATTTAAGCAGTTTGAGTTTTAGTGAAGTGCGCTCAAGTGTTGACCCAAATGAAGCATTTAATTACTTTTATGAAATTTTTAAGTTATTATATGATCTTTGTTTTCCCCTGACAAGAATAAAAAATATAGTTTATAAGAAGTCTAAATGGATAACAAAAGGTATAAAACTGTGTACCAAACGGAAAAGGCAAATGTTATGGACGTTTAGACGATATCCTAACTTTGCAAATTACACATCTTTTAAGTCATATACTAAACGATTAAAGCATATAGTTAAATTGACTCAAAGATCACGTAATAACCATGCTATTGAAACTGCTTCCAACAAATCAAAAGCCACTTGGAACATAATAAATGGATCCAAGAATAGGCTTCCTAGATGTGATATTGACCAAATTAATGTAAACAATAAACTTTTGACAAATCCAAATGATATAGTACAAGCTTTTAACAATTTTTTTAGTAATCAAGTAAAGCCGCGTAACGTTGACAATAAAAATGCACATACGCTCAGAAAGACGCGACCAAATTCTATGTATATGAGCCTTTCAACTCCAGAAAATATCTTTCACATTATACGATCGCTTAAAAATACTAACAGTACGGGATACGATGAAATTAATACGAAAGTTATAAAATTTGTTGTTGATATAATTTCACCTTTACTAAGCCATATTATAAATTTATGTATAGAAAGTGGCGTATTCCCAGACAAATTGAAGATAACGATTATAAAGCCACTTTTCAAAAAACAGGACCCACAAGTAATTAATAATTATAGACCAATTGCTCTAGTCCCAGTATTTTCAAAAATATTTGGAAAATTTATTCATACCAGTTTATACAATTATTTTGATAAATACAGTATACTTTTGGACGAGCAGGTCGGTTTTAGAAAAAACAAATCCGTAAATTTAGCGATTTTTAATCTATTGAAGAAAATAATTACCGGCTGTAATCAAAGATTGCCTGTGTGTTGTATGTATATGGATTTAACTAAAGCTTTCGACTACGTTGATCATAATTTACTAGTCGATAAGCTTGAAGCCTATGGGGTACGTGGAAATGTTTTACGTTTAATTTAAATCTTACCTCGAAAATAGGTACCAAGTAACACAAATTACTAAATTGTGTCCACTTACTAAAACTGAAAAGACATATTCATCTGATAAAATACTAATCAAATACGGTGTGCCACAGGGAAGCGTTCTTGGGCCATTACTTTTCATTACATACATAAATGACATGCCCAGCATCATAAATCATCCCATGGTGCTCTTTGCTGATGACAGTACAGTTGTTTTCATTGGAGACAAAGAAAAATCTCTGGAGCCAGAGATAAATACTACATTGAATAATTTAATTAATTGGCTGACATGCAACAATCTTTTAATAAACCTTGACAAAACTAATATAATGATATTTAATAACTATAAGCAATTGACATTTAACATTAATCATTCTAATAAATCCATAAATGACATTTCAGAAACGAAATTTTTAGGACTCTATATAGACTCATGCCTCAGCTGGAATACACATGCTGAAGTAGTTTGCGCTAAATTAAGCAGTTATTCTTACGCGCTGTACATGCTTTCAAAAGTAGTATGCCCATCAGCAGTACTCACATCCTATCACGCGTATGTAACTTCTACCCTACGCTACGGGATTATATTTTGGGGTAACTGTACGAATAGGGAAAAAATATTTAAGGCACAAAAGAAGTGTTTGAGATCCGTGTGTCATTTACAAACAACAGACTCTTGTAAACCGCATTTTAAGCCACTCAAGATATTAACACTTCCATGTCTATACATATATGAAGTAAGCTATGTAAATAGGAATTTGTTTCAGGCTTTCAAAAGCGATCGCTATAAAAACAAAGTCGCCGAGTTCCCACATACATCTGCATTGTTTGGTAAAAGCGTTCTTGGTATGGCTCCGAAGCTATTTAACCACATACCAAAATCGATACTGGATTCTGATTGCGTTATTACCTTTAAGAAAAGACTTTTTACTTTTCTAGTTAATAAAAGTTATTACACAGTTAACGAATATTTAAATGACCGTTATAATTAGTGTGAGAACTGTAATTCAAATTGACATATATCTTTTAATCTATACTTATTGCTATGTAAAACTATCATTGACATTTGACACTGTGTATTGACATTTATTATAAATAATTTAATAGAAATTTCATTTATCTGAATCTTATTTGTATGTATAATGATGTATGTTGATATTGTAATAATATGTCTAAAATAACTTAAATTTTACTAACTTTTGCATACCATAAAGGTGGAATATGGAGAACTTTGCACAATTAAAAACTTTTATATCACCCATGTTCATGCAATAAATATATTTGAATTTGAATTTGAATTTGAAGAATAATTAGCCAAGATTTTTCGTTTTAAAACTTAGGTTAGTTAACATAAGTGATTTGAAAAGTGACATTTAACAAGTTTGTAGACTAACTGAACTAGGTACGTCAAGATTAATTACTCACTTGTTAGGTTTGATTTCACAAAATTTTTTTCATGCAGACATCATGCTGTTACCTGAAATAGAAGAAAAAAAATATTACATAAAAAAATAAATTGACTTTAATTTCGTGACAAATAACTTGTTTAAGTCTATACGAGTACTACGATAGTTCAAAAGTACCTATTATGTAAGTATATCATCAAGATAGGGAAAAAAATAACCAGTTACTGGAGTGTAACTCCAAAACGGCTTGAGCGATTTTGATGAAATTTAAATGGGACCACATGCGAGAAACCATATTTCAAATAAAAAATGTCAAAATTGAGTCGCCTAATCGAATAAAAAAAGGATAGATTTATAGAAGTCGGTTAAATAAAAAAATATATGTAAATGAAAGAAAATAATAAATATATAAAATAAATACGTTAAAAGTGTGAAATATATATGTATGATAAAATATGAGTGAAATTGTCAAGTAGATAATGAAGTGGTCTGCGGTCGGTTCGCGTGGTATGTATCCTAGACTGTAACAGTAGGTATGTATGTACATTTATGTAGTACATTAATACCTTGATAGGTGGCGCTGTATACAAGCATATATGTAAAAAATAAATAATTTAACGGTTATAATTATTTTTTTATTGTCAGCCTCCACGAACATCATGCAATGTTAAGTGATAAAAATTTAACAAAATTGATCAATTCAAAGTAATCCTCAAGATAATAAACGTCTAAACTAATATTATAAGAAGGAAAGATTTGTATTTTGGTATGTATAGAATAAACTAAAATATTTACTACTTAACATAGGCTTCAGAATATTTTCAAAAAAATTGGGATCCGTTTGAAAACTTCGATGTATTACGTGTGAACAAAATACCAAAAAATTGTATATCGGATATTGTTGACAATAGAGCAAAGTGATGTACTACAATTTTATAGAGGACATCAATATCTACAAAAAAAACGCAATACAATGTCTAACTATTACAGTAATATTACAATAACTACTTTTAATGTATTTCAGTATATAGTTTAAGTTCAATACCCGTGCGAATAACATATTTCAAGCAAAAAAACAGAAGAACCAGGAAGAAGAACTCGCTTTACTGGTGTAATAGTGTAGACAGTGTTGAAAAACCGTTCTGTGAAGTGAAATAAAGCGAACAAAACCTAAAGAACTTGTCGAAAAACATAGTGAATTGAGTGGACAAAGCGAAGTAGATACTTAACTCCCCAGACTGTGCAAGTGCGCTAAATACACAACCAACAACACAAGTAATTCAGTGAAAGATCAGTGTTATTTTTTCGAAAACATTACCTCAAAAACCGTTTTATTATCAACGATCAAATTGTTCGAAATATCAATAATTGGTATAGCGCCATCTGTGGGGGAGAGGTCAAACTAATATTTGGTTCGATATTTAGTTCAGCTGAATTTAACTAGAGGGTGCTGCACGAGCCACCTAGCGGCGAGTAGCGACAACACAAGAACTCAACTAGAAGTTCAAGTACGTGTAATCGCCAGTAGAGGTCATAGGCTGTAGCAACCAAATATTCTAAACCCTAGTACACGAAATCGATACCAGAGGGCACACACCGTGGGAAACGAACATACCTAAAGACCACACAATAAAAACAAACAAATATTATGACCTAACAAATGAATTAACCAAAAACGGTTATGTGGTTAATTTATATGCTGTAGAAGTTGGAGCAAGGGGTATACCAGCGAAATCCCTATATAACCTACTTAAAGACCTTTGCCTGCCAAGACCAACCGTAACTTCCATCCTAGAACGTGCATCTAAGGCGGCATTAGTAGGATCTTACCAAATTTGGTTAGGTAGAGGAGGAGGCTCGAGCGGGAAGGGGAGCATTGGTATATCATAAATAGGCCTCGTAACCCTGCTCCTGGGTTGCAAGTCCCAGGCCCATCGCTTATGTGTATGTCTCCAGCTTACTCAATTGAAATTTCTTAATTCTGAATATGCCAATATTTAGAGCAGATTTAGTGCAATTATGAATACCAACTCAAAATTTAGGTGCCAAACAAACTTCAATGCTACATGTGACTATTAATGTGTTAGCTGGCGTTATGGTCTCCAGCTGACACATGCTGTATATACGAAACGGCTGAAGATATGATTATATACTAAAGCCAGGGATTTAGAGCATAATTTGTGCAAGCGGCACAAAAAATTTTAAACGCCCAACTTGAGAGCTGTAGTAGTAATGACCCGATTACAACGTGTAAGCTGGAGACCACGTGTCTACAGCTGCTCATCTGTATCTTCTGAACGAATGGGCCTACGACTTTGTTTAATATGTCAAAATTTAGAGCCAAATTTGTGCCATCGGCACTAAAATTTTCAAGTCTGTGGCTATTAAGGTTTTGGAGCTACAATCTCAAATAAACGTGTAAGCTGGAGACACATGTCCCCAGCTAGCACATGCTGTACAGCTCAAACGGGAAAGGCTAGACTACTGTTTAATAGCTTGTGCCATCGGCACCAAAATTTTCAAAACAATGGGCCTCATAGTTTTTGCGTAATAAGCAAAAACATTTCTTCCCACCTAAATATTCAAATATTTGTGCAAAAATATTTCTGAGTGCGTTGCCGTTCCGATGATTGTAGTTACAATCGTCCTGAACCTTATTTCTATAGACTTGGAACCTATTATCGCTTTCATACAAAATAAACGCCGTTGAGACATAGGCTAGGAGCATGAAGGTTTAAATATAATGTGACAAATATTTTATACTATGCATGCTTTCCGGATTTCAAAGGTATTGAAGCCATCACTACTTACGAATGGTCGCTTTAAAACGTTACTGGTTTCGAAAACTTGTGGTTTTGAAGACAAACATAATGACCAACCTACAAAAGGTACCCATAGAAATTCAAAACACATATCTAGAATACGTAGAGGACTACATATACTTAGGACATCTGATCACTTTCAAAGTCTGCACTGAAAAAGAGATTATGCGAAGAACAAAAAATACGTGGAATAAGTACTGGAGTATGAAAGATATTTTCAAAAATAACTTACCAGTAAAATTAAAAACTAAAGCAATGGAAATGTGTTTGTTACCATGCCTCACATACGCATGCCAGACATGCCCACTCACGAAGAAGACACTCGATCAAATAAGAGTGTGCCATAGAGGAATCGAAAGAAGCTACACGGGCCACAAGCTGAAAGATAAAATAAAAAACAGCACTATAAGGAAGAAGACGAAGGCAAAAGCCGCTGTGGAAAAAGTTCTTCAGCTAAAATGGAAATGGGCGGGACACTTACAACGAGTAACAGACGAAAGGTGGTCGAAAACAACAACTAACTGGTATCCCATGGATAAAAAGAGACGGACAGGAAGACCGTGCAAACGGTGGTGCGATGACATCGCCAATACAGCAGGTGTTACTTGGAGCCGGGCAGCGAGAGATAGGGAGAGCTGGAAGCAGATGGAGGAGGCTTTCACCGCTCAAAGCGGTACTGACACTAAAAATATTTAGAATAGACGAAGGTATTCATTATTAGAAAATGTATTATAGAATTAAGAAAAGTTAGGAATATGTTATTTAAGTAGAGTGTAAGAAAATAAAAGCTTATATTATTATTATTACCCGTGCGAAGCCAGGGCAGGCCGCTAGTAAATAATACTATAAAGTAAGTATACAACATGTACTACAAAATCTCTCAGCTCTTTCATTAATGCTCTCTTCTAACAAAGTTTCAGTGCATTACTCGTAGTGCTCGTACATTAGGGTAGGTTCAATGTTTTAGCAAGTTTTAGCGCGTAACAACAAGTAGTGAAAAACAATAAACCAAAAATAGGTATGCTGTTTACCTTCTGTACTTAGGTCTCCCGTAAAGTCCAGGAGGTGGATCGACGCTCCCGCTCGCAGTGTGTGTGCAGCTCCCATCGAGAGTCGCGGTCTCACGCCTCCACGGTGCAGCCACTTGCCGTTACCCTAACTCAAACATAAATATTGTGTCAACAAAACCAACTAACCATTATTTAATTGCTGAAAGCTAACCTTTCACCACTATCTCACCTAATGGTATGTTAGAATACGGTCGAAGATGTTGTCCAGACTAATATAGATGTACTGACTCTTAAGGCTTATACAGTCGCCAATGGCCTTGAGCATCTGGGCCTAATCGAGCTTACTTCACCAGCGCATCGCCGCATGTAATCAACATACGTTCGGCGCTCGCTGCACAAATATAACGGTCAAAGAATATGCAGATGCGCGATACGCTCCGGTAACATAGCGCTTTATATGCCTACCGTACGATTCCAGTGAGTATCCGTAGTTGCAACTGCGACTGAGATCAGTCTGAAAATTCATACCTACCTAGGTTTTTCTGGACGTCTTTATTCCTGGAATTAAATTTTTTGACGACGTCATCCAAGTGAATAAAGTTACTCCGATTTGGCTGAAATTCAAAATCTAGGTTGTTCTGGAAGTTTTTATTCCGAATTTGGAATTATTTTTTGATTGCGTCAGCCAAGTGAATAAAGTTACTCCGATTTGGCTGAAAATCGATATCTAGGTTTTTTTGGACGTCTGCATTACAAATTTTGAATTCATTTTTCGACAACAGATGTCACATCTGTTGTCGAAAAATGAATTCAAAATTTGCCGAATGAAGAAAGTTACTTCGATTTGGCTGAAAATCGATATATATATCATATATATATCATCACTTACCATCAGGTGAGATAGTGGTCAAAGGCTAACCTATCAAGCATAAAAAAAAAAAAAAAAAAAAGAATATAGGTATTTCTGGACGTCCTTATTTCGAATTTGGAATTTATTTTGCGACGTCGTCTGCCAAGTGAAGAAACTGGACATCCTTATTTCGAATTTGGAATTTATTTCGCGACGTCGTCTACCAAGTAAAGAAAGTTAGTCCGATTTGGCTGAAAATCAAAATCTAGGTTGTTCTGGACGTCCTTATTATGAATTTGGAATTTATTTTTCGATGTGGTCTGCCAAGTGAAGAAAGTTACTCCGATTTGACTGAAATTCAAAATCTAGATTGTTCTGGACGTCCTTATTCCGAATTTGGAATTTATTTTTCGATGTCGTCTGCCAAGTGAAGAAAGTTAAATCCGATTTGGCTGAAAATCGATATCTAGGTTGTTCTCAGTTCGCACACCGACTCTTTAAAAAATCTGCTGATTTTAGTAATATGCTACATAAACGAGTTTTCCAATTAAAATTACCTGTTATTCGTACAACTTTTGTAAGAAGATTTAGCCCTTTTATTAAAACATATTTATATAATCAAGTCCTGAATCAGTGCGATATCAAACATAGTTCAGTGTTTGAAGCCAAAAGCATCATTGTTAATTGGTTGTTCACGTTGAACTATGATGAGACTGAAAAAGTTTTATCGATTACTTCTTAAATTTATTGATAATTTTAAGAAGTAACCTTTTGATATAATGTTATGTATTCATAATTTATTCATTAATATGCGCATTTATTTATGATTTCTATATATGATCATATTAACTTACTATTAATATTGTCATTAAACAAAATTTCGCTTTTGATATAGTAATAAACATAAAGCATCATACATACAAACACGTGTCACAAATTTAGTTCAAATATAAATACCACCTGTGTGGATAATTTATAAAAAAAGTGTATGAAACTGATGTTATTTTATAGATAATTAGTAAGTAAAATTTATGCTTATAACTATTTTGCGGGAAAAATTGTGATAATCAATCGTTTATGCAAATCTCCTTATAAATGAGGTGATCCTCAAAAATAGTAGATTGTTATACAAGGGTTGAAAGGAATCAATCCCCTTACGAGGTATTTAGACATGAGAAGGAAGCATTTACTATGAGATTTTCCCGCCCTTAGGTGGGAAGCAGAGTCTTCCACCCGCTACTCGCATCAAACAAACACTACTTTCCGAGTACGAGATATGAGAATGATAATAAAATTTCTTGTAGGTCTAGGCAATAATAATATGGGCTAATTTATCTAAAGCTATATTGTAAAGATTGGTTCCATCGTGAAAAGGTAACCGAGATACTTTCTCATTTATTATGAGGTTTGAATAATTGATTGATAAGTAATCATAATTTTCCTACTCTTATTCTACTGCTGCGTTAGGGAGCTACTAAGCACCCCATTCTCACATTTTAAAACTCAGTCTAGCGCGGTAGGGCAGCACAGCTGTTTACGTTACATAGGTTTTAGTCAGCACTATGAAATAACAATAATAAATAAGGAACTCACCCTAGAGGGATTCATGCACTTTACAACAAGTAAATAACAATTAAGATTGATACTACGTTTTGTATTTTTATTTAGCGCAAGACGAGTGTTCCTTGCCAATTGCATAGACGAAAACGCTAAGATATATCGTGTTTAAAATGCTAAGATATGTCTGTGGGTTCCGCACGTATTTATTTTTAATAATTAGCAATATTAACGTAAGTTTATAATTTTAAGTGGTATGTAAGTTAGTTAAAGAATTTAATTAGTATATTTTTAGTTAATGATTAACATCTAATGTTTCATATTACGAATAATACCATTATTTAAGTAACGGCGTTAGGCACAACGTTACACTACATATTATCTTACCGTTTTCGAGATACGTCATCTATCTTCACTTGGCGACGTCATTGATAAATAAACTTCATATATAAAATTGTAGAATAATGACGTCCAGAACAATATAGATATCAATATTTAGCCAAATTTGAGTAACATTTTCACTTGGCAGACGTCTTCGAAAAATAAATTCTGAATTCGGAATAAGGACGTCGAGAACAACCTAGATACCTATCGATTTTCAGCCAAATTGGAGTAACTTCTTTTACTTGGCAGACGTCATCGAAAAATTTATTCCAAATTTGGAAAAAAGGGATCCAGGAAAACCAAGAAAGTATTGATTTGTAGCCAAATCAAAGTAATTTTTTTCACTTGGCCGACGTCATTGTTAAATAAATTCTAAATTTGGATTTAAGACGTCTAGAACAACCTAGATATCTATTTTCAGCTAAATCAAAGTAACTTTTCCCACTGGGCAGACGTCATCGTAAATCAAATTTCAAATTCGTAATAATAACGTCTAAAACAACCTAGATATCAATTTTTAGTCAATTCTGAGTATTTTCTTGACTTGGCAGACGACATAGAATAAATTATTCCAAATTCGGAATAATGACGCACAGCACAACCTAGTTATCGATTTTCAGCCAAATTGGAGGAACTTTTTTCACTTGGCAGACGTCATCGGAAAACAAATTCCAAATTTGAAATACGGACGTCCAGAAAAACCTAGATATCGATTTTCAGTAAAATCAGAGTAACTTTCTTCCCTTGGCAGACGTCATCGAAAAATAAATTCCAAATTCGGAATAAAAACGTCAAAACTACCTAGATTTTGAATGTGAGCCAAATCGGAGTTACTTTCCTCACCCGGCAGATGTCAAAAATTTTATGCCAAATTTTGAACAAAAACGTCCAGAAAAACCTAGATATCGATTTTTAGCCAAATAGGAGTAACTTTTTTCACTTGGCAGACGTCATCGAAAAATAAATTCTAAATTCAGAATAAAGACGTCCAGAACAACCTAGATTTTGAATTTCAGCCAAATCGGAGTTACTTAATTCACTTGGCAGATGTCGTCGAAAAATTAATTTCAAATTCGGAACAAAGACGTCCAGAAAAACCTTGATATCGATCTTTGGCCAAATCGGAGCAACTTTTTATACTTGGCAGACGTCATCAAAAAATACATTCCAAATTCGGAATAAAGACGTCCAGAACTACCTAGAATTTGAATTTCAGCCAAATCGAAGTAACTTTCTACACTTGGCAGACGTCATCGAAAATTACATTCCATATTCGGAATTATGACGCACAGCACAACTAAGATATCAATTTTCAGCCAAATCGGACGAACTTTTTGCACTTGGCAGACGTAATCGAAAAATAAATTCCAAATATGGAATAAGGACGTCCAGAAAAACCTAGATATTGATTTTCAGCCAAATTGGACTGGTTTTGATTTTAAGAATCTTGTATCCGTCTATTTGGATTTTTGACAAGCGTCATTTGACTGCTTTCCCGATTCCCTGCGATAATTGTTTAAATCTCCCGTCATTGAAAAATACATTCAAAATTCGGAATAAAGACGTCTAGAACTACCTAGATTTTTAATTTCAGCCAAATCGGAGTAACTTTTTTCACTTGGCAGACGTCATCGAAAAACACATTCCAAATTCGGAATAATGACGCACAGCACAACCTAGATATCGATTTTCAGCCAAATCGGACGAACTTTTTGCACTTGGCAGACGTCATCGAAAAATAAATTCCAAATATGGAATAAGGACGTCCAGAAAAACCTAGATATTGATTTTCAGCCAAATCGGACTGGTTTTGATTTTTAGAATCTTGTATCCGCCAATTTGGATATATGACAAGTGTCATTTGACTGCTCTCCCGATTCCCTGCGATAATTGTTCAAATCTCCCGTCATTGAAAAATACATTCAAAATTCGGAATAAAGACGTCTAGAACTACCTAGATTTTGAATTTCAGCCAAATCGGCATAACTTTTTTCACTTGGCAGACATCATCGAAAAACACAATCCAAATTCGGAATAATGACGCACAGCACAACCTAGATATCGAATTTTAAGCCAAATCGGACGAACGTTTTTCACTTGGCAGACGTCATCGAAAATAAATTCTAAATTTGGAATAAGGACGTCCAGTAAAACCTAGATATTGATTTTCAGCCAAATCGGACTGGTTTTGATTTTTAGAATCTTGTATCCGCACGTTTGGATTTATTTATTTAATTACATGGAAAACCAACAGCTAAACATAGTAGTAATAGTAACTAAAATAGATACATAAAGCCAATTACAGGTTTTCACTGATAGAATTATAATAAAATATATAAATGGTGTGAACACTCAAAAAATTATACATATAATCAAGTATAAACAATTAAGTGCCAGCTACAATAAATTTAGACATAAATATACAAGCCAAAGTGACTTAGGATATATTATTACACAATTATGATACATATATGCAAATCTGATGTTTTCTACTACATAACGAAAAAACTAGCACTCAAGGTGCGTCTTGCCGTGGGAACACTACTCAAATATGGGTCAATATTATTCAATTTAGTGAGTCTGTTAAAAGTTCTACTCGCTCGCACTAAATACGTATTCTGCCTATACTTCGTGGAAGCTCTAGGGACTCGGAGAGGGGGGTTAAACCTCGGAGATTTCTGCGGAATATTAAAAAAGAGTTTGCTGAGCAATTCCGAGCAATCTATATTATTGTGAATAAGTTTTAATAAGTACAACAGCGATGTCCCGTCGCTTAATAAGAGGCAGGAGGTGGAATTTTTTACATAGGTCAAGATAGTTACATGAATTATAAGGTACTTTGAACCGAAAGCATAGGTATTTAATAAAACGTTTCTGAATAGCTTCAATACGATCTATATATATATGGTAACAAGGATTCCAAATCTGAGATGCGTATTCCAAATGACTTCTTACAAACGTACAGTATAAAATTTTTATAGTTTTAGCTTTTGTAAAAGATTTAGATATTCGCATAATAAAACCAAGGGATTTAGAGGCTTTGTTTACTATATCATTTATGTGAGTATCAAATAGTAATTTAGAATCATGACATACTCCCAGGTCACGAATACCAGTGCTTATTGGAAGGCTCTGTCCTTGTAAGGTATAATTAGTGGGTATGGCTAAGTGATTCCGGGTGAAGGTTATGGCGGTACATTTAGATGGATTGAGGTCGAGCCTGTTAATTCGACAATAGTCCTCTAAGCGAGACAGGTCAGCCTGAAGGGCGATCATGTCCTGACGACAAGTTTTAGTTTTAAAGATCTTCATGTCGTCGGCGAAACATAATAGATTAGAGGATAACAAGCACATATCAATATCATTAATATAAAAAATAAATAGGAGGGGTCCGATTAACGACCCCTGGGGTACCCCGCTGGGGACAGAGACCCAGCTAGAAATATAGTTGTGAAGAGCAACAGCCTGGGATCTATTGTCAATATAAGACGCAAACCACCTCAACAAATCACCACGAATCCCCGACCGATTTAGCTTGTGTAATAAGATGCTATGATCAATACGGTCAAAAGCTTTACTGTAGTCGGTATATACTACGTCGACCTGATGCCTGTTATCCATAGCTTCAGTTATAAAATCGTTAAGGAGAATGAGATTCGAGACAGTCGATCTACCTTTTAAAAAGCCATGCTGAAAGGTGCTGAGTGAATATTTTAGCGCGGAATAAACTTGATTGTATACTATCCTTTCAAAGATTTTGGCAATAATGCATAGCTTGGATATAGGTCGGTAGTTGGTTATCTGGGTTTTTGTACCTTTTTTATGGACCGGAGTAATAAACGCTGACTTCCATATTTGGGGAACAGTACAGGTATAGAGCGATTTTCTGAACAAAAGTGCAATAGGGAAAGCAATCGACGATGAACATGAAACAAGGAATTTAGCCGAAATATTGTCTGGTCCAGCCGTTTTTGCTGTATCTAATTTACTGAGTAAAATTTTGATCTCATTTTCATCAACAAAAATTTTAGTGATATCAGAAACAACGACAGGGCGCGAAGAAGTAGAAAAGGAGCTATTTTGGAATGTTCTTGAATAATTACTTGTATTTGGAGTAGAAAGAAAAGTTGACTGAAAATATGAGCAAAAAGCATTGCAAATAGCTTCACCGCTGGAAAGAATTTCATTATTAAACTCCATTGAACTAGGCATGAAATGTGATTTAGTTTTATTTTTAACGTATGACCATAAACATTTAGGATTATTTTTGATTGCTTCTTCCGTAGATTGTAAATAGTAACGGTAACATGCTGATTCTAAAGTTTTCACCCTCTCACGCAAATAAATAAAAGATATTTCATCACACTTATTACCATAAATTTTAAATTTTCTAAAATATTTGTGTTTTTCCTTGATAGCTCTCTTAAGAGAAGAATTATACCACACTGGATAAGTTTGATTAGATAGAACCTTAACAGGTACGTACTTATTATGGAGATTCCAGATGCTTTGGTTAAAAAAAATCACTGCTTCGTCAACAGAGCGAGATGAAAATTCACAAGTCCAGTCAGTACTAGAAATTTCGTTATTAATCGAGTCAAAGTCAGCTTTATTGTATAAATAAACTGAGCGGGGTGCATAATCTAAGATGGGATAAAAAAAGTTGGCGGTCAACAAAAGTGCCGGGTGGTAGGCATCACTATTTACTAGTGGATCCAAACACTTAGACACAGTGATGACCTGATTAGAAAGTACTAAATCAAGAATTTTACCAAACTGATTCAATATCCCATTAAACTGGCCAAGGCCTAGAACCTTCAATTCATCAGAAAGTAAAGTTTCATCAATACTTGTGATGCCAGTAGGACATAATGAAGAGGATATATTACAGTTTATATTCGAGTTTTCATAAGGTACCCACACAATTCCACTCATATTGAAGTCGCCTACAACAATGAAAGAATCAGACGGGTGGTTTATTACTACATCGTTTAGTTTTGAAAGGAAATTGGTAAGCTGAGCGTTGAATGATAACCCGTTGTTTTGCTTACAAAGGTATAAGACACATATATACACATTAACGAACGCTCGCGAATTGGCTTGCTTAAGACGTACACATAGCCAAAGATCTTCAGCCGTAGAGTTAAAGTGAGGCTGCAGAGTAACTGGCAAATCCCTTAACGTCCCTATTAAGATGCCGCCTCCTCTTGATTGTCCTGTTAAGAGTAAATCTCTGTCCCGACGCCAAATAACATAGCGTTCATCGAATAATTCCGAACTTAACACGCCATCCAACAACCAAGTCTCAGTTTGAATTATAATTGGATATGAATTAAGACAAACTTGACGGTAAAACTCACTGGTTTTCGTACGAAGCCCGCGAACATTCTGATAATAAATTGTAAGATGATTGCAAGAATTATTGGAAGCCATCATTAATACAGGTTAGGGGATATAGACAGAATACGTAACAGTATACAGAGATAATAATTATAATTTTAAAGCAAGATTGCAAAATATTCAAACTAACGTAGCATAAACGAGGGTAAAATAGAAACGATATGCATACAATGCACAATAATAATAATAATAATAAAATTATTTATTCAGGTAACAAAACCCAGCCGTTAGTAATCACATAACAATGAAGTAATAATTAAAACTTAAAATTATGTTAGTAAGAATGACTATAAATTTGAATGCAAGACCACTTGAAACCAAGATGTAAACAAGAGAATGAAATAGCATGCAGCAGTAAGCAAATAGTCTATGTGCGAGCGAGACGAACTCACAAACAACAATAGCGACGATAAGCAGAACAGCGCTGTGAAGAACCGGTCGTAAGGCAGGGGTGCACAACATTGAATCACAAGTTAACGTAAACTTAGAGCTAATATCTCGATTAAAAAATATAGAACCATAGCAATTAACATAAAACAATATAAAATATCGGCATGACCAACAGTTTCGACGATTTTGTTTAAATCGTTTTCCTGTTTGATGACTATCACCCTGGAGGTATCATTACGGCGCACATGGATCTTACCATGCTTGACCCAAACGTAACTAAAGTTTTTATCTTTTGCAGTGTTTTTCGTCATCGTCAGAAGTTTCTTCTGATCTATGCTCAAGTGGTCATTGACATAGATTCTATTAGTCATTCCCGTAAATCCAATGTCGCACGCCGTAAGCTTTTTGACAGTGCGCGCAGCTGCTATAAATTCTTCCTTGACGTATCTGTTAATGAAACTCATTATAATCAACTTCTCCTTCGAGTTGTGCATAGGCACTCTTGAAATGTAGTTAATCTGAGTTGTAGGTATCACATAGTTGACTTTACGGCTGAGAACAGATTTTCGTCTTTCTTTAAGGGAACTCCTTTGATTTCCACATTATTCAGTCTCGATCTTTGGTCGTGGGCAGATAGTTCCATCTTGACTTGTATGAGGTCACTCTGCAAAACACTAATACAATTTTGGAGCTTTTCTAAATCAGCAACCCTTGTTTCTACTCCAGAAAGTCGGTCACTGAGGTCGTCGAGTTTCCCGCTTGAATAAACACACGTATCCTTCAGTTCAGACAGCTCATTCTTGATTGAGCGCATATCCTCCTTAAGTCCTGTCAAGGCAGTCATTTGGCTTTTCATTTCCCTGAGCTCTTTCATAATTGATTCTAGGGACACGGTTTCGGCAGGGGTAGATATAGCAGAAGGTGGGGCACGGCACGAAGAACACTTCCATTGCGCTTTCCTTTCCGCGCCGTACTTTCTCCAGGTAGTCTCAGAAATGCTAGCGCAAGCAAAATCAAGATGATTTTTACAACCTGAACATTGCACACCGTCGTTGAACTCAACATTGCAGACTTTACACTTCATTATAAGGTGGGGAAGTGGACACGGAAGAAATCTTTACACGTATGAGTGAGTACTAAACATTAATTGTAACACGCAAAATATGTACCAAAGGTTTACGATCTATTATTGCCGGCGACGAGGCAGACGGTACGGGTGGTCAAAGCGAGTGTTCACACGGTAACTGATGACAAGTGTCATTTGACTGCTCTCCCGATTCCCTGCGATAATTGTTCAAATCTCCCTTACTGTCATTGTAACAGCCAGATCGTCCATTGCTGAACACAGCCTCTCCTATTAAGTGGGTATTTGCCATAATCCCCACGCTTGGCAGGCGTCTTGAGGATCGCAGTGTAAGTTGGCAGTTCTTCAGAAGGCGCTGCTGCCCACCTTCCAGTAGTTTTCCCTTAGCCGCCTCTTACGACACCCACGGGATTATATGGGGAGCTGCAATTCTAACCCGGCACCCCAAGGGGCAAATCTCCCTTACCTATCTCTTACTATTTTCGAGTTATCCATCTTCACTTGGCAGACGTTATCTTTATGCAGTATTAATTAACCTATATCAAAACACCTAATACAAAAGATGTATGAAGTCCCATACACACTCTTAATGTAGTAGAGAACCATTTTGTACCCTACTAAAGCCGGAAACTATTTACCATAATATAAAAAAAAAAAATTATCTTTAGTTTACCAGTTATGTCATGAGAGCGTTATAGACATTACTAATTAATTTTGTACATGTATTAAGGCCCTTTTTTAGTCAATCAGTAGGTAAATTTAGCGTCCCAGAGTTGCGGGCTATTGACACTACGCAGCGCTGCGCTCTAGTCGCACAGCGCGCGTCAGGACTCACGTCGCTCGCTCGATGTCCCCAGCCGCACGCTATTAGCGTCACAGTGTAACTTAAAAAGTTGATCAACTGTAGGTATCGTAGCTACTAAATCCAGAACTGCATCTAAATAATTATTTTGTTCTGGTGAAAATTTTTATTCGCTTATAGAATAAAAATATTCGTTTCACACTAAGTACCTATTTTTATTAGATTTTGTTCGGATACATTGTTTTTAGGGTTCCGAGCCCAAAACGCAAAACGGAGCCGTATTTATGAGTGCCCGAGTTCTGTCTGTATGTCCGTCCGTAAGTCATTGGTCTTTAGCTCGTAAATGGAATGAGTATAACAAACCTGAAATTTTTATATATTGTGTAGAACGTTTACCGAAACAAAAGATGAATAATACACTAGACTTTATTTATTTTATTATTTTTGTTACCAATATGAGTAAGGTAGCTGAAAAAATGCATACTGGTATGTGGTCGCCTGTAGAGTATACCTATGTATAGTTGGTATAAAATAACTTACCAAAGTTGAAAATAGAGAATTTTAGATAAGCATGGTACCGACTTTAACAAGTTATTGCATACTTTTCAATGATTAGTGTACCTACCTATGTTTTTCTGGAGGGGTTTATTCCTGGAATGAATTTTTCAACGTAATCCAAGTGAGGAAAGTTACTCCGATTTGGCTGAAATTCAAAATCTAGGTTGTTCTGGACGTCTTTATACCGAATTTGGAATTTATTTTTTGATGTCATATCGATTTTTGGCTGAAAATGGAAATCTCGGTTTTTCTGGACGACGGTATTTCAAATTTGAAATTTATTTTTCGATGTGGTCTGCCAAGTGAATACAGTAACTCTGATTTGGCTGAAAATGGAAATCTCGGTTTTTCTGGACGTCTGTATTTCAAATTTGAAATTTATTTTTCGAAGTCGTCTACCAAATGAAGAGAGTTAGTCCGATTTGGCTGAATATCGATATCTTGGTTAACCTGGGCGTCATTATTCCGGATTTGCATTTATTTTTCAACGTCGTCTGCAAAGTAAACAAAAAATTCCAACTTGACCGATTCAAATTTAGAATTTTAATTTTTCAGCCAAATAATTTTTTAGCCAAATTGGAAGACCTTCTTTCACTTGGCAGGCGTCTTCGTAAAACGAATTCCAAATTCAGAATAAAAACGCCCAAAGCAACCTAGGTATCGATATTCAGCCATATTGGAGTAACTTTTTTACTTGGCAGACGTCATTAAAAAATAAATTACAAATTTAGAATAATGACGTCCAGAACAACCTAGATTTTGAATTTCAGTCAAATCGAAGGACCCTTTTTACTTGGCAGATGACATCGAATAATAAATAACAAATTCAGAATAAGAACGACTAGAACAACTCAGATACCGATTGGTAGCTAAATCGATGTATCTATCTTCACTTTGCAGACGTCATCGACGAATAAATTCCAAGTTTGGAGTAAGGACGTCCAGAAAAACCTAGGTATCAATTTTCAGCCAAATCGGAGTAAATTTTTTCACTTGGCAGATGATATTGAAACAATAAGTCCATATTGGGAATAATGATGCCTAGCACAACCTTGATACCAATTTTCAGCCATATCGGAGTAACATTCTTCACTTGGCAGGCGTCATCGAAATATTTATTCCAAATTTAGAATACAGACGTCCAGAAAAACCTAGATATCGATTTTCAGCCAAATCGGAGTAACTTTATTCACTTGACAGACGTCATCGAAAAATGAATTCCAAATTTGGCATAAGGACTTCCAGAAAAACCTTGGTATCATTTTTCAGCCAAATCGGAGTTACTTTATTCAGTGGGCAGATGATATCGAAACAAGTATTGACTGCAAGTTATTTATTTTCGCTAAGCGATTTATCGTTACATTGAAATTAAAACTGCAATGTAATATATATTTATGAAATTGTTATAAAAAGGTCTTCATTTTGATACCCCACTCGATGGGTTTGGAGAAAAATTTTTTTTTTCCTCATAATATTGGGTCTAAAATACGCCAGTTTGTTTTGCATTTTTTTTTATTTACCTAGTGTCACTTGGGTTATCAAGAGGAATCTAACGATATCTCTTACATAAAAATCGGTCAAGCCGTTTAGAAGTTATGGTGGAATAAAGAAACTCACAAACATACATACATGAACTCTGAAAACATAACTCTCCTTTTTTAGGCAGTCGTGTAAAAATAAGTCCATTTTGGGAATCATGACGCCCAGCACAACTTTGATATCAATTTTCAGCCAAATCAGAGTAACTTTATTCACAAAATTTCTGGTTCGCAAGGACAAGGACACATAGCGGTACACACTGATAAGTGCTTGGCGACAGATTTTCAACTTGAGCGTGGTAGATAGCCAGGCACTCATTCGCAAGATGCCCTGCCACAATGCAAAATTAATGGTTCTTAAGGACACATAGCGGTACACACTGAGAAGTGCTTGGCGACAGATTTTCTTCTCGAGGGTGGTAGCCAGCCAGGCGCGCATTCGCAAAATGCCCTACCACCATGCAAAATTAATGGTCCTCAAGGACACATAGCGGTACACACCGATAAGTGCTTGGGGACAGATTTTCTTCTCGAGGGTGATATCTAACCAGACCAAGTTTTATAATATATATTACAGTAGGATATTTTGATTGAAATAATATTTCATATTACGAAAATACCCAAACTTATCGGTAGTTGCATCGGTTAATTTTATTATGTGGGTAGCCAAGCGGTAACCTTTATCAAGCGGCCTTCTAATGCTCTCGTGATCTCCCGATTCAGACAGCTATAATCTGTTTCCAAAACCATACTATACTTTTTACTATGGCGCGTGAAAACAATGCCATCGAGAAAGTTTTTTTTTTATTTAGGGAGAACATACATGTTGACTGCCGCTGTTGGCTGTTCAACTCCATCGTACTTTGCATTTTTAATTAATTTTTTAACTTATTTCTAGCACGTAATTGACCGGCAGAATTTTGTTGGAGAAAACGACACGCGTCCTACCTCGATGACGCCTAGGCGGGCACTAAACGGAGTGCGTGAGAGCTTGAATCGTTAGATTTGTAGTTATTTTTTTCTTGTTAAAAAACTATAGCTGAATTAGAAAATGTGGCTTCATACGTTACTAATAAATAACAACCTCTATCTATTGGTATAATTTCCACATGGTTTGATGATAGTATCTTTTAGTTCTAGTCATTTAAAAACCGAAATCTTGGCATGTTTGATAATTTTTTTTATCGAAGAAATCAAAATCACGTTTTCGGCTTCATACGTTCCTGGAGAGTATGTTCAACTTTATGTAAATGATTTTATTTAATCTAAATTTTCAGTGCTATTTGAGTTACAGATTTTAAAAAATGTTTAAAATAACTACAACAGGCCCTTAAGCACCTAATTAAAAAAAACTTTCATTGATCTTATTGATAAGGCCGCCCATTGTAAAGTAGGTACCTACAACATTGTCAATTTCAAGTTTTGATTCTTTTCATATGTGATAAATTTCAAATAAAATTAGTCTACAAAGTACCAATAATAAAGCGTCAACGCGCATATTTCACGTCGCAATCAAGTTGGCCCTCTGCAGCGAGCGAATCATTGCACGCACACAGCTGCGAATCTCGCGTGTCAATGCACTAATACAAAGACAAGATCGTTATCAGTCGAAAGCGCGAGCGGAGCTACGAGCGACACAGCCTCCCCGTGCCAACGCTTGCGCAACACTGCCGCCCGCGTCCGCGCAGAGCACCTCGGAACCGCCGCGCTGGTGTGCTCGAGTAAATTCGCGATAAATAATTAAATAAATGAATATAACAAAAAAGTAAAAAAAATAAAACAATAGGGATTTGTAATTATATGTGGTGAGGCGTGTAAATAGCCTACACCTGATTTGTACTTGCGTACAGTATAATAAGTTGGGGTCAATGGCGCCTAAAATTTATGGCTGACCTTTAGAGCAAATTGATGAACCTCCCTGAAAACACCAATACATACACAATGCAGTAGTAAATAGCCCACGTACCTTAAGCAATCCTCGTTTATGCCTACAAACCCTTCAAGTTGGGATTTACAGAAGACGTCGTTCTTGGCGTTCTTATGGCGACCGGCCGGCGACACACAAATCCCAAATAATCGGGAGAAAGTCTTGCCCAAATTATATTTCACTCACTTCACTGTGATGTCCATGCAATCATAAGTATACATTAGAGGTTATTTTATGAGTCTTCAAGTGTTCAATCAGATAAATAACATTAAAACAGAACGGCGATGTGCGTTCTTTTGCGAAGGAAACACGAAGTGGAATGTCTACACTTTACCTCCTATACCAAAATATTCGTTGCGAGCGCCTTGTATGGCTTTTTGTAGGTAGATTATAACATCAAATGTCTACCGACGACACTGCTAACGCCATCTCTGGGATCCGATGAGCTAAAACTCAGAAAGCAGATGATACGATGGGCTCTGCAGCATATTGGCGCTATCCTGAAGGTTCATCAACTTAGAACTAAGATATAGGAGTATTATAATGAGAAGGAAAATTATTACATAAATAAGGCATTGACGCTTCACCAATATGTAATACACCTCTTGTATTAAACTTATCAAGATATGTTGATAAATACTAGAGTTCTAACTGCTAGAAGATATTTTTAGACTTATGTTCATAATTTTTTTTTTTCACGTAAATTGATTGTGATCATGTTTTGGGATCAATAGGAATCTCATAAATATGATCAAAATTTACATATATTTTTGGTTTTGCCACAAACGTAATAGTACGGCTCAACTTATTTTTTAAAAGAACCTTATTTGCCTCCTCACCTCGTCACCTCCACCTTAAGGTAAACCGCCGGAATATACCACTCGGCGCTTGGTGACCAACTTTCTGCTTTATATGGACAGTTAGCGAAGCCACCACACTATCAAAGAAAATATTAGCAACTTATATTTTTTTCGATATTGTACGATTGTTTTTTTTTATATACTGAACTGGGTAGCACTTGACCACTATTATTGTTGCTTAAAAACAATTGTAACTCATTCCATCTTCGAGCTAGGACACACGGACAAACAGACAGATATACATACAGCGGAGACTCACTTGTAGGGTACGTACCCTAGAAAATACAAAACAGAGTCTATCCTAATGAACAATATCACGAATGCACTTATGAACGAAATGCAACTATGATAAGCACAGGTTTTCGCTTGGGCCTCGAGCTTGTTCCGTCCTAAAACATTAAAAAAAACCGGACAAACATACGAAGAAAGCATGTATGCTCAAGCAGAAACGGAGGCGTCAATAGGTGCGGAACTATTTTACCCATGTTCCATGACTTCCGTGTTTAATGTGTTCCGGTTTTTATCTTGGACAGAATTTAATGCATGTAACAGCGAATTCATGTATTGCTGTAATTTTTTCTTAGTTGTACTTTTTACAGATAAGTTTTAATTGTGCGCCATCTTCAGAGTAGAGACGGAACTTTTTAATCCCAAATTTTGCTATGCAACACATGGAAACGACCAAAAACGTTTTGTATTTTATATAAAATAAATAAAACTCTATTATTATATACCTGTAGGTATATCCCTATACCCCTACGGGAAAGAGGCGTGATTTTATGTATGTATGTATATCCCTGCAGCATCAAATCAAATCTCACCTTTTAATTAAAAAGCTCCTCAACGCAGTATGTATGCAGCTTCCGTCAAGAGTCGCAGTCTCCATCGAGGGCGGGTCTCCTTCACGGTCCAGTCACTCGTTACCATAGAGACGCTTACTGGAAAGGAGACATCATATTATCATATATACAAATGTATATAAAATAAAACTAGTGGCTCAGCCGTAAATCTCGCAAGTCTGCCCTTGCATAGCTTACAATTGAATAAACTGACAAGCTTATCAGGTACATTGCCATTAAATTTAGCGCAGGCGTCCATACTTTCAATAAAATATAATGTATATCATATCTCCGTCATTTGTCAAAAATTAAAATAAAACTAAATCAGCAATACATTTTTGTGCCCTTGTCATAATAAATAAATATCATATATAAACAAATATATATGTTAGTTTAAGGTATATATTTTATGGGCCTGTGTTATTTATAATGCTAAGCTGCCTGAAATAAATGGTTTATTATTATTATTATTATCAAACCTGCTCACAAAATTTCGTGAGAGTCGACTGAGAAATGCAACCTATAGAGGAGAATAACCGGACATACAAAAGCATTTTTGTGAAGTTGAAGCAGAGACGCTCCGCTCGAACTAAGTTCTCGCTCGGTAAAATATTAACCGACTTTGTTCAAACACTGAAAAGAATCTACATATTATGACTCAAACCACTGAGCGTGACTGAGCTCTCTTTTCATTATCCGACTTCCGCGAGTTATTACATAATTTACTGTACTGTATCAGCCGAATCGTCCACTGCTAAACACAGCTACGCCCACTAAGGGGAAAGGTTAACCAGAACCCCAACGCTTGGCAGACGTCTTGGAAATCGTAGCGTAAGAAAGCAGTTTCTCAGAAGGGACTGCTACCGATATTTTACCCACCTTCCGATATTTTGCCCTAAGTCGCCTCTTACGACACCCATGGGTATCGAGATGGGAAGGTGGCTTTCTAGCCCGGCACCCCACGGTATTCATTGTTTACAGTATTTTACAGTGTTGGAAATGAGTTCCTATTTAAGGAATTTATTATTTATGCTGATGAATGCTTAAGATGATAGTTTTTAGTTACCAAATTCTACACAATCCAAACAAAATAGAGAAACGATAATATCAATGATTTTGTAAACATGGAATCTCACTTTTGAATAGACGCTCCCGCCCGCAGTGTGTGTGCAGCTCCCATCGAGAGTCGAGGGCTCCGGCCTCTCCTCCACGGGGCAGCCACTTGCCGTTACCCTAACTCAAACATAAATATTGTGTCAACAAAACCAACTAACCATTATTTACTGTTGAAAGCTAACCTTTCACCACTATCTCACCTAATAGTAAGTTAGGTAGGATACGGTCAAAGATGATATCAAACTAATCTAGAATTACTGACTCTTAAGGACAGCCGCCGGAACATACCATTTGGCGCTTGGCGACAAATTTTCTGCATTCTACCCGCGGTTAGCCAGGCTAATAGAATATAGAAAGCATAGGAAATAGAAGCAATATTTTTTCGATATTGGTGCCTACACATAATTTTTATGTGAAACCTAATACCAATTGTACCTAACTCCATTACATTTGCGAGCTAGAGACTGGAATCGTACAGACAGACGGACAAAGAGACAGATAAAAAATGGAGACTCCCTTTTGAGGGAGAAGATTTTTATCATCTCCTGGGGAGATATGTCTCCGGTCTGTGCTATGCCCACTACTCTTTTTAATAAACATTTAGCGCCTTTTGGATAACTAATTATTAGATTTCAGTATTACGTCTTGGCATGAGCATTCAAACTGTTTTTTACTACTCGATTTATAGAAAACTCTGTTACACTCTAAACCTAGTTTTGAATTAACCGCCATCTACACAATGCAAGTGGAATTTTATGGGCGTGACACTTTCAGGCAGTTTTGTCTCAATAATTTCTTAAAATATATATATATATAGGTTTCTAAGTTCTTTCTATAAACTATACCCAATAAACTGAAAAATATATCCTTAACCCAAATCTAGAAGCGCCGCAGGAGCTACACGCGCCGCACTCACCGAATTAATTAATCGCTATAGGTATATATTATAAACCTATCATTTCTGAATGAATTCGAACTCGGTTCCATTCAATAGAATCTTTTTGCGAGTTCGTCCACGATAGTAACGCCACCATACCTATATCTACCGCCAAGCAATGTTCACATTACTGTGTTCCGGTTTGAAGGGAACCCGTACCTAGGTTCCGGTGAAATTATAGGCACATATGGGACACGACTTCAGTCGTCTCAGTGTGATAGGCGTAGTGAAGTTCTCTAATTGTGTCAAACTGCATCTGTTATAGGCAGAGATTACCGCTTAATACCAGATGGGATTGTGATTGCTCCAACACAATAGCATTACAATTAAGTCGAATTGTGTATCTCCTGCTGAGCATCCTTATTTTATTTTTATTTTCAGCTGATAGACAAGCTTTTGACGTCTATTTCACCTACATAATAATTATATCATGGTCGAAGAGTAAATTATGTTATGATAGAAGAGGTTGTTCAGGCTCTCCAGAACAGCTGCCTCAAACACCGTTAAGTGTTAGGCGACAGATTTCATATTGACGGTGGTATCTAGCTAGACAGGCACAAGCTACATGCACTACCCTCATATCTAGGTGCACCTTCACTGTATCAAACAAAAAATATGCTGGCCTCCCCGCATGTGTTTTTATAGGTTATTCTTTCATCACTGTCTCATCTGATGGTAAGTAATTATGTGGTCAAAGATGTTGTTCAGTCTTACCTAGAATTACTGGCCCTCAAGGACAGCTGCCGGAACACACCGTTTGGTGTTTGGCGACAGATTTTTCTAGTTGAGGGTGGTAGCTAGCAAGGCGGGCATTCGCAAAATGCCCTACCACCATAACGAATGCCATCCTAAGACAACAAACGGGACCGATGGCTTAACGTGCCCTCCGAAACACGTGCACGCTCAGTACTAACGTCATCAGCGGTCACCCGTTCAACTCATGACCGCGACGGACGTAGGCGCTGATCGGTTCAGATCAGCTAAGCGAACTTCGCTACGAGCTCTTCAAAAGTTAGTTTTACTGACCCTAGATGGTTAGAATAGCGGAAGACAGGCGAAGATATCTATTATAAATCAATTTCACCTTTGTAGCAAAGCTTATCAGTGTATGCAGAGATATCTATTATAAATCAATTTCACCTTTGTAGTAAAGCTTGTCAGTGTATGCAGGTTTCCCTTAAGAGTTGAGTCGCCATCTCCTGCCGGTGATAGCTGTCCTTCCGGCCCACTGGCTCGCAGTCTCCTACTGATGGTAGCTCCTGCCCACCCACTCGCCGTCTCCTGCCGATGGTAGCTCTCCTTCCGGCTCACCCACTCGCCGTCTCCTGCCGATGGCGGCTCTCCTTCCGGCCCACCCACTCGCCGTTACCGCTTACTGGAACATTAACACAACAAATAAATACAATTGGCCAAAATAAATACAACGAAAGGCCGTTCTGACAATAACGCCGATAAAATGTACGATAAACCCTATAAATATACCGAATGGTAATTAGCTTTAATTTGGTTTTAGGTAAGTGCATATTTTTAGGCCTACACTATAAGAATATTTGCTCGAATTACAAACGATTTGATTTTGACGCCATCTACGGAATAATTAAGGAACTTATAAGAGAAACAGGGAGAATACAGAATTACAGACCCACCTACAACCTACGGGTCAAGAAAGTGCTTTGATCTGCTGCATATATTTTGACGTGAATACGTCTTTAAAACATTGACCTGTAACGTAGAATCTCGATGCTTTAAAATTACTTCCATAGAGACACAATTAAAAAGAAAACGAATGATACAAAATCGGGGGATACAGTTTAGCGTTGCAGCTACATATCTATCATTCGCATCCAAATTTCAATGACACCATTGAATAGCTAAAGAAACATAGCGCGCGGCGGAGGGGAGAGCCCGCCATTCTAAGATGTATGATACAGGTACAACAAATGGCGGTGTCTATAACACAGCCACACCCCTTTTTTAGGGTTCCGTACCCAAAGGGTAAAAACGGGTCCCTATTACAGAGACTTTGCTGTCCGTCCGGCTGTCACAATCGATTGTCATTCACTGTCAATGAGTAATAAATAAATAAATAAAATAATCTTTTAAATTAATGGAGTGTAACTCAAAAACGGCTTGACCAATTTTGATGAGATTTGAATTGGACCACACGGGAAGCACCAGCTTTTAAAGTGTTAAATACTGTGGGAGTCGTAAGGACGACGAAGGGTAAAATACCAGGACGGCAGCAGCGCTTTTTGAAAAACTGGGACCCCCACGACGTCTGCCAAGCGTGTGGATTGTAGCAAACACTTAACGGAGCAGGCCTTCGTTCAGTGGTGGACGTCATGGCTGTTGATGATGATACATGGATCATCCATTTTGGTAAACTTATATTGAACAGTGGGCATGCGCGTTGGGTACAAAGATGATTGTAAAGAAATGTGACTAAATCACACCTGTCTCTCGACGTAGGTTTGTGCAGGTTTCCTTGACCCGTCGGCGGCGCTGCCACCCGCCGAGCGTAGAGCTGCTTCTCGCCCAGGCCACGGTCCAGCCACATGCCGTTGCCATGGAGACGTTTACTGGAAAGGAAAGCCAATACCGTATGTACAAACCATTCAACACAAAATGCAAAAAACAACCATACCACTGCAATACTGAAGACACTACTCATTATAGTTAATCCGAGAAGAATTTAAAACGACTGCATTTATAAGCCTGCCGGTCACTTCTCCATACAAACGTCGTGGGGTGATCACTCCCTTGTTTGAGACTTCAGGTCCAGAATTAAGCATAATACCGTTTAATCTCGTCATCCTCGAAAACATATGAAAATGTTTCGAGGCTCGCTTTGTTTTGGACCTAAATCCTCAAATAAGGGTTCGCATCCTACGACGTTTGTATAGAAAACTGACCTGCCAGTTCACCATTAATAGACGAAGCGCGAGGGAAGCGTGTCCGTGGAGTGCACGGAGCGAGTGCATACCAACGTATTTTCGTTACATGTAGGTACTGCACTGTTTGAATTTGAATACTTGCTATTTAAATAGCAAGTATTCAAATTCAAACAGTGCGGCGCATGTATAACGTAAATAACACTTCTGCCTACCCCTTTGGGAAGTACAGGCATGTAGATATTTGTGTACCTACCTATAAGTCGGCACCAAATTACCTCAGGTAGTGTGTAGTGACGCATGGTGGCGTAGAGCATTTCATGGTGTTAAAGCATTTTGCGAATGCCCGCCTGGAGGGAGGGAGGAAGGTTCCACCTCAAGAAGAAAATCTGTCGCCAACCACTCTAACCGCAGCTGTCCTCGAGAGCTACTAATTCTAGGTTAGCTTTAACATCTTCGGCCACATCATCGCTTACCATCACGTGAAATAGTGGTCAAAGGCTAGCCTATCAGCTATTAAAAAGAATCACACAAGCTATCGTAGGTATTTCAATGCATCCACTGAATAGTTTTGTAGCTCTTACAAGAGGCGCGGTCGCGCCGCGTCGTCAAATCAACCGCAGAAGGAAGATGGGTATAGCGAACCAATAAGATTCTAGTTGGGTAGGTTACCCACCTAATAAGAATCTTATTGGTTTTAATATGTACTTTTTGAAATATTAGTAAGTTACTGGATTAATAAAATTCATCTTAGGTAATATAGGTACCACTCTCCCAAATGTAAGGGGTGTGGAGTAGTACCAATACTTGTAAGTATAGTAGGTATACCGCTCCTCATACATTCGGCTATGAACAACATTGCATGTAGGGTAGGGGAACCGGTCCACCGGCCGGCACCTATCCATCGGCCATTCCTGATCCTCTTGCAGTATTATTTAGATATTAGCTACTTACTATTGCAACATAGGAACGAAAGTCTTGTAAGTACTCTTTGATTGAATCGCCTGATACCCTAAAACATTATTCGGTTGGGTTACTATAACAAACGATTTTTAAATAATTGTTTAATTTCACGTTGGTTGATGAGAAAGAGTAAAGCACGCAAATACAAAAAAAAAATAGTGACTCGCCTCTCGTTCAACCGTAAGTTTTTTACTGTTATAATAAGTAAATGTTGATTGTTAATAGTTTTATAGCTGAAGAAATAAGTTATTGTCATTCTTTCATAATTATTTTAATAGTATTTGATTTTAAATAACGATTTTTTAAGGGGCCGGAAACAGAAGCAAGATTTTCTTTAATTATTCTATTTTCGGCCGGGGTGGCCGAGTTTTAGCGACATGCAACCTAAAATAGTTTTGTCTCTTTTATTAACGTGGTAGTACACGTACGGAACTACTCTTTTTATTCAACTGCAATTACAGTTAAGATTTTAGTTTTCAGAATTCGGCCGTCAATTTGCATTAGTATGATTAAATAACCATATTCACATTTTAGAGATGGCCGAAAACATAAGCCGTAATTTGCTGACATTCTGTTTTCGGTCACATAATATTTGTATGAAAGAAATGCGACCGAAAACTGAGGTATCGAAAATGGTGGTATTAGTTCTTCGTCCATTTTTATTAATGTACTTAAATTCGTCTTGTTTTTGTACATACTTATTGATATTCATTACCTACTTACGAAGTTACTAAACTCTAATATTGTTTTAAGGATTATTTGTATTTTTTTAATAAAATAACAAAGGTTTTTATAATGAGCACCTGATACCCTCTGAAGGCCCTATGTGACAGGTGTCTCAGGGAGGGCAAATTCCTCAAACAGTGGAAGAGGGGCAAGCTTCTCCTGAGGAAGGAAGGCCGTCCCGCGGATGAGGCTTCGAGCTATCCGATTGTGGTAGTTGACGATGTGGGCAAACTGTTGAAGCGTATCGTGGCTGCCCGCCTCGTTAAGCACCTTGAGAGAACAGTGCCCAACCTAGCACACAACCAGTTCAGGTTTCCTAGAGGTCACTCGACCCTGGATGCCATCTCCAGCGTCCGCGACCGCTCCAAGGAGGCGTGCTCCAGTAGTGGTGTGTTGTTGGTCGTGTCATTGGACGTTGCCAACGCTTTCGACACGCTGCCCTGGAGCAGAATACACGCTGGACTATAGTATCAACGAGTTCCCCACTGCCTCTGAAGGCTAGTCGGGGACTATCTCACCGATAGAGAGGAAGTCTTCCCGACAACAAATGTGGAGGTTCGAGGTCCCGTGACGCGCGGCGCGTGGCGTTCCGCAGAGCTGAGTCTTGGGCCCCTTGTGGAAAGTCGGACATTTGGGTGCTTTGAGGCGCCAACCTTCGTGGAGTTGACGTCGTTCGGGATAATTACAGAGAAGCGGAAATCGGATGGCCACGGATGGTGTCGGGACAGTCGTGGCCAGAATCAGAATGCTGTGCCTGGATAAAGCGCTCCGTAAGTCTAAAGCCATATATTTTTATGGCCGATGATGGGCGCCATCTGCAGACTCTACCATTGTTGTGGGCGGAACCTGCATTCTGGTCAGGACAACGTTGAAATATCTCGGCGTTGTCCTTGATAGCAAATAGAGGTTTGAGGCACATGTGTGGCAGCTGGTCCCCCATGGACACAGCTGGGGATATGAGTCGCCTCCTTCCAAACACCAGAGGAGGAGAGGGGAGGGCTTTCTGCGCCGCGAGTGCATCTCCATCTTGCTTGCGGTACAGAGAGTAATGGCAGTTAGAGTGTTTCGGGGCTACCGGACACTCAGCTCTCACTACATGGGACAGGCTCTTCGCAGGACCCACATAAGAGGGGGGGGCCGGTGCTCGACACGAATCGATCCGGCCCGTACTCGGAGAGAGGGTCCAAAGAAGGCATGGGAGGCACTATTTCCGACTGACACAGGTTCTCGCCGGACATGGCTGTTTCAGGAGATACCTGGGTTACATCGCACGAAGGGAGCGTTCCCCGACCCCCAGTTTGGGTTCGCGGAAGACAGCTCGCACTTGAGGCATGCCCAGGAGAAGCGGTCGTATAAGTGTATATCGTGTACCTATATATCCCTGATCGCAGTTATGGGGCCCGACCTCTCATTGTCGGCCATCATAGTAAAGATGGTCGGTGAAGAGAGGTCGTGGAAGGCGGTGGCCTTTCGTGTGGAATAATAGTTTCGCAGAGGGAGGCGGAGCGGCCTCCCGATTTGAAGAGGCGAGCTAATCGAGCTCGCACGCCGTCTCCGCTCATAGGACCTGGGGCGTTGGTTGTGGTGGCAGCCGGCGCCTCCCATCAGGGTTAGGTCCGCAAAAGGTGTGGATGTCCCCCTGTGTTCCGGGGCATCCAACGAGGCGGGAGAGGGGAGGTATTCCCCAGAGGCTGGGCCTGCCTAAGTGGGCAGCGAAGTCGGTGGGGGCTGCGGAAGAGTACACGACTGAACCCGCGGTCTCTGCTTCTAGTTGAGGACAGTGATACACCATGGGGTTTTTAGTCGGTAGTGGGGTCCCTATTAACACCGAGCCTAACATCACCCAACTGCTCCCCGACGGTTGGGTATGCCTAAAAGCATTTACCCCATGAAAAAAAAGGTATAAGATAAATATGATTGTACAGTTTCACCTAGACGGATAAAAATATTTATAGTGAATTATAGCTGAGCGGCTATCCTTTGACCACCATATCACTTGACAGTAAATTATGATGTGGGCGAAAATGTTGTTCAGGCTACCCTAGTATTACTATTAAAGTGTAACAAATTAAATCAAACATTAAAGTATAGTTTTAAGTATGTACTGCCAAAACAATGAGGATGTTGGAATAAATGTGTGTTGGGCTAGTAGGACATTTTAAATGGATACCCACATACATATTTCCCATAAAAATGTTGTTTTTTTATTAATTGTATGGATACATTAATTTTAAATCAATATTAAATGTACCGACCGAAAACTGGGTACTGCTGACCGAAAACTAAAAAAAATGGCCGAAAACCGGCGATTTCGCTATATTTGGCTTTATATATTTTTCTAAAAATAAGGAAGCACTTGGCGTTCCTTTAAAAATTAAATACGTAAATTACATTATATAGGGAACATATATCAATAAACAGAGCAGGGCTCAAACAATTGTATAATTTTTTCTAGCGTCTTAAAGTTGAAGGTGCCACTAAATGGCCGCAAACTAGGTATTCTACCCTAATTGAGTCTGTGTACCTACCTTGAGTAAAAATATACATAATATAGTTAGTACCTATGTAGGTACTAAATTTTTACACGCGACAGTAATTGACTGATTTGGTTTCAAAATTACAGTGGATTTATTAGAAGCTATTATACCATCATGGATAGAATCAGCAATAATGTCCGATACTGCTGCTATAGTAGGTACCTAGGTACATGCAAAACCAACATCATGTACAGATACAGAACATCATATATTATGTACATGTAGATAATATAGTAAACCTAAACATCTATCTATGTTTGCTTTAAAAATCAGGCAAGTTAAACTATGCCCGCTGTATCGCCAACGCGTGGTGGCGGCGCGGCGCGGCGGTACCATTATTTAAATTAAAACAAATTTTAACCCGACTTCAAAAGTGCGAAATAACTTGTTGAAGTTGGTGCCATTATTACCACAATATTGTGCGGTAAGTGCCTAGTATGTACCTCTAAGTAGGTACCTCTTTTTAGTGACCGTTGCTACTTACGGGATCGATTGTCATTCACTGTCAACGACACTATATCATCAAGATAAATCAAATCAAAAACGGCTTGACCGATTTTGATAAAATTTAAATGGGACTGAACGACAAGCATCAGCTTTCATATAAAAAAATAATTATAAAAATCGGTTCACCCAGTCAAACGACTGAGTTAACAAAAAAAAAATAGCGACCGCGCCGCAGGCGCGCAGCGCCGCGACCGCCGCCCGCCCGGCGCTACATGGCGTCGCGGCACAGCGGCAGACTTAATGGCGCCTAGCACTAACGACTTTTTCAAATAAGTAGAGAAAATATAAGACTAAGCGTACACAGGTGTATCATACATATGCCTTGTTATCACATATAACCACACACCTAAACGTCGCATTTATCGTAGAAATAGGTAAGTATACCTAACACAGAAACAATGACAATAACTAGTTGAAAGCCATCCGCACGTAGAAACCGACTTACATTATCAGTACCTACTGCAATATAGAATAGGAATCATTAACAATTAGAAAACAATCAGAGAAAACTGTACGTTAATCAAATGAATGGTGATGCATATGTTGTAATTATTACATCGGACTTACCCCAATCATGAAGATTCAAGACGCGTTATTCTCTGGTTCCTTTCACTCACAGACCACAACAAAACTACTACGCGTGTTTTGAACGATAATAATCGAGGCGCCAAATGGCGTGGCGTGGCGCCGACGCGGACGTCGCGGCAGCAGTAGCACATAGCGGCACGTGCGGTTCAATTGAACGCACCTAACGGAAAGAAAGTAATTTCAAATAAAACATAAACAGGAAGTCTCTTCGCGGCAAATACAAAGGACCCGCCCTACGCCCCTCGAACCTCTCATATCCCGCTACTGCAAACTTTTCTTTTGTTCCGCCGCGCGCCGCCTCGGTGCTGCACTCTGGTGTTGCCACTTGCCTGCCGAAGGTGCAAATTCCCAGATTTTTAGAAATGTATTATATACCGTGCTTCTTATTATCTGTACTTCTGCTCAAACTCAGACTGATACTACGCACATACCCACGTACAATTACATACAATATTTCTGTAAATCAAATCAACTGAATTAATATTAATAAAACTTAAATTATTTATATATTTTTGTGTTATTGTTGTTGTTAATTATGTTAATCTGAAGTATTAATAAAACTACTTCAAATAAAGAAAATAGACAAGAATCAATATTGGGGAGCGCGCCTTCGTAAGTGGAAAGGTCTGTACTGATTACAGCGCCTCTTGTCCACTCACAATGTTCGACCTTATTATTAGCAGTAATCTCTTCAAGAGCAATTCTTGTGTGCTTAATTCCGCTTATGATTTTATCAACATATAGTCTCTTTATATTCTGATAAATGAATATTTATTTGGAAGAAACTTATAACGAATAATGTGTAATTGTAAAATATTTATCCAAAATTATTGAGATATTAATAAAATATGGGATTAACTACACTATTAAAGAAGTTGAAAATATAGTATGTAAATGTAATTCAAACTCTTTACAACGACTATAAAACTATAAAAAATGGTGGGGTGAGACTAAAACCAAAACCTATCATTCGCTAGTATCTCCACCAAAAAGGAATTAAGGCAGGTATATCTGTACAGAATTTCATCATAATCCGTTTAACATTACTAATATTACATACCTAGTAGTATACTTAATTCATATTTGTTTGTCATGGCTTCATGGATCACATATACGCCTACATTCTCACACATTGTTATTATTATTTATTTGTTATAATAGCCAATAGGTACATGAAACGAATATGAAGGTCACTAAATATCGAACTATATTCAACCAAATAAAACAAAATCTTTGTTTATTAATTATATTTATGTCAAAACAGTAAAGATGTGTAAAGTTTTTTATAACAGCAAGAACAAACTATAAATATACTTTTATGTTAACAATAATTTCCTTCAAGCGGGATTCGAACCCCAAGACCGGCTGAATTGACTGACGCTTAGCATGCTGTATTACTTGTTACTTGGCATCACATTTAGAAAAATAACTATCAACATACATTTCCTATTGCTCGTATTTCGACTATAAACCTGTAATTATTTTTATGTATTACACACTTTATCTCAATCAATAAGTACCTAAATTTATTCAAATAAAACATAAGATCACAGATATATATGCCACACCATATGGTATTCATACCCATATTATATTTCTATTTTACCATCAAAAGAGGTAAATTCGATACGTATGGCAACTCTCAGACGGCCTGTGACCTGTGATATGATAAATGGCGCCGACAAAGCGGCCGGCCGACGACGGCTGCCATTGGCTGTAGCGCTCACGGTCGCCCAATGAACCAAGCATTCGACCAATGAGATACGTGTATATCCACACAGGAAGTTCGACATTGTTTATATTGTAAATATTTTTTTTAGTTGGCACTCCGAAACCGAATGTAGCTCCGTCCTGTAAATATAGAATGGGTTCCGTAGAAAATTATTATTCTAGTTAGTAGTAGTTCCTATTAGGTCATTTATAACATTCATATATTAATGATTTAAGTTGTTTTTAAAGCTGATAGGCCACAACGTCACCTGTTGATAGGTGATGATGCGGTCTAAGATGACGTTCAGTCTAACCTGGATATACAAATAATGTCTCTCAAAGATACCTGCCGGAACATACCGTTATGTGCTTGGCAACAGATTTTCTACCTGTGGGTAGTACTTAGTAGTTGGCGGCATTCGCAAAATGCCCTACCACAATGCAAAACGATTTAGTTTTCTTAATGTAAAATCTAGTTATTCAATGTTTTGTATAATAGGTAGGTACTATAATTAGTCACTCACGTCGACGTATGAAAAAAAGTTTTTGAACCGACTTCCAAAAAAGGAGGAGGTTCTCAATTCTACTGGATATTTTTTAAATTATTTTTTGGTTACCTACCTCTGAACTTTAGACTGGATGAACTAATTTTGAAAATTATTATTTTGTTCGCAAGCTGATGCTGGTCGTTTGATCCTATTTAAATTTTATCAAAATCGGTCAAGCCGTTTTTGAATTTCACTCCAATAACAGGAAAAAAAATAACTATCTTGATGATATAGTCGTGACAATGAATGACAATCGATCCCGTAAGTAGCAAGGGTCACTAAAATGATAGAAATAAAATTTAAAACAAAATATGGTAGCTACTGACTTCAACACCCATATGTGTTAAATAACTTGTCGAAGTCGGTAAGTACCATATTGTGATAGGTACCATATATAATAGGTACTTTTGAACTATCATGGTACCAAATTCAACAAGTTATTTCACACTTTTGAGTGTTGAAGTCGGTTAAATTTTTTTGTTAAAAAATCTTTTTAGTGTTGTAGTCGGAGAAATGACGTGCTTATCTACTCGCCCAATGTCTCCACCGAAACTGCCTTAACGACTATGAACACGGTAGAAGTTGCACCACCAAAGGTAGGTACTTAAAATCCAAGACTCAGATCCACCAAAATCTCAACCGATCCACGACGAATGGAAGGAGGTACGATACAAAAAACGGCGCGAGGTATCGATGCGCTGCGTTGCCGGACCTACTGTGACGTCATTGAAGGCGGCTGAGTTTCGTAAATATTTCCACTTATGGAATATGCTATCCAGCACAGACGAAATTAAAGCTTACTTAAATCAGCTTTGCCCCCAGAGGTCTGTCACCGTAGAACAACTGAAAACGAAGAATCAGTATAATTCCTATAAGATAGGAGTTCCCGAAGACTGCTACGAAAAATGTTTTTCTATAAATGTGTGACCTGAAAATGCACGCGTCAAGCAGTGGGTCAATTACAAAAGGCGTGCATCCACTTCAAATAAACAGCCGTTTCGGTCTGGAGTCGGCCCTCAATGAGCCGTGTACCGCATCGAGGCAGGTAAATGTTTTTTACCAAAATGTCCGCGGGTTGAAAACTAAACTGCACCTATGGTACCCTAGCATTCTAGTCTCTGATCATCTACTAGTCGCTGCGACGGAGACATTCCTAGACGATTCCGTGAATGATGCTGAATTAGTGCGATTAGTGCGCGTTCGACACTGCGGATCACGCTTTAATAGCCAATAAATTAAACTACCACGGAATCCGCGGGCCAGCCCAGGCATTACTCACGTCATTCATGGCCAATAGAACGCAAATTGTGGTGGGAGACAGAGGCCGTGCCCTCTCCTCTGAGCTGATGAACGTGATGGGTGTCCCGCAGGGCTCCTGCCTCTCTAACACGTTATTCAGCTTACTCTTGAACGACCTACCAGGAGCCGTCGAGAATGCCGAGATCTACATGTACGCCGACGACGTTGCCGCCGTGATCACAGCTCCGACGAGTGCTAAACTGGAACTAGAACTGAACTCGGTGGCACATAAACTCGACGAGTGGTTTAGGTCGAACGGATTAGCCCTAAATAAAGAGAAAGCCTGCTTCTTAACGTTCAACCTGAATGGCAAATCACCCATACAATACTCTGTGGCAATCGGAAACAGCGCGCTCCAACAGGTACGCAGTACGAAACTACTAGGTTTCCATGTGGATGGTGCGCTCACGTGGGAGACGCACATTGACTTTTTTTTTTTTTTTTTTTTTTTTTTTTCGAGGGTAGGCAAAAGTAAAACACACAATAAAAAGTTCTCTGTTTTAATTATTTAAATAAATTAGTTTTATTGATATAACTAAAATTAATTTTATGTTATATTAAAGTAATTAGTACAATACCTGCCGGGGAACGTTATTCCTGAAATCACACTAAGTTTTCCTATCAATTTCAACACCTTAAATTTTAACACTATTTGCACTACAAGATGGAAGAAATTAAGGAATCACTGTCTGAAATGCGCCAACTGTTCCTGAATAAGATGGATGAGTTCAATGGTGAGTTGCACAAGACACCATCTGCTGCACCTACAAATGCCAGTCTGGCTCAGGAGTTTCACAACTTCAAAGCTTTCATTATGATTGCCCTTCAAGCTCTACAAGGTCAAGTAGAGTTGTTAGACCGCAAAATGGATAACTTGGAGATGCACTCTCGCCGCAAGATTTTATTGTTGCATGGACTGCCAGAGAAAAATCAGGAACAGACTGAGGCAGTGGTTGACCGGTTGAAACTGAAGGATTTTACAGCAACTGACATCAGCCGCTGCCACAGAATGGGTAAATCATCGTCACCAGACAAGCCCAGGCCTGTTCTTCTGAAGCTGTGCGACATGTCGATACGAAGCAAAATTTGGTTCGCCAAAACTGAGCTCAAGGGATCTGGTGTCACTCTGTCGGAGTTCCTTACGAAGTCGCGCCACGACACTTTCATGGCTGCACGGCAGAAATACGGTGTCAGTAAGTGTTGGACTCGTGACGGTTTCATTTACGTAATTGGGCCCGATGGTACGCGGCATCGAATAGCGTGTATGTCGGAGCTTGACAAAGTGAACTTGCAAATCAAGCCGGCGGCGCCAAGTGTAGTGCCCAAGGAGACGGTGGCACCGAAGAGCCGACGTGCCGCTTCGGGATATAAAAAATGAATTCCCATTGTCATCTATTTCATCTCGCTTGCTCCTATTGTGTTGAACTCTTTTTCTTGATGTTGTACTGTAGCTCACAATATAGGTAGGTACCCGTTTTAATACTTTCGGTGAAACATGTAGATACCCTTTATTTTTAACACATTTTATCTTTTTACCTTCTAATTACACTCTGTAATCTTTTATCTATATTTTTACGTGTTTATTGGTTACATTTCAATGTATATGTCACCATATTTGAAACGTCAGCATGTCAAGTGTCAATCTCTGACATTGATGACCAATAATGCTATTTTTTTTTTTCTTCTTTTGATTCGTATGGTTTGTATATTTACCAATTAGTAATCTAAGTTTAAAGTACCTACCTATATTTACATGTGTTGTGAGAACGCAGTAGAAAAATGTCTTTACATAGATACATGCTTTCTATTTTTTTGATTTTTTTATATGTTAAGTTTTAATTAAGTGTATTTTGTATATTGTGTGTTTTTTCTGATTAATTAGCTTTCTGCTATGTGACGATAACCGGCGGGTGGAGAAGCAAACGCTAACAAATAATATAAATCGATTGTAGCTGCTTTGCTATTTTTATATTTATATATATATATATATTTGTATTTATATAGGTACGTATATATGCTAGTTATTATGTCATTGCTTAGCGACGATAATGCCATGTCTGATACATTTATAAGTCTTACTTCTTCTGATGATAGCAATGACGACAGTTTTGTTAGTATTCCTTCTTTGTCTGAAAATCTAAAAGCCCAATTCTCTGATGTGCCTAAAAATTTTAACGTGATTCATATAAATGCTCAAAGCATTCCGGCTCATTTTCCTGATATGCTGGCGTCTTTTGACAACAAAAATATTCATGCTATATTAGTCTCCGAATCCTGGCTTAAGCCTTGTCTCTCTTCCGTCTTATATCCACTACCTGGTTTCCGTTTAATTAGAAATGATCGTACTAATGCCCCTGGTGGTGGAGTAGCTATCTATCTACGTGCTCATATTCCCTTCTCAGTAGTAAGCACGTCAGCTCAACCTCCACCTCCAAATAGCGGCGAGCACATTTTTATTGAAGTTCTCCTCTCCCACACCAAAATTCTTCTCGGAGCCTATTATAGCCATTCCTCACGTGTCAACTACTTTGATTCTTTTGAAATGATATTACAAAATCTCACTCCTTTATATAGCCACACCATTATCATGGGTGATTTTAACACGTGTCTTATTCAAAATGACTATCGTTCCTCCAGACTTAGATCCATAATTGATTCAAGCAACATGCACATCCTCCCTTCCACAGCTACTCACTTCTTCCCTAACTGTTCTCCTTCGCTTCTTGATCTTATCATTGTATCCTCTTTACAGCATGTTGCTAAGCACGGTCAAATCTCTGCCGATGCATTTTCTTATCACGATTTGATTTTTATGTCCTACAAAATTCGTCCTCCAAAACCTAGGCCCTCTATTATTCTGCAACGCAACTTTAGCGGTATTAATGAAGAACACTTTCTTGCCGACGCAAAAAAGATTGATTGGTCTCCTGTTATGAACACAGAATCTATTGATGAGCAATTATGTATATTTAATTCTATAATAACAGGACTCTATGATGTCCATGCTCCCCTACGACGTATTAAAATAAAACATCAACCAGCGCCGTGGCTAACTACAGAAATTAAATCACTGATGCACAAAAAAACCGTTGATAAATTAAAGTATAAGCTTTATCCCGATGATGCCCACAAAGAAAAATATGCTCAATCTCGGAATCGCTGCAATAGGGTGTGTAGGGATGCACAACGTCGCCATATCCATGAATCTGTAGAAAATGAAGATCCAGCTAAAGTCTGGAAGTTCCTCAGGTCGCTTGGAGTCGGTAAATCTCGCCAAAATTTAGCTCCTAATAATTTAGATATTGATTCTTTAAATCAACACTTCTCTTCATCTTCCAATATATTGGATTCAGATAAAAATATAACGTTACAACGTCTTTCTACTATTTCAACTCCTGACCATTTACCATTTTTCTTTAGTCAATTTTCCGCTTGTGATGTTAAGAGGAGCTTATTGTCTATCACTTCCAATGCAGTTGGAATAGATGGTATCAGTCGAAACATGATAGTTCCTATCCTTGATATTATACTCCCAATCCTTTGCCATATCTTTAACAATTCTATATCAAATGCTACAGTCCCGTCAATATGGAAGGAAGCACAAATTATTCCCTTACCGAAGAAACCCAATCCTAAATCCTTTTCTGAATACCGCCCAATATCTATACTTCCTTTTCTGTCCAAAGTCCTCGAGCGTCTAGTTCACAAACAATTAAACTCATTCCTTATACATCACCAACTCCTTAATCCTTTCCAATCTGGATTTCGACCTGGACATAGTACAACTACGGCTTTAGTAAAAATTACAGAGGACATACGTTTTGGAATGGAAAACAGAGAGTTAACATTGCTGACTTTGCTTGACTTCAGCAACGCATTCAATTCCGTTGACTTTGATGTCCTTCTCGCTCTACTTCGCTCCATTAACATATCTCCAACGGCAATTGACTGGTTTCACAGTTATCTGTCTGGCCGCCGACAGCGGGTTCGTCTTGATGAGTCTGTCTCCTCTTGGTGTAACATCACTGTCGGTGTGCCTCAAGGCGGCGTTTTATCTCCTCTTCTTTTCGCAATTTTTATAAACACTATATCTCAACGTCTTACTTCTTCCTACCACCTCTATGCAGACGAACTCCAAATTTACTCCCAAGTCCCCCTTAATCGTTTAGATGAAGCGGTAAACATTGTAAATAATGATCTACGTTACATTTCAGAATGGAGCAAATCATACGGTCTAAGAGTAAATCCACTCAAAACCCAAGTTATCATTTTAGGCAGTTCACGGACTATATGTAAAATAGATTGGGATACTATACCTAACATTTTCTTTGAGGGTGTGAAAATTCCGTACAGCAAAAAAGTGAAAAATCTTGGGGTTATTATGGATGAATGCCTTACCTGGATCCCACAATTGGAAACTGTAAGCCGTAAAACGTTTGCTGCCGCAGGTTCACTCAGAAGGTTGAGAAACTTTTTGCCAACAGCCACTAAAGTTGCGCTTGCACAGTCTCTTTTGTTACCGATTCTTGATTACGCTGACGCCTGCTATTTAGACCTTACGGAGGACCAGCTAAACAAACTTGAGCGTCTTCAAAACTTTTCAATAAGGTTCATATTTGGCTTGCGCAAATACGACCACGTTTCTGAATTTCGTACCAAGCTCAAGTGGCTTCCTATACGACATCGCCGGAATGCTCACATCCTATCTCTTCTCTACAATATTTTGTTTAACCCTTCTTCACCACAATACCTTAAAGAGCGTTTTGAATACCTTGATGCCTCTAATTCTCTTTGCTTACGGTCATCAGAGAATCTTATGCTTAAGTTCCCCCTACACACTACTTCGTTTTATGACCGCTCATTTTCGGTTGAGGCCGTCCGACTCTGGAATGCATTGCCACTTGATACCAGGCGAGCTCCATCCTTAAATGTTTTTAAAGACCAAGTCAAAGCTCTTTATCTATCGTGCTAGCATAAACTCCATACATTTAAATATTATATTTATATATTAAATATGTATGTTTATGTATGTGTGTAAGTATATATATGTGTATTTTGTATGTATATGTATATATATATATATATATATATTGTTTTGTAGATATGTATAAATATCAATACTAATAAGTATATTGTACACCGCCATCCCTTTTCAAAACTTGCTCCTCTTCATTCAACGGTTGTCTGGAAGAGATCGCTTTGAGCGATAAGGCCGCCAATTGTTCACTATTTTTTTATATTTTTAATTTTAGTTTAGTTTAAGGTGTTCAATAAAGAGTTTATCTATCTATCTATTGACGAGATGTGCGGGAAGCTGAGCCGCGCGTGCTTCGCGCTCCGGCGGCTCGCCAGCACCGCCACTCGTGACGTCGTGCGCTCCTGCTACTTCGCCACCGTCCACAGTCACGTGACGTATGGCCTAGAGCTGTGGGGCCGCGCTGCAGACTATTACAGAGTGTTCGTAATGCAGAAACGAGCCCTGCGCGCAATGTACGGAGTCTCTGACGATGTTTCGTGTGTGGACTTCTTTAGGGAGCTCTGTATACTTCCGCTACCGTGCGAGTTGATCTATAAGTTAGCCGTGTTCGTACACTGTAATCTGGACTTGTTCCGACAGAGAGGCATATGTACCGCATATAGTCTTAGAAGCAACGTCAAAAAGAAACAACTTGTGACACCGGCTCACGGCCTGGCTAGGTCCGAGAGGTCAGTCTACGTCGGAGGGCCAGCCATTTATAATAGAGTGCCCCAAAGCGTGAGAGATGCACCTTCTATCGCAGCCTTTAAAGACAAGTTAAAGTCCTGGCTTCTACATAATTTATTTTATAATATTAATGATTACTTAAAATTACCTGACTTTTAATTTTATTATTTTATTTAATGTAATGATCAAATTATCAGAATTTAATTATTTCAATGTATAAAATTATTATTGCTTACTTATTTTATTTGTTCAATATTTATATTTTTTTATTTTCCGTTAAAGAGATCCTGTCTCACTTAATGTAAAATAAAACTTGACATATGAGAGGATGTATATTACAATACATACTTTATCTACACTGTTGACTTATGACATTGGTGTCATCAATAAATAATTTGTATTTGTATTTGTATTTGATGGATGGACCCTGCTACGTCGGGACCGCGCTACTTCCCACGGAGGCGTCTTGCTTTCGCGAGACCTGGGATCACCATGCGACGTCATCCTGAACTCGAGTCGGATCTCGGAGAAGATTTATGGGCCTGTGTGACTCATGGCGGTACCTCTTTTTATGTATGTGTCGTGTATATTAAACCCAAAGCTGGTGACGCTACTTACATGAACGTTTTATGCAACATTGAATCGTTTTTGACTAATTCAAATAGTAATTTTTTTATTTTTGGTGACTTAAACTTAAATAGTGCCTCTGCCTGTATTAAAAATTATTATTGTTATTTCTTAGAGTTTTGTCATTTAATTGATCATAATGACATAGTTAATTCTCATGGAAGTATTCTGGACGTAGTGTTGGCGCGGGAGTGCACTGAGTCGCAGTCGAAGCAGGTATACGTGTGTGAGGCTGAGGGTTTTGTACCAATAGATCAGCTGTACCATCCCGGGCTTGAGATAGTCGTGAGTCTTCGATTGCGTAACACTAATCCCGGCAGTTTGCAACCTAGTAACATTGATAATTCACGCGATTGGAATTTCACTAAAATGAATTTCGAACTTTTTCTTTCTCTGCTCGTGGAAACATCGTGGGCACCTGTATTCGAATCTAATGATGTTTCTGATGCCACTGACGCTTTTTACAGTATAATTTACCAATTATTTGATAAGTCGATACCGAAAAAGAAAAGACAGGTTGCTGACTGCAATAGATATCCAGTATGGTTCGATGCGAAGATTATTGGGGAAATTCGTCAGAAAACCAGAATGCACAAAGACTGACTTATTTCTAAAAGCATTGAATCTTACAAAATATTTTCTGACCTTCGTTCTAGTTTAAAAATTTTCTCAGGCTTACAAAGCACATATAACTAAGATTGAGGAAAAAATACTAGAGTGTCCACAGCGTTTTTGGGGTCATGTACACAACCTTAGGTCCAAGGGTGGGTTCGAACCCTGTGTTACCTACGAGGGGAAGTCTTTTGTGGGCGAGGAAGCTGCTGAAGCGTTTGCCAGCTATTTTTCTAGTGTGTTCTTGGACAATTTACCATTAGTTAATTGCAATAATTTCAATGTAGATGGTATGAAGGGTGGCTACATTAGTGTTCCAACTCTGACACCCGATGACGTTGAGCGCGGTCTTAATAAGTTGAAACCAAATAGTTCACCTGGACCAGACAATGTTCCTAGTTCTGTCCTCAAGATTTGTACAAAGTCTATAATTTTGCCACTTTGCTACATCTTAAATTTATCACTTTTGACTGGAAAGTACCCCAAACAATGGAAATTATCCAGAGTGACCCCTATTCCCAAGACTAGTAACAGAACACTTGTTGATGAACATCGTCCTATAGCCATCTTATGTGCGCCTGCAAAAGTCTTCGAGTATATCTTACACAAACATATATATAAGACAGGTTAAACAACTGTTGGGTGACGAGCAGCACGGTTTCGACCAGGCCGCTCCGTAAACACAAACCTGTTATGCTTAGTGGATTACGTATCTAGTGCAATGGATCGCGGGCTCCAAAACGATGTTATTTATTTTGATTTTCAAAAAGCATTTGATAAAATAGATAATAATATATTGTTGAGCAAGCTTTCAGCCATAGGTTTCACCCCGGGCCTCCTCAATTTCTTCACTGACTATACGAAGGATCTGTGTCAATACGTTAGACATGGCTCTTATGTATCTAAGCCGTACAACACCAGGTCAGGAGTCAGCCAAGGTTCAGTGCTTGGTCCTCTTCTGTTCTTGGTCATGATGCATGACCTCCCTAATGTATTGAGTAGCGCGAAGTGTCTCCTGTACGCTGACGATCTTAAGGTATTTCTTGAAATTCAATCTCCTTCTGACTGCCTCGGCTTACAAAATGACATAAATAAAATTTTTGATTGGAGCGTGACAAATAAAATTAATTTTAATATAAGTAAATGTAATGTTATGACCTTAGACCGGAAAAAAGACCGATTTCTTTTTAATTATCACTTAGACGATCTGCCTATAAACCGGGTAAATTGTATTAGGGACCTTGGGGTAACTTTTGATCGCTCACTGACCTTTTATGACCATGTGTCTGGGCTTGCGACTGGGCTTTGTATTAAGAAGTTCGAGGAGTTTTGAAAATCCGCAAGTTATTAGAACTCTATACAACACATTGGTTAGAAGCAAGCTTGAATCCAGCGCATGCGTCTGGAACCCGCACCACGTCACCTACACGCGTATGCTTGAGAAGGTCCAAAAGGCATTCTTGAGGTCGCTATACAAAAGACTGTATGGGTACTATCCGTTCCTTTACCCGACCAAGTTTTTGCTCGGTCAGCTGGGCTACCATTCACTGGAGGTAAGAAGGATACTTGATCAGCTAACTGTCTGTTATAAGATACTTAGAGGCTCAGTGGACTGCCTACAACTGCATGATCTGGTATGCACCCTGTTTATCCCAGACGAACCCGGAGTCCCGGCAAATAGGCGTGGTCGGCCACACGATCTATTCTACGTAGGTAAACATCGCACTGTGGCGCGAGCCATGTCACCGCTAATCCGTGCCCGCCGCCATCTCAATGAGCTCCTTGCCGCCAACACTGATTGTGATATTATGTTTGATAACTGGAAAACTATTGTGGCTGTTTCTATGACATACTGTGAAAATTTAATTGATCAATGGGATAGAAACAAAAAGCTTGACAGCTCTATTGACATTGACGATTTGATATAAATTATAATTATTATTATTTATGCTTTGATTATTTCATTGTATTGACATTGTTTAATTTGAATTATTGCTAATTTAATTTTTATGAACATTTTAATTGTTTGGTATTGTATCAACATATTAATTATATCTTTTAATTGGCATAAATTTTAAAATGTCATAGTAAACAGATAATGAATTTCGAAACTCAATAATAATGTTGATGGACATAATTTGTAATGTACCTATTTATTACCTTGTTCTTTTGTTTTTGTATTGTGAGATAAATGTAATTGAACCTGTGTCGTTTTTATCTCAATAAATAAATAAATAAAATAATTAAATAAATAAATAAATTAGGTCGGGAAAAACTCATAGTAAATGCTTCCTTCTCTTGGGCCGGAATGACTTGTAACCATGGTAACCATTGGTGTAAAAAAAGTTCTATGTCTAATATTTTTCATTGTAAAATACTCTGTTGTTATAAAACAATGAATAACAACTATGTTTGGCAGGGTAGTAACTAAATATAATGTAAAAAGTGTAGGTTTAAAAAAAACTCACTAAAAATTTCCATAAATTTAATTGTTCTAACTCCTAGTGTATCTTTGTATCTTCTACTCATGTTTATTATTTTTAGTAAATATTTAGAAAAACTAAATTTTTTTACCCTCCTCATATTTTGAATGAAAAGTAGAGTGTTTAACACGTATGTAAGTCATCGATTCCTACTTGGACTATAGCCGCATTAATTTTAAATAGGTACTGTTCATGTTATTAAAACCAAAATAAATAATATAAAAATACATACTATTTTTATTCCTTATATTAGTAGTGAAAAGCAGAGAAATTCCTTTTCGGGCTATAGCCGCCCGTAAATATTCCAAACATAATTTTACGTAAAATTTTACAAATAGTTCTAACCTCTCAATAATTTTTTAGTAAATAGGGTCAGTTCGCCAGTTTTCGACCAATTAGTGGAGTTGCCAAATTCGGCAAGCAAAAAGTAAGGGATTTAGTGTTATTTATTATTTGAAAAATTTTGAGTGTACTTTGTACCTATATACTCTATTTTCAGTAATTGTCAAGAATTTAAAATTCCAACAAAGTTTTTTTTTTAATAAAATTAAGAAACTCAAATTACCATTTTCCCTAGTTTTCTACCAAAAAATCTAGTTTTCGTCCACATGCGGAGTAGTTTTCGACCAACAATAAATTCAGTTTCAGGGCAGTAAACCTTTGTATTTATTATTACTAGATCAATCACTTTTATTTTTTAAAGCTGTATTAAAATAACACAAACTTAGAAACACTTTCTGTATAAAACATTATCATAAAGAATTGGTCGAAAACCGTTCCAACTCGACAATATTCGACCACTATTTTTTTATTGTAAATATTGTGCATCGCTAAATATAATTTAGGAAAATATAACTTTACCTTTAAATAATAAATATTTTATAAATTTTTGAGGTATTTTTTTAATTAACAAAAAACTGGTCGAAAACTAGAATGTCATCTAGTCTATTTCCAGTTTTCGTCCTCAAGTGATTTTTAACGATTGTATTTTTTACAATATAAATTATGTGGACGCGAATTGGCTATGAAAATATTCACGGGTATAGGATTCAAATTGCTAAATGACATTTATTTATCTATTTTTGAAGATCGTTAGATACTTAAGTAATCCAAACTGGACATGTCTTACACAGATCTCGACCACCTGGTCGATAACTGTGCGTATTTGAAAAAAGACGGACCAATTCTCGTCCACTTAATTAAATTGGTAAAACAATAAAAAAATATAGTAAAGTATAAGTATTCTCATTTTATGTACCATAAATGACATGGGAAATCAACAAACGACATTAAATTTACAATACGACAACTTAAAACATACCGTGAAAGTTGCACACTCTGCTATTATTTTTACACAATTTGACGCATCCACACTCGGTCGTTGTAAACCATAGACTGATTTGGCTTTCTTAAATATATGACCCACACAAGTCACTTAGTTTATGTGTGCATATGTTCATATGATATTCTAGTTTCTGTAAGAACTACGTTTATCGGTGTATGTGTCTCGGTTAATCTATTTAGCGTAATTTTACAACAATGAACCATCAAATGGTCGAAGACGCACTGGTCGGCTAAATGGCGCATTCACCCTATGTTATTTTTTCAATGAATAATTTTTGGAAATGCTACTTTTTTTACTTTCTTTAAATACGAAATGAAAAGTAGAGAGCTGAACGCGGGTGAAAGTTATCAATTCCTTTCGACCCTTGTATAACAATCTACTAAAGTTGTGCATTTCCAACGGATTAAATCACGTATATTTATCATTATTTTTGTCCCGACAGTCACCCCGTGACCACGATCACTACAAAGTGTTTGAAACGTCGGGACAAAAATAATGATAAATATAAGTGATTTAAACCGTTTAAAGTTGTTTAATTACTAAGTGTAACAATCGCGAAAACCTAAGACAACATTGTGCACTTCCATTGCGCAGTCTCCGAAATGTATCCGGTAAAAGAAAAATATGTAGTTAAAAAAAAACTGATTGTGTATTATTTATTCTAATTTTATTAATTATATTTAAAGAAAACATAAAACTAAATATTCTGTGAATAGTTAAAGCGTCTACCAGTCACCGTTATTAGTATCGAGCAAGAAACGGTAAAAAAATCAAGGTTGTATTATGGGGGCCCCCCTTAAATATTTATTTTATTTTTAGTATTTTTTGTTATAGCGGCAACATAAATACATCATCTGTGAACATTTCAACTGTCTAGCTATCACCGTTCTTGAGATACAGCCTGATGACAGACGGACGGACGGATGGACAGACGGACAGTGAAATCTCAGTAATAGGGTCCCGTTTTTACATTTTCGGTACGGAACCCTAAAAAGAACGTATGAAATCAGACCACGCGTTAATAAATTACAACTAAGTGTATATTTTGACTTTCATCCCCTCTCCCAACGGAAACATACTGAATTTCGGGATAAAAAGCACAAATTATCCTACCTCGTAGTATGAACTCAAATCATGCTAAGCTTCATTGAAATCCATTCAGTAGTTTTGGAGTGATGCGCGACCGGGATACAGACAGACAGACAGACAGACAAAACTAAAAAAATACAGTTTCGGCATTAGTATCAGCTACAGAGCACTGAAATTTTTTTTTTTCAAAATATCAGACATGTACTGAATTGGACCTGTTACAGTTTTATTATAGGTATAGATTACTTTTGTCCCGACAGTCACTCCGTGATCACTGATCACGATCACTACAAAGTGTTTGAAACATCGGTACAAAAATAATGATAAATATACGTGATTTCAACCGTTTAAAGTTGTTTAATTACTAAGTGTAACAATCGCGAAAACCTAAGACAACATTGTGCACTACCATTGCGCAGTCTCCGAAATGTATCCGGCAAAGTATAGATTAGACTGATTAGAGCATTGCATGTTATGAAAAGTATACGTAGGGAAATTGTGCTTATCGTAATAAAAAAAACTGTGTTTTATTGTTTGAAAAATCAGAATCTTTTGGAGTGGTCCGACTACAGACCTATTATACCTATACGATAAAGTGCAAACGCCAGCTTAAGATGAGCCGTACGTTCAAAGGTTCCTGTACATTCTGGGTGTCAAGTTATTTGGAACGTAATATTTAGGTTGTGATGTATTTCTGAACTTCAAACCCGATGACTTTGAAATATTTACGGGATAAATTTTAAAGAACCACTATTCTAACAAAACTAATCGGCCAAGTGCGAGTCGGACTCGCGCACGGAGGGTTCCGTACCATTAGCTATACCACATTAGACTTCATATTTTAACCTTGAATTGAGTAAGCTGGAGACATACACATGCCGTTTTTGAGTTACACTTCAATAACTGAAAAACATTTACCTATCTTTATGATATAGTCGTCGTTGACAATTAATTACAGTCGATCACGTAAGCAGCAAGGGTCACTAAAAGGATGAAAAAAAATTTTAACCAAAAAAAAATGGAACGACTGCAACTACAAAAAAATATTTATTCAATTTCATCAAAATCGGTTGACTAGATAAACAGAAAATGTATTACTTGCGCGCAGCGTTCCATGAGAAAAACTCACACTGGGCCCACTGATTATTGTAGTAGAATATGGGTTAAAAGATGAATTAAAAAAAAACGTTCTACACAAAGTAAAATAAAACAACAGTTTCATTTTCTAAATATTTATTTCATACGTGCACCAAAGTTATATGAGAGATTTACTTAGGGTCCGTTTCAGAACGTCCTAATACAGTTTCGGGTTGCTATGCAACACATAAAATAACTGAATAATAAAAATGACAGTTAACATGCAGCGCGTTTCAAGCTTTAACCGATGGATAGGCTAAATCGATGACTGTGAAACGCAAAGATAGTGTTTTGTTTAATAAATATGTTCTGGGTAGTATAACCGAAACGTACTCGAACATTCTGAAACAGGCCCTTATCTAATTAAAGTTACAAAGTGTAACGTGCCGATATAGTGGCCACAAATACGGATATGTCAATAACTAGATATCTGAGGTAGCTAGTCTAGCTATTTGTACGACTCCTCTCTCACATACCAAATGTGAAGAGTTATTTATGCATTGTTTGATGGCGAAATACTATATTGTCAACCAAGGGTGGTAACTAATCAATTGCACCCGAAATAACGCAACGAGTTATCATGTGGAAGTTGTACTTCAGCGTTTCTAAATCTCGTGTACTGTACTTATTAAGTTATCAGAGCTCGGTACAATAGATTACTTACCACCCTAGGTTAACAACAAACTATTGTATCTTTTGTCCAAATGTCCGTCAAATTACCAAAATTTAAATACCACTGTGAAAAATTAAGATTTGATCCAAAGTAATATTAGCTCTGGGGATAAAATTGTTTTGTTCCATTACCATAGATAGCATTTCTTGCATTACAATTTAATTATTCAATTTTATGGTCATACAAGTTTTCGTACAAAATAAGAAAGCAATGCATTTTCAAATTAGACCTTCGTGTTTTGTGAAATAGTGCCATCTGGCGTCTGCCTTTAACAATATATGGTAAAAGTGGGCTTCGGTTTCGCAAATATGTATTAGCGCTATCTATAGAATTTGTGGAACTACGTAGTAGTATATTATACTAAACCAGTGTGCAATACATGCCTTGTTACAATGTTGATTATCCTAGAAATAGGTTAGAGGACGTTTGTGATGATTGAAATTCTATTCTGCGCATACAGGCAGATTTTTTTTGTGGCGAGACATACATTTTTGTACTCGACTTTACAAAACAACTAAAAACGTTTTACCTAAGCTAATAACTATTAAAGCACATTCATTGTACTACATTTATATAATATTATGTTGTAACATTGATCTAAGGCTGAGATTCAGAGACATTTGTGTAAGACGGTCAAAGACCAGTCTTAGCCTAGCGTCGGCTAAGCCAATCTTTAAATTTCATATTCAGAGATATAGTCTGAGTCCTACTTACCTTGCTCTTTGTTTAGATCACACTCTATTATCTATGGCACATTTTTCACTTATGGGACGTTTACCGGTTCTTGTTTATCTGTGCATCCTAATATAAAAAGAAAAAGACAAGAACAACAGTATATAAAATGTGATTGGAGTGAGTGAAACAAAAGAAGGGCCTTTTTCAATTTACGAAAAAAGTTCCTGAAGAACTTTTTGCACCATTCGCCTCAGTGTCTCACTAGGCGGCGCCACTCCTGATTTGAGACAGGCTAAAGTAGTCAATTTCCACTACTTAGCTTAGCATAGCACGCGCTAAGTTTAAACGCTGTACCAGATGTCTCTGAATACAATTATCAGGCTTAGAACTACATTATGACGGATTAAAGCATTAGTTCACGCTTAGACTTGTCTCTGAATCTTAGCCTAAGAGTCAACGCGCACTTTTACCGCGCCAAAATCAAATATAAACACTGTGAACAAAATTATACGAAAGTTTCGTATTACTCGCGCAAAATCACTGGAAAATATAGGACTGTGGAACAATATTCATTTACTACTACAGTGAAACGTGGTTAATTGGGACCTAGATAAGTGAGAAACCTCTATTATTGAGAGTTGCAATGAGGTCCCGGTTCTTTTTAATTAAATTACCTCTATTAATGGAATTTTTTGAACCTGCTTACATGATATTTGAATTCTTAGACTTTTTCGATGTTTACTTCTATAATTAAGACTCTGTAGCTCAATTACCTGTGATACAATTTTAAAATTTCGCGCATACTTTGTTTGTCCAGTTTTTGACCTAAAAACAAGGGAATAAAACGGTACAAAATGTCCAAACGTAAATATTTCCACCTGTAAAAATGGAATTACGCCACATTTCAACCTCAGTAAGCAGGGGCCTCCGTTAATGGAAACCTTCAATAATTGGTACATATGTCTTGGTCCCTTGAGCTTGAGATCCCAATTAACCAGGTTTCACTAATATTCTGTATATCAGAAGGCGCAGCGCGGAAAAATGCGTTCGTCTTCGTGGATGGCGCACACTAATCGGAACACAATCACATCGCCTCAACTTTCGCCGTTCAGTATTCTTTGTATGTATCTTTATTATAACGCACACAGTACAACACCGTATCGACATCGGCTCGACTCGAGTCAAGCTCGAATGAGGCATGGCGACGTATCAGTGCCGAGGCGATATGTTTGCGTTGCCTTTAACTAAATTAAGGTGAATGCTTCCGTCTGTGGCGGTTAATTCAATATTTTTTTTTTTTTTACCTGCGCTGAGTACTATTTTGTACAGTTGATATGTTAGCGTTTGAACAGCTCCATCTGTTGGTTCTCATGTGGAAACAAAAGTTTTACTGTCCTTCAACTCAGATTTGGAATAGATCTATTCCAGCTCAGTCTGAATTGAAAAAATTATAAAATAAAAAATGTGTATGGAAAAAATTATATTATATAACTATAAAATTTTGATTTTATTATATTTTAAAATTTAGGGTGTCAAAATGCGAGCCCCAACACATATACTTAAATGTGGTCTCGAGAACAGTTTAACTTAGAATGCAAACTGACTATTAAGGAAAGCCAGAGATGGCGGTAGCTAGCCAGGCGAGTATTCGCACTTACCAACAGTTGACATGATGGTCAAATGCTAAAACTGTCAGCTGTAAAACACAAAAAATATTGATTCACAGTTTCACGCCACAGACGAGAGATTTCACATGAATTTATAAAAAAATAACTATCGAACTTAACATTACCAAGGGCTTTTGATTTTTTCGTCAACGCTTGCTTGAAATGAAAGTTGCAACCTTTTATTATAGTTTCAGGCAAGCATTTTTGAATGGCGTTAATTGCACCTTGCTCGAAGTCTAAAATGGCCTTACGTGGTTGCCAGCCTGGCAGGTTTTGCTTGACTGAGTTGAAGAATGAAAACACTTGAATGAAAAGTTGTTTTTCAATATACGCAAGCTATTGAACTAAAAAACTATTATACTATGATATTATTAGTAAGTAAGTACTTACTTAAAATCAAAAACACGATTTTATCATCGAATCCTAAAAACTTTGTTTATGTTGACTGTACTGTATATTTTTTGGATGTCCTGAGAATGAAATTGTTTACCTAAATAAAAGCTGTGGATGTGGTGGTACTAAAATTTTGGAGGTCTGGGAACAACCCTTATAAAGCTGGTGTCAATCGACGGGGAATCCATTTTTTCTCAAATAAAGAGGTTTTCTGAAAAAATTTGCTGCATTTTTTTTCTACTACTTATCAAAAACCATGAAAATTCCAAAACGTTGTATGGGAGGTGTCGGAAATAGGGCCGCTAGACCCCTAAATGTGGGGTTCTCAAGAAAGGGCACCTCTAAAAACCCCCGCATACGAAATCACAATTAGATCTACCGACGCGACGCCCCCTAAAATTTCAACATCATAAAAATACCGTAATATATAAAAAGATTTTAAATTAATATGTTTGCAATAACGCATGGTTTGCGGATTACATTCCAATAAGTATTACAAATATACCTACGAAAGGAAAAATTATAATCATGTGGGGGATTCCAACCCGCGTCATTCACCCCTTTAGCCGGGGTATGCTGACCGACTGAGCTAACATGACTGTCAGATCAGAGCATACCCCGACTAACGGGGTGGATGACGCGGGACCGCACATGTCTTTAATTTTTCCCCCCGTATATTTTTAATTTTGTAAATTAAAAGGATCTTTAAACTTATAACTTACTTGTGTGTATTCTCAGTTGATTATTTATTTTTTATAATTTTTCATTTAAATATTTTTGACATCTGTTTATAATTATTTTTTATTTTTGACATTTTATTATTGTATTATATCTATATATCATTAGTGTAAGTCGTGTGTAAATGCGGTTCTAATTTGAATAAATAAATAAAATACTTTTAGTTTACATAAAAAAAAGTTTTGCGGTTTTGGGTACTTAATCTACGTAACACAACAAGACAGCTTAGAAAAAAATTGATACTATGTAGTTTGTTGACTAGGTACTAATTTATTGATTATTTATTAACTTATTAGGAATCAGCTAAAAAAATGTTAATATGGATAAAACTCGTGATAGTTTTCAAAGTGCAGAATATTTATTAAAACAAAAAATATATTTATTTCCAATTTGATGATTTGGCATGACAACCTCATTATTTTTATCACTAGATTGCCTCAGAAAGAGAAGAGTGAATAATTATGTGGGAAGCACTGTAGTTTTTGCGCAAAGACGCTGTATAAATGAAAAAAAAATATGAATTTTGTTTTCATGGGTGTCCGTGGAAAAAACTCAATTTCACCCAAATGTCCGGGTTTTTTAAGATTTTGTCCGATATCGGTGGTTTAGGTGATGGCAGCCCTAGGCGAAGCCCTCTGATGAACGCTGGCTTCACGCACCCGATCTTCACCCGCAGGACCATGCTTTCTAACCGTCAATAACGTGCCGCTTTGAAACAAAGATTATAAATAACTCATTTAGAAAATCACCTTTTTGAGAGTAATGCGAATAATAATAAAAATATATGAGAAAACAAAAAAAATAATAATAATATATTGGCTACCTTCAGTATCAATCCCACTTATGAGATGTTAAAATTTCATATTACACAACATTATATATCTTGATACTTTATAATAAAACAATAATATACGAAAAACATTATTTATCAATAAAGTTTCATAAAACCAAAATAACAGGGAAAAGTCAATATTAATATAATATCAAGTATTTCAACAATACTTCTATTACAATATTGTATATTTTATAAATGTCAAACATGAAATGATATAATAAAAGTACTTCCACTAGCTATGGTCACACCACAAACGAAAGACTTCACTGTGTAGTCGGTACGACGCGGACGTTCAAATAACGAATGGCGCTCGGGCTATTTTATTTTTTTAGAGAGGACATAGATTATGGTTACCGACTGTTCGGTCGTCCAGCTCCACCGGATTTTGGGCGAGGGAAGGCCCTACAATAGCCCGGGAGTATGGTTCGGACCTCGGCTTGTCTCGCTGTCGGGAGACATGGGGGGAATCGGAACAAAATGCCTCTGTGCAACTGCAGTGTTGCACAATTAAGCCCTACTGAATAAATCTCTATGACTATTTGGAGAGCCATTTATCGGGACTTTATTTTTGCCTCGAGCTCTCCGGCGAGCTCGGTGTCTGACTGTATCCGCTCGGGCTAAAGAAACTTCTGCTTATAAAGCCATACTGCCAAGGTGGCGGAGACCGTGCGACATTCGTTTCACAACTTTTAATTATATTAAAAACTTTAAATAATATGGATATTACAGATAGCTAAGAAGGCAAGGTAATAAATACAATAATAATAAATTATTAATTAATACTAGGTAATATTACTAGACAAAAATATTAAAGAGACACGTTTAACCAAGTGTTCGCCGAACGTGCGAGCAAACACGTGCAAAACATTAACAAACTTAATATTATTGAGTTAAATAGCTAACAGATTCGGCCATCCATATTATTTTGTGTGACCTTACACAATACAAATAAATTACAATTATTAAATGTTTCTTTTACAATGTTCTGTAACTTATTTACTATACAGGCCTCTTTGTCCTGTTATACATATTGTCATATGTTGACAGACCGCATTGTTCTGTGAACCGTATGACTACAGGCCTCATTGTCCTGTAATGCATATACTCACAGTTGTTGACAGACCTCATTGTTCTGTCAACTGTATGACTACAGGCCTCATTGTCCTGTAATGCATATAGTCACATGTTGACAGACCTCATTGTCCTGTAATGCATATAGTCACATGTTGACAGACCTCATTGTTCTGTCAACTGTATGACTACAGGCCTCATTGTCCTGTAATGTATATAATTATATATTTAAACAGACCTCATTGTTCTGTACGTATTTTTTATAATATCAGGCCTCCTTGTCCTGTTAAATTATATAAACATTACATTATTCTGAAATAAAAATGATTAATTATTTATTAATAACATGCATCCATATAAGTTTAACAATATATTTATTTTGACAGTTATCACTTTATCAGATTCTTCTTCGCTGAGTATAATATCATGGGATCTTGAGAAATTCAACCATGGTTTCAATTTATTAATAGCATCAACCGCAGTGTGTTTCTTATTTCCTTTTCGCGTTATGCGAGTCTTTAAGAAAGGAGATACTTATCATAGAGCTTAGCAATTACAGACCAGTGTGTATATTGCCAACTATCAAAATATTTGAAGCTATTATCAAAGCCAGGATTGTTAATTGTACTGCGAAAACAATAATTTATTTATCATTAAATATACCAACGGTAGACAACTTGGCCTATAGGGTATTAGTTGTTAAAAATACCAACGGCACACGATGCGGTCCACAGGGTATATAAATTTATTTATTTTTGCCATAGAGATATAAATGCTTTCTCTTTTCTGTGAGTTTTGCAGATACCAACAACGAACCCTTTGGTTCTCAGGGCATCAATATAGCTGGAATAAAAATTTTGAGATTATGTTTATGTAACCTGAAAACACTTCAAAAAGTATATCGAAATGTATTAGTTTGACTTCACTTTATAGCAAAATTAAATAAAATGTTAGTCAGTATTGTAGAAAATTGTTCATGAAGGATTAACTTAATACTCATTAAAACTAATAGTCACTAGTCGCTCGTCGCTAGAGGAATTATGAGGTCTTTTAAAATTTAACCACGGTCTTATTTTATTGACAGCTACGACGCGACGGTTGAATAAGCGCATTCTAGACAAGAATTTATGTATTCCTTTAAAAAATTTCGCATATTGGCAACACAATTAGAGCCTGGATTTTCTCTAAGGTTTTGTCGAGTGCAAAGTGTACTATCTGCCAACGGACTCCTTTAGGAACTACCCACCTATCACCCTCAGCAGTCGCTCTAAATAGTTTGTCATTGTTCAATTTTAAATTGTTATTAATGTCAGTAATATTTAATTTGTACTGTCAACCTGGCTAATTTTAGCGAGTTTTTTTTTCAGAACGGTTGTCTGCAAGAAAATGCTTTAAGCAATAAGACTGACCTTTGAAACTCGGGGCCATTCTTTTAAACGTCTTTTAATACTGTGTTACATACAATGTAATACAATTATCACAATTTGTTTAAATTACGCAGGTGACAGGTGATAGCTTGGCAGAGGCGGAGATTTCCTAGCGTTTTTGTCGTTTAAGTAAATATCACAAACTGTGTGATGATTTATTATGATGACAGTTCGTTCTGACTCAAGATAGATGCGGGCCGCTTGCGGCTCGCACACTGCCCGAATAACTAGCTATCCTAATAAACTTTGAAAACACCGCGAGTTTTTTTTTGGAGTAATTTTGTAAATTTCAGTTAGTAGTATTAGGTACATATTTGTTTCGATTGACAAATTAAAATAATTACGTAATTAATAATAAATATTTATAAGATTATCAGACAAAATCTCGCCAAACGCATAATGACTCCAAATTCTACAAGGTAGGTAGGAAGGTTAGTAGGTAGATTAGCCTTTGACCACAATCTCCCGTGATGGTAAGCGATGATAAGATCGAAGATGTTATTCAGGCAAACCTAGAGTTACTGGCTCCTAAGAACAGTTGTTGGAATACACCGTTATGTGCTTGGCGACAGATTTTCTACTTGAAGGTGGTAGCTAACCTCGCGGGCGTTTACAAAATGCCTGATCATTACGAGACGAAGGTCAAGTCCGTCGCGGGATCTGAACCGTGGAACTGCTACGCTCCACAGCCATTACCACTGAGCAATCACTGCTTTAAAGTAAGTCTACTGGTAACCACTATCCATACAACTTGATCGAAACGTTGAGGTTATTCAAAATGTAATTTTGATGTTAATTTTCTGCGTGAATAAAGCGTGATAACAAAGTAATGGTGAGCCACCCATTTTGCAATTTTAATTCACTTAGTAGCAATGTTTGGTATAGCTATGTATACAATTATCAATAGCATATAGGATAATGGGGTGCCGGGTAAGAATGTCACCCCCCATTTCTACCCATGGGTATCATATCCGGCGACTAAGGAAATAATACCGGAAGGTGGAAAGCAGCGCTTTCTGAAGAACTGTCAACTTCTACTGAGATTCTCAAAACTCCTTAAGCTTACCAGGCTTAGGACTGGCTACATTAAACAATTAAGGTCGAAACTAACTTAAATTTATAAAACATTTTTAAACTTAACCCATAAAATAAATAGACATTTGAATAACCAGTGGAAACATGCACATGTAGGTAGATTGGCGGCTTAGGTACACGTATAGTTATGGATTTTTTCATTCGACTGCTCTCCCGATCCCCTATGACATTTGGTCGAGCACCCCCTACCTATCTCTTACCATTTCCGAGATACGCTATTCAATTTTACTTGGCAGACGACATCTTAAACTTTTGGATTTTTCTCATACTCACCTAAAATTCGGAACCTAAAATTAATTATCTCCTCGTGCCAATTTTAAGATTCGTTCACTTCTACGATTCTCGCTGAACATTTTGCCAAGTGATGCGGAAGTCATATACGTTATAAAATAAATTCGCGCGCAACCGAGCTCACTCACCCGTAATACGACGAGACATAGCGAAATGCTATGATTAAACTAAAACATAAATAATGCGCACGGTATGGCAACGTCGCATCTTCAAAGTTTTTGCGGACGTCAAACACAACTATCAATGAAAGTATTCCCAAATTGACAACAGCGCTACTCGTTTTGCTACGAAAATCAACGGAACTACGTAAATATGCAGTGTAGGTAGATTGGAACGAAAATGACGTCCAAGTCACTTTTCTTATTTTGACATTACTGGAATCAGTGGATCATTTCAAGCACATTGCGCGTGGTCTCCTATTTGGCGTCCTTATACGGACGTCCAAAGCAGGTGGACGCCACATTAGATGCAAATAACGCCATAGAGGACGTACAACCGGTTACAGGATGTATATATATATATATATGTATATATATATATATATATATATATATATATAGTATAACATAACTGCTGTTCACGTGTTGTGTATGGGCCTAGGTTTGTTGGCTTTGTTCTTCATAAATAGTGGGCCCATTTGATTATATCGTTGTGAATGGTAACTATAAACTTATACAGAATTAATTAATGTGAACCTAATGTATTATCTATACTTATAATAAAACTGTAACGGGTCCAATTCTATACATGGCAGATATTTTGAAAAAAAAAATGTACAGTACTCTGTAGCTGATACTTATGCCAAAACTGTATTTTTTTTATTGTTGTCTGTCTGTCTGTATCCCGGCCGCGCATTACTCTAAAACTACTGAATGGATTTCAATGAAACTTAGCATGATTTGAGTTCATACTACAAGGTAGGACAATTTAGCTTTTTATCCCGAAATTCAGCATGGTTCCCTTGGGAGAGGGGATGAAAGTCAAAATATACACTTAGTTGTAATTCATTAACGCGTAGTCCGATTTCATACGTTCTTTTTAGGATTCCGTACCCAAAGGGTAAAAACAGTCTGTCCGGCTGTCCATCCGTCCGTCTGTCCGTCCATCCGTCCGTCCGTCCGTCTGTCACCAGGCTGTATCTCAAGAATGGTGATAGCTAGACAGTTGAAATTTTCACAGATGATGTATTTCTGTTGCCGCTATAACAACAAATACAAAAAGTTGGTCAAGTGCGAATTGGACTCGCACACGTTAAAACAAAAAAGGTTAAAATATGAAGTCTAATGTTGTATAGCTAATGGTACGGAACCCTTCGTGCGCGAGTCCAACTCGCACTTGGCCGATTTTTTTGTTAGAATAGTGGTACTTAAAAATTTATCCCGTAAATATTTCAAAGTCACGGGTTTGAAGTTCAGAAATAACAGACATCACAACCTAAATATTACGTTCCAAATAACTTGACACCCAGAATGTACAGGAACCTTTGAACGTACGGCTCATCTTAAGCTGGCGTTTGCACTTTATCGTATAGGTATAATAGATAGGTCTGTAGTCGGACCACTCCAAATGATTCTGGTTTTTCAAACAATAAAACATAGTTTTTTTATTACGATAAGCACAATTTCCCTACGTATATTTTTCATAACAAGCAATGCTCTAATCAGTTTAATCTATACCTATAACAAGTTGGAGAAAGCGGGTAGGGAAGCGCGAGGGGTAAGACGCTTACATTTATATATTTATACTTATAATAAAACTGTAACAGGTCCGATTCTGTACATTGCAGATGTTCTGAAAATATTTTTTCAGAGCAATCTGTAGCTGATACTTATGCCGAAACTGTATTTTTTTTTATTTTTGTCTGTCTGTCTGTATCCCAGCCGCGCATCTCTCCAAAACTACTGAATGGATTTCAATGAAACTTAGCATGATTTGAGTTCATACTACGAGGTAGGATAATTTAGCTTTTTATCCCGAAATTCAGTGTGGTTCCCTTGGGAGAGGGGATGAAAGTCAAAATATACACTAAGTTATAATTTATTAACGCATGGTCTGATTTCATAAGTTCTTTTTAGGGTTCCGTACCCAAAGGGTAAAAACGGGACCCTATTACTGAGATTTCGCTGTCCGTCTGTCCATCCGTCCGTCCGTCTATCACCAGGCTGTATCTCAAGAAGGTGATAGTTAGACAGTTGAAATTTTCACAGATGATGTATTTATGTTGCCGCTATAACAACAAATACAAAAATTTAGCCAAGTGCGAGTCGGACTCTCGCACGTTAAAACAAAAAAACCGGCCAAATGCGAATGGAACTCGCGCACGAAGGGTTCCGTACCATTATCTGAAATTTTATTGTATGGGTGCCTCCTTAATTATTTATTCTAATTTAATTATATTCAAAGAAAACATAAAACTAAATATTCTGTGAATAGTTAAAGCGTCTACCAGTCACCGTTATTAGTATCGAGCAAGAAACAGTAAAAAAATCAAGGTTGTTATATGGGGGCCCCCCTTAAATATTTATTTTATTTTTAGTATTTGTTGTTATAGCGGCTATAAAAATACATCATCTGTGAAAATTTCAACTATCTAGCTATCACCGTTCTTAAGATACAGCCTGGTGACAGGCGGATGGACGGACGGACGGACAGCGAAGTCTTAGTAATAGGGTCCCGTTATTACCCTTTAGGTACGGAACCCTAAAAAGGTTAAAATATGAAGTCTAATGTTGTATAGCCAATGGTACGGAACCCTTCGTGTGTGAGTCCGACTCGCACTTGGCCGATATTTTTAATAAGAATAGTGGTGCTCTAAAAATTATCACGTAAATATTTCAAAGTCATCGGGTTTTCAGTTCAGAAATTACAGACATCACAACCTAAATATTACTTTCCAAATAACTTGACACCCAAAATGTACAGAAACCTTTGAACGTACGGCTCACCTTAAGCTGGAGGTCACACTTTATCGTATAGGTATAATAGATAGGTTTGTAGTTGGACCACTCTAAAAGACTGATTTTTCAAACGATAAAACACAGTGTTTTTTTTATTACGATAACCACAACTTCCCTACGAATATTTTTCATAACATGCAATGCTCTAATCAGTCTAATCTATACCTATTACAGGTTGGAGAAGGCGGGTAGGGAAGCGCGAGGGGCGCGCTTACATTTATCTATTTATAATAAAACTGTAACAGGCCCAATTCTGTACATTGCAGATATTTTGAAAATATGTTTTGAGAGCAATCTGTAGCTGATACTGATGCAAAAACTGTTTTTTTCTGGCTGTCTGGCTGTATCCCGGCCGCGCATCACTCCAAAACTACTGAATGGATTTGAATGAAACTTAGCACGATTCAAGTTCATACTACATAGGATACTTTTATCCCGAAATTCAGTACGGTTCTCTTGGGAAGGGGATGAAAGTTAAAATGTACACTTAGTTGTAATTTTTATCTTATATAGAAGCGCTCGTAGCCAAGTTTGCTTAGCCATTCTGAATCGATCAGCAAAGTTAAGCAACGTCCGCCGCGGTCATGAGTTGGATGGGTGACCGCTGGTGACATTACTACTGAGCGCTTCCGTGCTTCGGAGGGCACGTTAAGCCGTCGGTCCCGGTTGTTGTCTTAGGATAGCAGTCGTTACAGCATGGTGGTAGGGCACTTTGCGAATGCCCGCCTGGCTAGCTACCACCCTCAAGTTGAAAATCTGTCGCCAAGCACCTAACGGTGTGTTCCGGCAGCTGTCCTTGAGAGCCAGTAACTCAGGTTAGCCTGAACAACATCCTCGACCACATCATCACTTACCATCAGGTGAGATAGTGGTCAAAGGCTCAGGCATAAAAAAAAAAAAAAAAATACAGTAGGAGTAAAAACAATGAATTTAGGGAAATTTTTAGTTAGTTTTTTTTTTAACCTAAACTCTTTACCTTATATTTAGTTACTACCCTAACAAACATAGTTGTTATTAATTGTTTTATAACAACAGATTATTTTACAACGAGATCCTAGACATATAACTTTGTTTACACCAATGGTTACCATGGTTACAAGTCATTCCGGCCCAAGAGAAGGAAGCATTTACTATGAGTTTTTCCCGGCCTTAGGTGGGAAGGAGCGTCTCCCACCCGCTATTCAGATCAAACAAACACTACTTTCCGAGAATGAGATATAAAAAAAATATTTTCGATCTACCGTCAAACAAACCGCCGTTTTAAAATCGAAATTCTAAAGAAACCCACTCGGTACTTTGCTTCAACATTTATTGTGCGAACCGGGAAAGAACTCTCTGAGTTACTTAACTACTGTCTTCTGGAAAATACAACCCGGGAGTTTTGAAATCCAAAGTAAAAAGCTTCATTCTGAGCTATGGTTTACTATAAGAGTGCTTCACCGCAGACCACAGTGTTGCTTAATATGAGATAAACAGTGCACAAATATGAATTATTAGTCTGCAGGTACGGCAATCGCGAACGAAGTCGCGGGTACAGCTAGTGTTTAATAAAGTGCTCAATGTGTTCCTATAAATGTTGTATCTTTTAAGTTTGCCTTATGATTCCCTTTTCGTAGAAAACCTAGTAAGTTAGGTAGTTAATTACTCAGCTAATAGTAACATATTACATGGGATCGCCTTATGCCAAACATCTTATAATTTGAGCCTATAGTATTCCATAAATAAATGCTCTCTATCTTGACAAATCTCACACGTGCATTGGGAAGTAAAGTGACCATCCTCAAGTAGAAAATCTGCCGCCAAGCACCCAACGGTGAGTTCCGGCAGCAGTCCCCGAAAGCCACCATGAAGGCGCATGAGACCCAACAACTATGTCCCAAGGTGAAGAGCGCAGCGCAGTCCGTGACACGTGACGAAACGAATCCGTTATAGGCAAAGGCTAGTCCGCTCAACATCAGGTGGGGCCCTCGAGCTTGTCTCGTCACAATGACATTAAACAATCGTACCCAAATTGTGCCTGTAAATGATCAAACCCCTGTGCGGGAAATGCGTCGACAAGGACAAATCACTAGACATACCCAAGGATTCACAGCTAGGCTCGGAGTTTGACCGGCGCCTCGAGCCCAGCCCCGCAGAGGAGACAAGCCCGTCGCTAAGCACAGTGCACCTCACGAGACTGGCGGCGTCCGATGACCGCCGCGCCGACCTCGAGGCGCCACCCGCCCACCGGCTGTGCGCCGTCCCAGGGGCTGCCACGGCACTTTGTTATTCACTTCTTCTTTCTAACCGTCAATAACATGCCGCTTTGAAACAAACTAAATAAAACTCTCTCGAACTAAAGATGCCAGCTATTGGTGCCTCAGTCACATGGCATCGAAAAAAACATAGGTTAATTGACGTTAAAAACTGCGCCCCTTTCGCTACCGCTGCTACACTAACTAGATTTGAGAGATTTGGGACTTAAAAAACTTTGTTTTTTTATTGCATCGTCCATTTACAATGCTTATTTTTCCATAACCATAATTTGGGGTTATGGCATCAAGCACATGTACAACAAATTATTCTAAAATTTTCGCGGAGATTCGAGTTTCTCGTCGCCAAATTGTTGTATTTTGAATGAAACTACGAGTATATTAACTTTTTGAGTTTACTGCGTTTTATAATTTATTACTTTTTTACTTTCAGACAGACCAACAACAAAAGCACACCAGAAAAACGGAAGTGATACCCTAACCAAAAATATATTGTTTTACCAGCGCTCTTCTACAGCCCGGATTACATACAACAAGTTGGATGGGTGACCGCTGGTGACATTACTACTGAGCGTGCACGTGCTTCGGAGAGCACGCGGTCCCGGTTGTTGTCTTTGGATGGCAGTCGTTATAGCATGGTGGTAGGGCATTTTGCGAATGCCCGCCTGGTTGCTAGCTACCACCCTCAAGTAGAAAATCTGTCGCCAAGCACCTAACGGTGTGTTCCGACAGCTGTCCTTGAGAGCCAGTAATTCTAGGTTAGCCTGAACAACATCTTCGACCACATCATCACTTACCATTAGGTGAGATAGTGGTCAAAGGCTTACCTATCAGGCATAAAAAAAGTGCAATAAGACTTAAGTTTGTAGGTTACAATATTTAATTAGAATATTTATTTTATATTAGGGATAAGTTAAGAGTACCGTTGTCTGTAAGCTTTATTTGTATGTAGGTACCTACGTGTGCATTGAGAGACTAATAAGTGCAAATTCAAATTCAAATTCAATTCAAAATCATTTATTCAATTTAGGCGTCTACGACGCTCTTATGAAGGTCAATTACAAATTTTAATATTGAAATATTCTACATTGTACTGCCACGTTCAGCAAAAAAAGTTTATAGAGCCACTGCGAGAAGAACGGGCAAGAAACTCGGGGCCATTCTTTTAAACGTCTTTTTACAATGTGTTATAAACAATATAATACAATTATTACAATATTTGTTTAAATTACGTAGGAGACATGTAATGGCTTGGCAGAGGTGGAATTTTCCAAGCATTTTTGTCGTTTAAGTAATCACAAACTGTGTAGTAGGATTTCTTCATCAAAATATTTTTCACGTGCAATTTGAATTTTCCTTCTGTGAGCATTGTAATATGTTCGGGAATTTTATTATAAAACCGCACACAATTACCTAAAAAGGACCTTTTATTTGTCTTTGCTAATCTAAAACATGGTACCGTTAATTTATATTTGTTCCTAGTGTTGTAATGATGGTTGTCACTGTTTAATTTAAATTTACTCAAATTTTTCCGAACATACTTAATATTTTCAAATATATACAGACTCGGTAAAGTTAATATATCAATTTCTTTAAAAAGATCCCTTAGAGATTCCCTAGGATCCATTTCATATATGGCTCGAATTGCACGCTTTTGTAAGATAAAGATTGTCTCTATCTCAGCAGCAGCTCCCCACAGCAATACACCATACGACATAATACTGTGGAAGTATGCGAAATAAACTAGCCGTGCAGTAGCTACATCTGTTAACTGTCTTATCTTACAAACTGCATATGCAGCAGAACTAAGTCTGTGCTTTATCTATCTATGTGTGTAACGGAGCCGAGCGCGACTCGTGACATATGCATGTGTGCACCTTCACTTGTGTACGTACGTGTGTGCGTCACACGAGCGAGTCCCACGCACACACACTAATGTTGAGGAAAACCGACAACTTTGTACCACAACAATAATCGCTAATAATTGTAGCTAGTAGATTCCGAAGCGCTTTGTAATCCGGTTGTGTGTGACGTCACAGCTCTCATGTCGGACACGAAATGTTGTTCCTGGTTGTTATTATTAGTGCAAGTTTCTGTGCCATTGTTGCTGATAATGGTGAGTTAATAATATTATATTTATTTATTTTGTTTAGTTGCAGATACATTATAATATTGTGTAGGTGTGTGCACACTTACGGGTTTTCTTCTCCGCCCTTAGTTCCTTGAATGTTGACGTAAATAGGTACAGGCATGATTTCTTACTATACCTACTTATTGTACTATGTATAAGCATGTACAAGCCTGATACCTACAATGTGTACCTACCTCTAGAGTGGCAGTTCGTATTAACATAAGATCATTCGAGTCCCGGCCGAAGTTCAATTAAATATATAATAAGTATAGTTATATAACTATACTTATTATATACTTATAATATATATTATATAATAACTAATAATATATAACTATAGTTTAATTATTTTTTTTTTACCGGCGGTATGCCTTTATTAAACAAAATACTATGAACTATATACAACACTACAGCTACTACAATAAAAGCATTTAGACACCTATAAGTCATAGCAGACTCATAGGCAGTCCAAATGCTCCAGCCCACTCCCAGTTGGCAGCGTGCCCAGCATGCTGGCAGCATTGCCCCGTTGAATTGCAATGCTTATTCGTTGAGCCAAATATGTGCCAGCATTTTGATCACGCGTCGCATCGACCAAGCGCTCAGATAGGTTTTGGAAAATACGATGAGCTCCCGTATATATAATCTCTCTCTTCTTTAATAAACTATAGTTTAATTAATCGCTGTTGCCATTGTCGGGCAGCACCCCGCGGGCAGGCAGCTGTTCGATTGTACATATACCTAGGTATAGGTAGGTATTCAGTGTTCCTGATTCACTGCGAGTTTCTACAAAATGGTATTTTTTCTTCCAAACCCATCGGATGGGTTAAAATGCAAAATGAAAAGCTATAAAAAACGATTCCATAAATATATATAACTTGCAGTTTTAATTTGAAAGGAAAGATAAAAATTTACGAAAATATATAATTTTGCAGTCGGGTTTTTTTTAATTTTTAATTAATTAAACTTGTTTTTAGTGTGTTACCTCGTCACTTTATTTAATAGGTGTCGTATGTGCCAACTCAATTATATTTGGGTGAGGTCTGACGAGTGAGTAGTATTTGAGTTATCACTAATATCTAATGCGTATATAGGTAATAAGCTTTGACTACATTGATGATGTTCTCGTTTACACGTCTTGTCGATCAAAATCTGTAAACTAAAACTTAAAATTAGGTATTTTATTAAAATTTTGCTGTATTTCAAAAAGTATAGCTCCGATCGCGCTCAATCCAACGGGACACGATCGGGGACCGCGGCCCGTGTGTTTTGATGCGTGGAGCTATTTAAAAAGGTTGAAATTTAATTTTTAATCGAAAAAATACAGGAAATTTTGAAAAATGTAAGTGTAAAACGTTGAAAACTTTTTCAGTATTGAATCTATAAGTATACCTAAAAACAACGCAGGACGGTCCGCCACCAGCGGCCGCAAATTACCAAACACAAAAACACCACACAATTAGGAAACGAACAAAGACAACACGAATATATGAAATTTTCTGCAAAAATATTTGCAGAAACAGGTTTTAGCTGTCTCATGTAAGATTTTATTATCGGGCGATACTATTTAAACTGTTTAGTTAGTCTGCGCTACCAGAGACGCAGATTTTGGTAGGCTACACTCTATATTGGGACGTAGATTTTAGGGTGGGTGGGTTGGTTAAAATTAACTGTAAAACTTAAAGTTAGGTATTTTATTAAAATTTTGCTATATTTCAAAAAGTATAGCTCCGATCGCGCTCAATCCAACGGGACACGATCGGGGACCGCGGCCCGCGTGTTTTGATGCGTGGAGCTATTTAAAAAGGTTGAAATTTAGTTTTTAATCGAAAAAATACAGGAAATTTTGAAAAATGTAAGTGTAAAACGTTGAAAACTTTTTCACTATTGAATCTATATACCTAAAAACAACGCAGGACGGTCCGCCACCAGCGGCTGCAAATTACCAAACACAAAAACACCACACAATTAGGTATATAATATATGTATATATACTTTAAGTGCACTTTTTGTTTTAGAATATCTTCTGCTTAAAGTTGTTTTTTTGGTATAACTTTACCTTGTCTGATATATTTTTTTACATTGATTGGCACAATGTACAAAACATTCGAGTCAAAATGATGAGTAAATTCTAATATCTTTAGTGTAAGCTCACAGCTTGTATTCACCTAACTGTAACTTCTTTTTTACAGTTACCTAACCGAGGAACCTTAATGCTGTAATATATATAATATAATAAGTAAAAAAAAAACTGTATGATTACCTTAAGATTCCTTTAATTTATTATCCAGTATCCACTAATTACAATCCTTCAATCCTCTCTCCCAATTTTTCCATAACCGTCTGTACTCAGAACAACTTTTTCTTCCCTTGTTACACAGTTCATTTTCTACCATCTGTACTTTTAAAGTCTGTCCCCGTCACGACCGTGTTACTTGCTGGCTGTGAACCGAATCCTCCAGTACAATGAATCATTTAAGAAGGTATTAATTTTGTGTAATTAAAAATAAAATAGCATTTATGTATGTTAGTGAAAAGGAAAAATAAATAATAATTCAGTTGATTTTCTACAACATGTTTTATTCTTATCCTTCATTACAAAACTTTCTGCTCTAAACATCTACGTTTTGAATATATTTATATCGAGAATAAAACGACGACATATAATATACAATCAAACGAACTTATAAGTAAAGTTCGATAGATATTATATGAGTCGTTTTATTCGAAGATATAAGAACCCACCCTCCCATACCAGTACACCCCAAAGAAAGTTTTGACTTAGTTAGATCTCTAAAGAAAATGACGTAACATCTATCGCAAGCCGGTATAGTTGATACCAGAACATAAAAAAAAGAGTAATCGATTGGAAACAATCGATTCTGCTCTGAAAAATCGTGCGAAGCTACCTTGTAGGCTAAAGGGACTACGTTTTGAATATATTTATATCTTCGAATAAAACGACTCATATAATATCTATCGAACTTTACTTATAAGTTCGTTTGATTGTATATAATCTTTATTCAACTCTAGTTTAACTCTACTTCCTGACTATTTACAACAGCAGGTTGTTCTCTATCAATTAAACTAACCACTGGTGTTTTAGCAATGGTCTTCTGAACTGCTTCCAGTCTTCGCCAATTCCTATAACCTTGCTGGTAGTCGATTTTCTTTCTCGCACTATCCTTAATCTGATTGATGTTTTCCATATTTCTAAGAAATTCCGCAGTTTCTATTATAGTTCCTGCTCTAGATGTTACCCACACTTGCTGTACGAACTTTGGGTAATGTCTAATCAAGTCCGCAACTAGTTGTTTTTCTGGTATTTTGTAACTTAGCATCTGAGCCCTGCCAACGATCCTTAGAAAACAATAATAGTTTACCATTGATGGATTTTCTTGTCGATCCCAACTTCCTTGTACAATATTCCGACGTAATTAGCTCTGCTCACTTTCACCCCAAAACGTAGCTAAGAAGTCTAGGTACTTTAAAATCTTCAATGCAGTTCCATCTCCCTTTATATATTCTGGCCCAATCTCTAGCGTCTTCTACCAAACACTCCTGTATCAGTTCTAACTCTGTGCCTTCTTTTGATGCTTTATTTAAATAAACATCTAAGTCTTCTAGAAAGGTTACCGGATGTATACTTTTTTTATTCGTCGTCTTCCCACCAAATTTGGGCTTTTCCGTAGTAATGTTTCTAATATTATAGACAATGCTACTGACCCCTTCACTAGGCAGTTGCTTCTCAATGCTTTTATTTTGTTCTTTTATTGCTTTGTCACTAGCTGTAGTTTCTGCTAGTTCAAAATCTATTAAGCCATTTTCCGCTGGTGGCGATAGTGACTGCCGACTATCAGGCATAATTACTCGCATTCTTTCAACTGATGAGGAAGAACTTCCTACGTCTATTACTGTAGCCTTCGTGTTTTTTACTTCTTCACTTAATACATCAAGTTTAGCAGTTAAAGTACCTATAGTTCTTCTTAACATGCGGTACATAACAACCGTACTGTCCTTTGTCGTGCTTCTGTCTATTATATTCTTAGGAACGTTTGTCCTTTTAGACCTCTTGGTTGCTGGTTCTATATCCTCATTTTCGTTCGTTTCTACCGTAATATTCACAGCTTCACCTTCTTTTCTCGACTTTGTACGATTATCTCCATTTGTATCTATATTGGATTGCCTACACTTCCGATTAGCAACCATACCAGCCGTACTTTCTCCTGTTTCCACCGGTAATGCATTATTTTCTCCCTCCACATATCTATTGGGCTGTCTACGTTTCCGACTCGACTTAGGCCTCTCCATTCTTCTATTATGCCGTGTTTTATCCTTTAAATTTCTTTTTATTTTTTATTTTCACTTAAGAGGACTAAAACCAACATTTTAATACCAATTCAAGAGTCAGATCTTGGCATGCTCAAAGCCGTACAAGTTGTACAACCTCTAGCCGCCACTGACCAATTCCGAACCAGATTTACCCCACCCGACGAATGGGGTCAAAATGGTTCACGCATCTCAGAAATATCTTTCGTTTAATAAATAGGTAACTAATCCGCGTACCTAAACCTTTTTAACACAAGAGATCCCGCGTAATAGACACTCAATGTTTTAATAAATCGTTTAAACTGTTAATTAGTTTGTGTGATTGCAACAACTATATTAGTTGTACTTCATCCGTAAAAGAGTCATATATATATATATATATAAATATAAAAAAACGCAATATTTCAACATTATATTAACTTATTATTATATTAATTGCTCTATTAATTTTAGGTTCAAGGAAATTTAGTAACCATAAATGTAATAAATATTGTCTACTATTTACTGATATTCATACTCGAAAAGATGCCCTTTATTTCATACAAGATAAATCTATATTTTTGTACAATGGCCATTGCCAAACCTATTCCTCAAACCTCTATAAACTTTGTCTACCGAAGTTTACAAACTGTCATTAAAATAATAACTTTCAGAACTGATTCCTACCCGTATATAACGGACCCAAAATTGTGTATAAATATCATAACATTATTTTTATATAGAACTGCTCCTAAAGTAATTACGCATCAAATAAAAACCATAACATCTTAATCGAATTCACTTCAATAATTAATACTTGGTTCTAATCAACCTCTTGTCTACTATACTGTTTAACATGGAATTTCAGTTATGTAAGGTTTTTATTTCTTAATAAAATTCCTCAAGTATCTAAAATGCTAAGCTGACGGCGGCGCCTGTATTCTTAATTTTCTAGCACTTTAAATTATTAATCTCAAAAAATGGTTAATGTCCAATATGTACAGATCCAAAAAAGTTAAAAAGGCGAGATAAAAGTTCATTGTCATTTCGTTTTTGAACGAAACTGTTTCTTTTACAATGCCGCGCAAGGGATTACTTAAGCTTTTAAAACCTAGTATTTAATAACATTAACCGAAAATATTTTATTGCGCCACCAATACTGTAAATATGTAATGTAATAAAGAAATTACAGTGTTATACCCAAATTTAAGAATTTGAATTTTCTTACTATGTTAATTCATATGTAGGTAATGGATGCAGCTTGAACATTTTATTTATGGAACCTAGTATATATGATTACCAACTTTATGTACCTACATAATATGTTAATAGAAAATAACTTATCTGTACATTAAAATAACAAAGCATTTATTTCATTAAAAAAATTAACTAATATCGGTATACTAGCTCATTTGCACATGTTTCGTGTGTACGCAATTTGTTGAACCTTCTCAAGTCCCTCTTGGTAGCACTATCATATAGCTGCTCTGCACCCTACTACATGGTGACGGAAGGGCAGAAGCGTTGCCACTTTTCGCAGTAATAGAGAGCGTTCTTTGATTTCAGTATAGAAATAAATACCATTTAGGTACCAATATAATAATACTAGTCTATAACCGTTTCGGTAACAGTACTATGTAGTAACGTACTCGTACCTTAATACTAGGTAACGACGCCCTATTTGCATCGAATGAAAACAGAAAAATCAAAACAAATTGTTTGTAGGTTTTAGTACACTAAGGAAAGAGTTCGGGCGCTTTGGCAAATATTAAATTAGAAAAATATCTTATTTGTTGTCTAGTGTAAAATATTAGATTTTATTTATGTAGATAGATTATTCCATTAGTGGTCACGTGTATTTTACATCGTTGGTAAGTTTTGTAAATTCTGTAAAAATTTGTTAGTAGATTTCATTTGTTTCCTTCAATTGTTTTCCGTCCAATTTGATGGAAATATTTGATGGGGGCGGTAGGCCCCCGGAAATTCCTACCGAATACACTGCGGATAGATGTGATTCTATTCCTTCACCAGCCGAATTTGTATCCGTAGTATCTGATTCTACACATATTGTGGAACAAACCTTCCAGCAGAGCAATGGATCTTTTTCTACTGTTAAGAGGAAAAAACATTGCAAAAAACACAGAAGTAGTAAGGAAAAGAGACAATCCCAGGACTCAGTTCTCCAGCTAGGTCAGACATGTGTATCATCAAACATGATCATTGATGACAAAATTACTGAATCTCAAATGACTGATTCTCTTGCAGCGCCTTCAGCAACCATATCTCAAACCCCATCAATTCCATCATATACTCCCTCCGGTAGGCAAATATATAAGTCCTCTGATAGGGGACCTTTTGTAGTCCATGTTCAAAAAGTTGAATCTTCCCCCACCTCAGGGACTTTCTTGCACCCTGTGAACTTTGGACGCTTCCTCAGCAAAAACAACATCCAAAACATTGTTGAAGGAAGTGTTAATAGAATTGGGCGTAATAGAGTAACATTGTCATTCTCTGATGCAAACTCTGCAAACACGTTTATTGGAAATGACCTCTTAAAAAACAATGATTACAAGGCATTCATCCCATCGTTCAACACAATACGCTTGGGTCTTGTCAAGGGCATACCTGTTGAATGGTCTGAGGAGGAAGTACTCGAGAATATTGGTGTCCCTCTTGATGGTTGTCCCATAATTAAAATTAGACGCTTAAATTACAAAGTTGTTATTGATGGTGCTCCTGTATTTAAGCCATCTCAATCTTGTGTTTTATCTTTTGATGGACAAGTTTTGCCTCCAAGAGTATTTATGTGTTTCAATTCACTTGTTGTTGAACGCTATTATTATCCTACAGTTCAATGTTTCCAATGTTGTCGATTTGGTCACACTAAAATTAGCTGTAGGTCTAAGCCACGTTGCTATAAGTGTGGAGAAGGTCACACTGGTGACTCATGCAATATGGAAGAGGGCACTTCACCCTGTTTATCTTGTGCCGGTTCACATTATTCAACAAATAAGTGCTGTCCAGAATTTACTAGGCAAAAGGAAATAAAAATCACTATGGCTGATAAAAATATTTCTTATATAGAAGCTTCCAAATTACATTCCCCCATTAGAGGTAAATCCTACAGTGATATAACAAAAACATCGTATGCAAATATTTCCCCTGCCCCTCATTCATCTTCTGTAAAAACTAATAATGTCTCAAATAGAAAAACTATCTTTATAAAACCCAGACCTCCCCCTTCACAGCGACATGGCTATGACAGATCTGCCCATCAGGCGATAATTGCCAATCCGGCTATGCCCAACAATAATGGTGTTGCCTTTAATAATCTCAGTACCGACCCTATTTCTTCCTCTGGTAGCATTATGGAGCTTATACAGGCTCTCATGAGGCTACTTAATACCTCCACTTTTGTACCGTCCAACGCTGCCCAAGATTCTTCCATTCCAATGACACAACCTTTCCATTATGGCTCCCTCTCTAGGGCTGCAATGGAATTGCCAAAGTCTTAGTAATAAAAAAACAGATTTATTATATATTATCAATAAATATGACCCAATAGTTATTGCCATCTCTGAGACTTGCTTAAGTCTGGTTCCTTTTTTAAGGTTCCTCACTACCTCTGTTTCAGAGATGACAAAGCTGACGGGTATGGTGGCTCTGCCATACTTGTCAGAAATTCTGTAAATTCTCATCTTGTACATATACCACCATATATTGCATCTGAGAACTTCTCTTTTGTTGCTGTTAGGTTAAAAAACTTAACATTTATCATTATCACTATATATACCTAGACCATCTTTTGACATATTGACTAAATTCCTTGACATCTTAACAAACATCCAAGGTCCTTTTATCATAATGGGGGATTTTAATATCCATCACCCAGTCTGGGGTTGCCAGGCCTCAGATTCTCTTGCTAATTATATTTTCAATATAATGGATAAAGTAGGGTTGTGTTTACTAAATACTGGTAGCCCTACCCGTCGTACAAAGCCAAATGAGCGAGTTAGTGCTGTCGACTTGACATTGGTATCTGCTAGTTTAGCTCCTTCAATGTCATGGAAAACTTTATCATCTTGTTTTGGCAGTGATCACTTTCCTATAATATTTGATCTCCCATTTTCCAAAATTGAATCAATTCCATTTAAGCCATTACTACTATACAAACTTAACAATAAAACCCAGTCTGATGAATGGTCAAATATAAATCATTCTTAGATCAAATTGCTTTTGATCTTCCTCTCATACTACCCCATTCTTTAAACAATTGTATTAGCTCATTTATAAATTACATTCATTCTGCTGCTAAACATTCATTTCCTTTAAAAGAACATAATACTAAACATAGATCTCCTCCATGGTGGGATCAAGAATGTATGGATGCTGTGTCACAGAGAAAGATCGCTGAGGAAGAGTATTGCGGAGACATGACAAATGAAAACTATGATAAATTAACTGCTATAATGTCTCAATCAAAAGAAATTCTTCATGCAAAAAAATCACAGGGATGGAAAACCTTTTGCTCAACTATTTCTCCTAGTGTTCATTCCTCTTTTGTATGGAAATCAATTCGAAAGTTTCGTGGTTCATATAGAGAACCAGCACCACCATACCCTAACTGTGACAGTTGGTTTGAACAATTTATGGACAGATTGGCTCCACCCTTTGTTCCTAGTTTTTTCAATACCTGCACTTCAAGTGCCGCTAATGATTCAACTTTTATTCCTTTCTCCATGCAAGAATTACACCTTGTTCTCACTTCTGTTAAAGATTCTTCACCCGGTCCAGATGGAATCCCATATTCCTTTTTAGTTAATGCTGGTGAAAAAATTTTAATTTATTATTTGGAAATGATAAATGTGATGATAGATTTAGGGTTTGTCCCAGATGTGATGAAAACCCAAATTATAATTCCTATTTTAAAGCCCGGTAAAGATCATAATATGTCTGATAGTTACCGTCCAATAGCAATGTCGTCTGTTTTGACAAAGATTGCAGAACATCTTATAAAAAATCGCCTGGAGTTGTTAATCGAAAGCAGAAATCTTTTGCCTGAATGCCAATATGGTTTTAGAAAAGGAAGAGGGACATTAGATAGTTTATCAATTTTTGTTACAGATATTAGACTCTCATTCTCTAGAAACGAGTCTATAGTTGCTGCATTCATTGACATATGTTCAGCATATGACAATGTTATCCTTTCTATTCTTAAAAGTAAAATGGAAAGTCTATCTATTCCAAGTAAAATTACTAACTTTATACTTAATCTTTTTCAAGATCGTACAGCTCAACTTAGAGTTAACGGAGAAATTAAATGTTCCAGATCTATCTTCAAAGGTCTGCCTCAGGGCTCTGTCTTAAGTCCTCTTCTTTTTAATGTTTATACATATGATTTAAATAGATTTGTAATCCCTTATTGTAGAATACTACAATATGCCGATGATCTTGTATTATATATTTCAGATAGTAATATTTTGAATTCTGCCCATAAATTATCTCAAGCTCTTGAGTCATTAAATATTTGGCTAGGTAACAATGGTCTGGACATAGCTCCTCAAAAAAGTACTGTTGTTATCTTCACTAGAAAACGGTTAAAACCAAGACTCAACATAATGGTCAACAATATTAGGATACCTGTAGAAAATGAAAAAAAATATTTAGGTCTCATTATAGACAGTAAATTGAACTTTTCATCTCATATTAACTATATTAAAGTGAAATGTGAAAAGCATCTGAATATTTTACGGTGTTTGGCTGGAATTTGGTGGGGTGCTCATCCCTATTATTTAAAACTTTTATATAATGCTATTATTCGCAGTGTTATTGACTATGCTTCATTTTTGTATGAGCCAGCTTGTAAGAGCGCGCTGAATTCATTGGACTTGATACAAGCAAGAGCGCTACGTATTGTGATTGGAGCAATGAGGTCTACTCCTAAAAATGCTATGCAAGTGGAATGTGACGAACCACCTTTAGACTTGAGACGTCAATATCTTTCAGATATGTTTTTATTCCGTTTGTTTCAGTTTTCCTCCCATCCCCTTTTCCCAAAATTACAATTATTGTTAAGTTATATTTCCCAGCCTTATTGGAATCATAAAAAAAACTCCTTGCTTAGTTCTGAGTTATACAAAAATTATAGCCTTGAAATACCCTACTCATAGAACCCCTAAAATATCTTTGTTTGAATTTAACTATGAGTGCATATTATTTGAACCCACTCTACACCTTAATTTAGATTTAAGAAAAGGAGATCCTTTTATTATTAGACACTTCCTTAGAATTAAGGATAACCTTTGGAATGGATGGCATAGCATTTTTACAGATGCTTCAAAATTGGATGAAAATGGGTGTGTTGGTGTTGGGCTATTTCACCAAAATTATAATATAGTACAAAAAATTAAATGTCCACCTGAAACTTCAGTTTTTGTAGGTGAATGTAGGGGTATATTGGAAGCTATTAATTACATATTACTATTTAAATTAAAGAGAACAGTTATTTTTTCAGATTCATTAAGTGCTCTTCAAGCTTTTAAGACCAATCCATTTAAAATAGGTTCCAAAAACTGGATTATATTCAAATGCAAAGAGATGTTGATTAGGTGTATTTCTTTTGGTTATTCCGTCCACTTAGCGTGGATTCCAAGTCATAATAATATACAAGGCAATGAAAAAGCTGATGAGATAGCAAAGCAAGCTGTAATATGTGGTGATAAGGTTCCCTTTAAAAATTATCCACAAGACCTTTTACTTATCCCTAGTCGTGACATAAAGTCTAGGTGGTCAAAGAGATGGTCAGTGTCTAGTAGACGGACAGGATGTAATTATGTTAAATTCCAACCTGACATTCAAAATAAACCCTGGTTTTTTAAATTCAAGTGCAACAGGAAAATTTGTAGTATAATATCTAGATTGAGATTCGGCCATTGCTCTTCTGCTGTCCATCTAAAGAAATTGAGGATTAAAGATTCATCAATCTGCGAGTGTGGCATGGATGAAGCTGATTTAAACCATATTTTCTTTTCTTGCCCCTTATATGATCATAATTCATTATTCAAGTCATTAGTACATTATAAATTCCCATTTCCCATCCATATAGATAACATTTTGAGTAATATTAACAAAAATACCATTGAAATATTAACATCTTTTATAAACTTAAATAATATAAAACTGTAAGTAGTTCTGTATAAATTGAATTAAATAGGTAGGTATGTAACATTCAGTTCACCTTGTGTTCATTATGTAAATATTGTATGTTTTGAATTCTGTAGATAGTATGTAGATAAAGATATTTTTCCTTTTGTTTCAGATGCAAAATTCAAAATTTCTCCGATTAAATTTATTTGTATTGAATCTCTTTTGACATGATGCTGGCAAAAATGTTCTAAACAATTGCCATAAAAAAAAAAAAATAGTACACTAAGAGAAGGAAAACTCATCAAGGAGACTATATTATTGAATTTATGAGTTAATTTGGCAGAATTGTGGTGTGGCAAACAAGACCTCAGATGCCATATTACTAAGAAATATTCTGTCGTTCATATCCTGATCTTGACTGTAAAATGCTTTTTCTCAGTGCACTTAAATACTGTATATAAAGGTATTATGTAGAACATGTTAGTAGGCACAGTGACTTAATATTAATCGAATAAATACTACCTACCTATCAGTATATATGTTTCTGGCAAGGTGGTAAGTAACCTGTAAACACAACCTATATGTAACCGTTTACACATCTCAATCCTTCTGTCCATTCACGGTAACAAATTGTCCCAGTCAAGGCACCTCGATATCACAAGAAAACGATAGTTAAACTACAATGAAGACAATTTCCTATCAATGACTGATTACTAATAATTAGGGAAACTTAAACACAAAGCACCTTAAAACAAGATAATCCTGGTCACGGAACTCACATTGTAACGATTCCCCCTCGGTGTAAGATATATCTCGTGTACTCTAAGCTAACATCTTAAGTGAAAATGTTTAATAAAATGAAATTTAATTGTGATATCCTATTTGTGTGATAACTTCTACCATTCTGAGATACCATATCTAAACACAACACTAAAACCTAATATTGAGTGTGTCTTGACTGAGATCATTATAAGGGTATGTGATCGTCTAGTATGGTGGTCAGGATCCTATATTGTGCCCATAAGTAGCAACTCAGTTTCTTTTCCAAAGGGCTTGAGACGTGACATACTCTACAAGTGGTGTAATTAAGAACCGGCTTCCTAACATAATACAGTAAAAGTGTTAAGTTGCAACAACAAAACTGACTTGCTACTTTCTTACTATCAAAACCAAACTACCTATTTCTTGACTAAATGTTGTGAGTCTATTAATACTTCATATTGCCATAAGTATTATGCAGTGATGGAATCTATCTATAGTGACTAATGTGATGTTCTAATAAAGCTGAATAAAGAATTACATACTGTGTAGATATGTAACTATCTGCTTTATATTAATATTGGTAGAGTGAAAAGAAGATTGTTGCTAAGATGTTCTAAGTATGAAATAAGTAAGATTTACATAAGAACCTTTACAGTAGGTAAGTATGCAAATAAAATTAAGAATGATATTTAACTGATTGCGGCTAAGGATAACAGCCCCTCCCCGCTGCCATCTGTAGATTTCGACTTGTCCAAACTGGTCATCTTCCACCGCATAGGTCTGTTATATTCCTTACTAATTACCCAACATAATTAGTAACCATATAATCACCCATTGTAAGAGGACTTTTTAAAAATCTTATTCTTTTCTTTTTTTTTGTTTTCTATTATTTAAAGTCAGTAAGTATGTGTATTGTAATTGATTTAGTATTCCTATATACTACATGGGCATGAGGACATATTCATTTGGCAAAAGGGAATGCCACTGATATGACACTAAGTATGTAAGTTTGTATCTTGTCTGCACATTCAAGGACTTATTTACTTTACTTCTATGGAAAGGAGAGACATCATTATCCATAGCTATACAAAACAAACCATCCATACTACCCAAATGAGTATCTACCATAGCACCAAGACGCTGGCCATCTCTGGAGCTGCCTAGCCTCAGTAAGGGCATACATCCAATCATATCTCGGTTCTTAGCGGGACTTCCTTTTACTTATTATGGTAAAAGGGAGTTCCTAATATTATGCTAGTATGTACTATGTCCTAAAACCTAATTGGATTGGGACTACAAGAAACCCTATACATTCTACAGCCTATCATATCTCTGTTTGAGTAGACATATCTAGTTAAATAATATCTTTGAACCTATTCCACCACTTTGTTTAGATGTCATATCCTGTTAGCAATTAGTAATTTTAATAGTGAAACAAATAAGTTTAGTATATTATCAAGGTATTCTTGAGTATTTGTTGTTTGATATTCTATCTTTATTTCTGCAAACTTATGACTTCAAAATGTAACAATATATTCTTTCCATGTTGTTTGAGGAATAATGCACCCAGACTATATGTCTGATAGAAAAGTTGATCATAATGAAACAGCTTTGCTTGTCCATTAATTACATGAAAATTTCAAGATATTCCATATTTACTGAAAACATGGGTATTTTCTTTGCTGGCTGACTATCTGTGTAACAAAGTTTGTTCTTTTACTTTATTGGATTGTTAATGACCCTGTTAAGGTTATTAGTATGTTATTTTAGCATCATTTGTTTTGAGGATATTCTAGTTCCTTGTTTTATATATTTGATATAATATCTTATTACTTTGATTCTAACAGATCCTAATAGCGTCCTAATAACATAATAAATTGTAATATATCCTTTCTCATGCTGTCGAAGAGTAGTCAACCATTCTACGTCTCTCATTAGATGGTCTCCCACAATGGAACTGCACAGCTTGTCCATTGGCATCAAAAACGAAACTTTACATTTATTACGGTCTTAATTTGAAACTAATTTGAATGTATGATAATTATAAATATGAACCTAAAACTGATTTTTGTTTTATTTATTGTAACAAAATAATTCTAGTTTGTAACCTACATGGCTATTAAAGTATTTCCTGGACACTTGATGGAATATTCAATATTTTAACAATTCAGCAAACCCAAGGATGCTAGCCTACCTCCTGTAATCCGGGAAGTGGTCAGTACACCTATCTTATGAGTTAGATAGAAAAATGTATTGCATCATATCATGAGTCTACCCCCTAGTTATTACTACTATTTCCCAAACAATTTCCTATGTTCCCTATTCCTACTCAAATGTACCTAGTTACCTAATTCCTATTCTTCTAGATGTAGTAATCAGCCTAGAGATCCATATCTCACATTTACTTTAATCATGTGGTGTGTAATGTAGCCCCCTTTCCATAGCAATGGTAGGTAGGACAGCTTCCCCTCGGTGTAAAGAGGAAACTCCTGCTAACAGAAGCTAGCTGAAAGTGGAACGGCAAATTCCAATGTATACTAAATGCCGGTGTGTAATACGTTCACATACATAAGAGGCCGAAGCTTGGGATTGTATTGAACGAGGATTTGATACCTATGGTGTAAAATATATATAATATAGACTTCATTGCAATAACACCTATTATGGTTATTAGGGAACCCCACTTGCTAGGAGCACCTAAGCCACACTAGGATATACGACACTGAAGGGAACTGTAACTGTTTCCCGAAGGATACAGCCGCCGGCTCGTTCCAAGCGCGGGCACATCCCGAGGGACGTTGTCTAAATCTGGGGGCTTGCACCCCCAGACCACGGCTACACGTGAAGACGATAATACCTAAGAAAATGAGGAATCATAATGTAGGGTAGGATGCGGGAACGCTTGGAGGAAAACGCTACGTCGTAACCTTTCTTCTGCGATTGCTGAATACTCGGATTACTAATAAATAAGCATTTTGTCAGCCATGCTAACTACTTTGCTCCGGGTTTCCCTTTTTAGAGGTACTAACCCTGGCAGTTTAACACTGGGCGTGCCTACTCCCTACCTAAAAATCGACCGAAATCCCCACGTGTTGCCACGTGTTGGGAATCGTACAGACTTTTCATCGGCCATGCCAATTACTAAGTCCCATGTCCTTTGTCAGCATTTAGCCAACTCGAGACTCCCTAACCCCTAACCGGTGTAACACTTCTCAATACACAATTCACTTTTAATTTTTATTTTTTACCAATAATTCACTCCACGAACTTTAAGAAAATCACCGAGACTGTCTTCGGAGCACCTCCCGAGAGCGACCTCTGAGGCTTAATGCCTCAATCCCACCATCTTTTTTATTTCCTCACTTTATCCCGCCTAACCTGCACCTATCTCCCCACCCCCCGTCTTGCCATCCCCCATTTTTCTTTCCCCATACAAAAACTGCCCAATATTTTTCATTTAATTCTCCAATAATCATACTTCAACCGATTCCTATTGTCAAAAGTCCCCGGTTTATGTGCGGTTCATGCGTTTGGCAACATAAGAAGCATCCAGAACAGCACACTTCTCTCCTCTCTTTCTTTCTTTTGGAAAGATAGCACGAGTAAAAGGGTTAATACGATTTCGTTCTAAAACATTCAAAATGCAGCGAACTGATATTTGTAAATAAATTTATTTGTGAACGTGGCGGGACAGAGAAGGGCCTGTACCGTCACAAGGTCACGCCGGATGCCAATCCCTCTCGGCCACCAGAACCTTACTCTTTCGAGCCGAAACTTTTTGCTACAATTGTATTAGTTTATCCGTCACAGGAGACGGTGCGCGGTCATCAACCAGACTCCTAGACTTTATCTGATGGAAAGAAGTGCTGTTTCAAACACTTAACACTGACAACGATATCTCTACCCTTCTACATTTCTAATAATATTAACAAGCACTATTGCGTGCTGGGCAGTGATTATCTATATAAATTATCAGAGCACAGTTTTTTCCTCTTGTTCTTTCAGAAACACCAAAGAAGTGTCTGACCCGTGGATCGCACCAAGGACTCGAGATTTCAAAGTGACATTAAACGCCAGTCCACTATTAACGCAGTCGAGTTTTGTAATCATAAGAAATTACCAACGTGTATAAGCATGTATTGATTATAATATTTTCAATGCATCGCCACTAAGAGTATTTTTCGAAAATATCCAAGTTGACAGTTTGATACTTATACTGGGTAGAAGTCTAGTCTCCCTTATTTATGAATAAACGCGAAACGGTCCTTCAACGCAACTAGTTGATTCTAACTGCAACTAATCTACAAACTAAATTGAGGCCAAACTTGCCCACTTACGTGCTCTAAAGTTAGTCATGTTTCAGATTACCTGCAATGTAGTCGGGCCAATTCGAAAATTAAAGAGGTGTGTATATTCCCGCGAGAGAATAATGATAAGCTATGTGTACTCGTAAATATATTAAATGAATTATACTGCGGACTGCAGCGCACGTTGTCAATGGTCGAATGCATATGCTTCACCACGAGGTCTTTAGACTTTTAAATATTTCATTTTATTTAAATTCTTAAAGTGCACAGATACAATGTATACCCAATGTTCGTGCAGTAGAATATTTTACTATTAAAATTTGTAATTGACATTCATAAGAGCGGCGTAGACGCCTAAATTGAAAAATACATTTTTCAGCTAAATTACCTGCAATAAATGATTTTGAAGTTGATTTTGATCTTTTTACTTTATTACAGATACAACAATGGTTCGGTGAAACCCTACCACATGCTCAACGGGAATGGATCAGATGAGATGATGGCATGACAATCAATGACTCAGTGGCACCTGACTCAATTCTCAACACAATATTTTGTCGATGCACAACTGGGTGTGAGGTACTATGCGGCTGCTGGAAAGCAGGAAATGCCGGCTCCAGTGTCTGAGGTGTATGCTCCGGTTCAAGCTCTATCGGAGCTACCATCGAAGACATTGATGACGTTGATGACGATGACGACGATATTTTAAACTTAGAAAATAATAAGGAATTTTATGGTTGGAAATATACGTGCCATATTTAAAGAAATATAAGTGAATTTTTTTACCGTCTATTTTCGTCACTACATGAGTATTGTAAAACATTGATCGCCCCAAAAAGTGTATTCAATCTTTTTTGTAGAGATTTTTATAGGAGATTACCTACTTAAATATCTCAGTGAATCCATGTGAATAGTGTGGGACCAAGTGTTCATAATAGTACTAATATTACAATTATTTTATATGTTCATTAGTACTTATGAATAGATTGTAACCAAAACTTCTAGCAAAATAAACGAAATGATATAAGAATATTTTTTACTATGGGCCATCGTTGTAATTTTATTTGTGAAAAACTAAAACAGGGAGCTTTCCTCCCCCCTCCACTCGTTACCTCCACCCTCACCGATCAGTACTTTTAGTATTTTATTTAAGACACCTTTCCCTACAACTATACCAAAATTCGCTTTTACACGAATTATTACCCTATGTTTCTTTCGTTGAGTGGGATATGAGCCTAATATCAATGCTTCTGGTTGGTGGTGCTTTGCTTCTTGTGTTATGGCAGTTTTTTGTTTTATTATTTATTTTATCTCTGAGTTTGAAAATTAGAATTCCCATAGAAAAGGATTTTTTCCAAATAATTTTGAAGATACACATTTCCACGGAAATCCGCCACACAAAATTTTGCGCTTGGTATATACAAGTATATATAATATAGAATTATGTTGCAAGTACGTTTGTATGGAAAACACTATGAAGACACTAGTCTTTACGTATCAACCACTTGCACTACAGCGAACTAAGCCACGAAGAGAAATAGATACAACTTCAAATTGATGGCAATGAAAATCACTGGAAAAACTCAGTTGAAACTTACTTCCACTCGCAAGCCACTGACATGAAAGCTATGGAAAAGGCCGACTAAAGTTGTGGCTATTGGGTATACATCTATTTTGTAAATAAAATTTATAAAAAATGCGCATTTTTAGCTTTTTCACTGGTTACGATATCTATAACAAGGACATGAACAGTACATAATATAAATTATGAATACGCCTTGGACAAACATATGTCATATAATTGTCATTATTTATAACGATACAGCGAGCGCATAAAGCTCTTCACTCACTTATGTGAGAAACGAGAACCTGCTAATTCTACAACTTATCCAGTTAACTTAGAACTGTTGTGTTTCCGTAAATCCTTTTAACACCAAACATTCTGAGGTCTGGATATTTTGGTTCGTGTCGAGTAATGGTTGACAGGTAAGTACTATCTGTGATGACATAGGTTTATTATGATCTCATTGTTGTGATATCGTCTTAGTTGCCGTTGGTTGTTGTACCTGTCCACTTTGATGATAGCAGTAAATTGATATCTATAGAAAGTATTGGTAGAACGTCCCTTTTGACACCTATTATTTTTAATTTTAACTAGAAACATCACAATATTCTAAATGTGTTAAGGCCAACATTTACAGAATAAAATATTATTAATATGTTATAAATGAGATGCATTAAATAAGACTGAAATAATATTACCTATATGACAAAATAAAATATATTTTACAATGTTAGAACGGCTCTCTTTTAGTACCTTCCTAACAGGATTTATATATATTCGATGTATATTGCAATACATTTTTGTTGGCGTTCAAGCGCTGTGTTGGCAAACGTATGCCTATATATGAGAGCACGTGAAAAAAATATTATACGTTTGGGTTCTCAGTATCCAAGAATAATCTACGGTCAATGTCGCCGATAATTGTTTTGTATTGATAATAATATTTGCTAATAGACATATTGCCTCATACACTTTCGATACAATACGGCCATTGCATTCAATAAATCAAATCTAGGAAACTGTTGTGTCCCAAGACAAATAAAATATTCTTGCCTGTTTGTCGATTTTGTTTCATACGAGTAGTAAAGTAGACAAGGGAATATTGTTGCCCATCTCAACGATTCTTGTAGAGAGAAGACTAAGTTATTTTTCTGTATCGATATTTTTAGGATCTGCTTAATTTGTTATTTGCCGGTGGCGTATACGAGTCAGTATAATACAGCATATAGGTAAGTCAATACAATACTTGTAGGTTTTTAAAATAGGCCATTTCTCCTCTTTAGTGCTGACAAATGTTATCAAACACATTTTCGTATTACCACTTACTATTTAAGTAACGATATTTTACGTTATAATATATATTACTTTTGTAACAACATCGACGCTTATGTAAAAACCTATTTGAGTCGTAACAGTTTATGTTAATATTTTGAATGTTTGAATAGTAATTTTTGGTTATGTATAAGTATGCATAAGTTACTTTATTGCTTTATTATAATTTTCAATAATGTGTTTTGTGTTTTGTATAAACTGTATTATGTATTTTATTATAAAAACTAACGCGGTTTTCACTCATTTTTAGTAAATAATACGGGATAACTCACGTGAATCAGTCGTGTATTATGTATGTGAAGAATTATGTAACGCAATATTTTAAATTTACTCTATACGTAAAATGTAACTATAAGGAAGTTAAGAGTAGGTGCTGGCCTAATTTTATATCTTATTCTTCGATGCTGGTGAGGTATTATATAAATCATCCTTATAAATGTCGATACGGATAACACATTGCCACTATCACAGACATCACTACACAAAATTGATTCGGAATACCTATATATAGCTTACCGGTCAGCATCGGTACAGCATATCGTGTATCAATCTCGTGGTTTGCTTGTACCTAACTCGAATCGAATAAACTGTATTGGAGTGTATATTGTTTATTTCAATTTCAGATTTTAGTGGAATTTATAAATTTCCTAAAACAATACGGCATTTATGAATTTAACAAAAAATGTTAGGAGATTAACAGATGTATAAGACACAAATAAACGGAACAGTTGGAGGGCCTTATTATTTACATGAAATTATGAAAAAAGCGACCTACTTGTTGGTCAGGTGTTGTCTTTATGATAAGAACAGGTGCTGATCCACTGTGCCGCGATGCCATTATTTAAAGTTGTTTTTCTTTACATTTGAAATTGTTTATTAGAAATTCATGAAGATAGGGATATTCCAGAAAAGGCTTACCCTCCTAATCTGCATAATAATGAAAGGCAAATTATAAAAACTAATGGAATTCGGGTTGTACCAAAACTCAGATTAGCTGAAGTACTACAGACACAAGATCGTTATTCGAAAATACTGATGTAATATAATGAATCACCAAAAAGTTTGACCACTTTAAAATATAGTTTGTTTCAACTAAAACTTAAAATCTTTTTTCGAAACAATCCTTTCTACACCTTAAAAGAATATACCTAATTTTAATGCAGCTTTTCGTTCTTTCTTAGGACAATTGCAAAAGAGATAATTGCAAATTGGATTTTAAATAAAAGTGTATTAAGTAAAAATGTATTATGATTATTCAATTTTAATCATTTATTTACATAGACATAATAAGAATTACATATATTTAAATAGTATAAATATATATTACACGTATCTTGAACATGCCTGCAAATAAATTACATGAAACTTCTTTGTATCTGTACCTATATCTTTAAAATGTTATACAAATACGTAAGTTTTGATCCATCAAAGTTGTCTGGAAGGAATTGATGCCTCATTGACAACATTAAAATAGGTTATAGGTATATGGATATGTTTATAATTAGACATTTTCTACGTGAACATAACTAAAACATAACTAAAACAATGCAAACAGTTAAAAGAGAAAGTCCTGATCAGAAGTATCTTGGATCGTTATGCGTATAAATATGAATTTGATTAAAGCGAGAATGTTATGGCAAATCGACTAGTTACAACCCGTTGTCTCTGCCTACATTTGAAAAACCACCATGAAGAAACATTTGACCCTGCAGAATGTGTGACTTATAAGGGGTAAGGTATCATCATCAAAAATCTGACATTGACAGTCTAGTGAAAGATACTTTATCACAGCGAAAGATTGGCTTATCTATTACTCAATTTAAAAAAAAAAACTTCGCGTTCGTTGTAGCTTGTAGTTATCTTCGTTTCATTAACATCTGACTTTGCATAATGAATAAGCAAGCATCTAGCTTCCAAGCAACGACTATTTAGTAGAAAAAACTAGGAAGTTAAGTTTGTTAGTCAAAGCAGTCTTTCTAGGTTTTACCTTGATAACATCTTATTATACATGAAAAATCTTAGTTGAACTAAGCTTTTAGAGCAGTGGGGTTTCGGATATAACTAATCTATGTATTTCAAATCTCTGCGATCAGTAATCCCCAGCCCAGCGCACATAGCTTTACTGTACAAAGTCACCGTCCAACTAACGTCGTGACGCACACAGCCACTGCCGCGACCGCTGAAACGCACACCACCTAGGGAGATGTCACCGCTTCCATCTACGTTTGCAACGCCTTTGCAGCGTTATTCTTCGGATTCCAACGTATCGGAAGTTGGGCAGGAAGCCGGTATTATTACTGCTTCTTCTGCCTCGGCGCTGAGTCATATCACGACAAGACAAGTGCCGAAGCGCAAACGTGGTGAATATGAAAAAATATGATAAAAATTAATTAAAAAAAATAAAAATAAAAAATATGACGACATCAGCAAAGCTGAAATGATGGAAATGTTTACGGCACTACAAAAACGGCAAGACGAAAAAAATTACGTAGTTGTAAGTTGTCTAAACGAGTTAAGAGCGTCTGTTGATTTTATGTCGTCGAAATATGAAGAAATTGTAAACAGAATTAGCTATCTTGAAAGTGAACGGAAGATAGATAAAAACTATATTCTTCACTTAGAAAGTAGGCTAGATATGCTTGATCACAACGCCAGATGCAGTAGCATGGAGATTAGAAACATTGTGCAAGGTGAGAGAGAGACGAAGGAAGACCTCAAGCTGGTTTACTGATTATCTTACCAGACGTAATCAAGTAGTTAAAGTCGGGAACTATAAAAGTGACAGTACATTCTGCAACTACGGCGTACCGCAAGGTAGTACATTAGGCCCTACGCTATTTTTTAATTATATATATCAGTTGTGCAACCTAAAACTAATTAAAGGGGACATCCTTATGTTTGCGGACGACACTGTTTTACTATTTCATAGTTCAACATGGTCAAATGTACAAAAGGTAGCAGAAAAAGGTTTAACTCAAGTGATAGCATGGCTAGAAGACGATATTTTATCTGTTAACACAGCTAAATCAAAATATATTTGCTTCAACAAAACTGAAGGCAATCAAATCCCAGCTGATTTTAAGCTTCATGCTCATAGTTACCCCTGCAACCGCAAATCATCTTCCGAAGATTGTTGTAAGTGTAATATTTTAGAACCCGTATGCAATTTAAAATATCTTGGGATTACTATTGATGACAAATTGACATGGAGACCCCATATTGAAACAGTGTCTAAGCGAGTACGAAGACTCACCGCGCACCACTCTTAGCGAGATCGGACGTCGTTTATTTTGCTCCGCGTATTTGTACTGTTTTAAAATTCGTCATGTCTGATAAACCCGATGATTGTGTGATCCGTGAGCTTACTAAAACTGTGCACTATATGGAAAACAGAATAATTTCACTTGAGAAGATCGTACTCGGACAAAATTCACTGATAAAAATCCTAATTCGTGATCGTGAAGTTAGTAGTGATTCGGCAAAATTGGTTCGGAACGAAACAGTTGACGTTAAATCCGATGACGACAGTGCGCAACCTGCAAAGCGACCAATTAGGGAGGCTCGTGAACAACCAGCGGTGAATCATGCGCAACATAGTGTACCTAGCAACGACTGGGTTGAAGTCACCAGCCGTAGGTCGCGTTGATCCCCGACTAATGTCACTCGTGGAACGGCGACCCCCGGATCAGCTGCTTGTCCATTATCTGCTACCGAGAGAAAACCCTACCTACATACACCGGGATACACCGTGCTCAGGCGTGACTGTTCCCGTGACGCTGGTTGGGGTGGCGTCTTGCTCGCACTTCCCGATAAATATTCTGTCAAACAAATACTTGTATCAACGTATCTTTCACTAGACGGTTATGACTGCGATGTCGAGATAATAATAGGTATTGTTATGTTATATATATAAAAAGATCATTTGTTGTGCTGTTTATATTCCTCCTCGGTCCGGGGACGACAAATATTGCAATACGTTTACTTTTCTTGAGAATCTTGTTGCTAAGTATAGTAAATTAGACATTTTAACTCTAGGTGACTTTAATCTGAACTCATGTACCTAGTCAAAACGTAATTAGGCACTATAACTGTTTTCTTGAATGCTGTAAGCTGAAACAATATAATTTGATTCATAATGTATATGGTGGTATTTTGGACTTGGTTCTGAGCAATCTTAGCAGTAGTGGATTAATGTTAGTGGGGATACGGAGCCTATAGTGGAGGGTAAGGAGGATGCGTACCCAGCGACTGATCAAGAGTTCAGACCGCTCTAGGCTAATTATGAGGAAGCGCCCCCGCCAGATGTGTTACAGTCGGCCTAAAAAGTAGTATATTAGTTTCGACTTTATTTAGTTGTGTGAATTTTTTAACATGGTTCAATATGAACATATAAAAGTGTTCAGATCGATCTACAAGCGAAACTAACGTAAGTTTAATCTGCACGATATTCAACTTGAAAATTTTAGTATTTAAGGAATTATTGTTAACATAATAAAAAGTCCTTTTTCGTGCTTTAGCGTGCGCAAATCTTTCCACATTTATTTTTCAAATTTAATCGCTTGTAAAATATCAATTTCTATGTGAGTACATTAGAGATAGCGCTGCAAGTTTTTGCTGGCCTCGTGTGAAGTGCAAGTAATTTTGAGCTGAAAAATACCTTTCGCCGCTGCAGTTGGGAACACTTTTTGTCAACAAAATCTTATTATTATCTCCACTACTATCCATTACTAGAATCACCGCAAGAAATAGCAGATGAATTCAATAGGCATTTCATTGCACAAACGAATCAAAAGCTAAATTCTTGTAAGAATACTAATAAAACCCGCTTAAACAGTAGCATATTTCTGAGTCCGTTAAGCTATATAGAAGTATATAACATTGTTATGTCCTTAAATAATACATCCTCTGTAGGATATGAAATAAGGACTGACATTTTGAAGAAATGTATACATTAAGTTTTAAAATAAATCTGAATAGTCCAGTCATTATAGTAAGTTCGCCTCAGAATTTGAGATACCTAGATACCATATGGTAGGGTGTACGCAACTATTCAATTTCAAGGTCACAGGTCACAAAAATCGTTTTTGTGCGCTTTTCTTGTAAATATTTCATTTCCTATGCGTTTTTTGCTATTTGTGTATATAATCGATATTTTAGAATACAAAACTCTCTACAAATTTTGATTTAAACATTTTTTATGCGGTGAACCGTTTTTGAGATGCGGAGAGCGCGCGGTCACAGCTTCAATCGGTGCCTCCGGTCGAAAACGCGCCATATATAGTTGATGAACTATCGATAAATTAATGATTATAAATATTTGTCAATTTTTATTAACTATTATATTTTATCATTTTTTCCTAACCTATCCTTATTATTCAGTATTAATTTATTTTAAAATACTTTTCTGCCCATGTAATTGCAGAATTGTAAATGAAAATATAGGAATTATATTTAAATTTTAACCTAATTACTATTAATAACTTCTTACATGATGAAAAAAAACAAATGAATTATGAATTATTCTTTTTATTTAAAAATATCATTCATAATATTTATTTTTATTAAAAATAATAAAAATTAATAAAGGGTACAAAAACTACAATTTATACCTTTAATCATCTTCTTCCTCTTCATTATCGTCTTTCGGCTGCAGGTAAATTTCAAACTGGTCTTCATTATCGTCTTCAATGACATTTGTCTCAAGTTCTTCCATGATTTCGGGGTCAAAGGTTCCATCTTCATAAATGTCGCTCTGATATGGTAGAACATTGAGACAAGCTTGCCCATTACATTGGCCACAAGCTAAAGAGCAAGAGCAAGCTGCTTTCCTGCATCCGCATCGCGAACTACAACCACTCTTGCAGTTGCAGAAAATTGTATTTAGCAAATCTTCTGGAGCAGGTGGTAAAATTGTCTTGATAGGCTCCAGAAAATCGTTTCGCATTGCCCAACCCTATACCTGGGGTTCCAAATCATGCCCTAACCAAGTTTGAACTTGATAATATACACCTTTAAAATTTTGATGAGCAGCTATTTTTATTAAGTTTATTAAAGCTAATATATTAGGTTTATTAAGTTTTGTAGACTTGACGTAATGCATATAATGATGATGATCGAGACTTTTCACAGATTTCGGAGCATTATAGACTGCCAATAAGGTTTGAGTTCCACTCTCTAATAATCTCTGGGCCGAACCATATTTCATATCACTTAATTATTTTCTATTGCAAATGTCATAAGTGTAAATGGTAATATAGGTACTAATATTATGATTTAAGTTTTTCCCTTAATTATTTTTTAATTTTAGGAAACGGTTATCAGTATTATTGAATAGATATAGATTTAATGCATGAAGAAAATGATAAATATAATATGATAGATAATAAAAATTTACAAATATTTATAATCATTGATTTATCGATAGTTCATCAACTATATATGGAGCGTTTTCGACCGAAGGCACCGGTTGACCTGAAGTGATGCTGTGACCGCGCGCTCTCCGCCCTCTATCTCAAAAACGGTTCACCGCATAAAAAATGTTTTAATCAAAATTTTTAGAGACTTTTGTATTCTACAATAATGATATTATACAAATAGCAAAAAACCCATAGTAAATGAGATATTTCGTCGTTGCGCGTGCAATACCGCGGAAGAGCAGTTTGTAAATACCGCGTATTTACATTTTGCGAATTTTACAGGAAGAAGAAAAAACTTAATAACTTGGTAATTTATAACTGTATTACCGACTGAACCTCGTAGTAGCTTCTTTGCCATCGCAGCATCAGCATTTTATGGAAATTTAACGGAAAACTACTATGAACTTGTTTAGATTTCGTGTTAAGTCACTTACGCGGTTTTGTACCAGCAAATTACATTAATAATACTATAATTTAAGCAGATACGCGGGCTTGAAATAATTAAATACAATTTTATAATTATTTATTTCAATTTATTATGGAAATTATTTAAGAAAACATACAAATTTAAACATCTGCTTATAAAAAAAAAACTTACTCCAGATATAAACTAAAAGTAACATACAAAATTAAACATCTTCTTGTGAAATATATCAAAAAGTATTCTAAAATTAACAACAAAATAAAACATCGTCTTTAAAAAAAAAAACAATAACGCACTCCAGATATCAACTTAAATTAATATACAAAAGTAAACATCTTCCTTGAAAAACAATTTACCAAAACTAAAATCTTACAACATAATTATACTAACATATTTTTTTATAATCAACTTAAATAAATGTTTAAATATGTGTAGTCAGAATTTCTCACAAATAGTGTTAAGTACTTTGTGAAGAAAATAAATATTTTATTCATTATAATATAAATAATCTACAACAAATGATGCGTATATAGTAAGCTTTTAAGTCGCAGTATTTATTATTCTTTTCCAGTTATTAGGATTCCCTTTGCGCTTTCTTCCATTTTTCTTCACCGTTTCTTCATTTCCCTTTCAGGAAACCACTCTATATTTTCCGATGATAATGGCTCTAAATTAGTTATGTCTGAGAGGGCGACAAAAGAAGGATCAGCAACTGAGTCATCGAACGAAAATTCAAGATCATTTTTGTTATGCTCCACTGTGTTAATGATAGGAGTTATAATATTATCATTTCTATTCTGTGTTGAAGTCGGATGTCAAATGTTTATTTAAAGGTTCTTGCTCTAATTCCCTTGACAAAGGAACGGAAACTATTAATTCTTTATTGGTTTCCTGAACTAAGCTTATTTTCATAATATTGTTTATTCAATATTTCCTTCTTTTTTGCATCAATATTTTTCGCCTTTCACGTAAATCTCTTAAAGTTACCACGTTATCGTTAAATTCAGCATTCTCTAACAATAACACGATATCCTTGTCCTCCATCATATTCGGTTACTTCAAATTATAAGTGCATATCTAAAAAAACAATACTGTTATTGCAATACCCCGTAAATGACAAACAACCATTAGTTATAAAGTAATATCAATATACCGCGTAACTACGGTTTACAGATTATTATTACTCATAATCTTTGAAATATTAAAGAACTATTCTTCATTACTCTATTCAAGCATAAACGTATTAGAAACGGAACACTACACAGAATAAAAACGTGCTTACGAGGGTATTATTCACTACAAAATAATTATTTTCGAGATCTCGCACTAACCGTGTTTCGACTTGTTCGCCTATGTCGTAAATACGCGGATTTGCCGCCAATTTCAACCAAAAGTACTGTTCCGCGGTATCGTTTTAATTGAAGTACGAGGTCGCTCATTGGCTAGTTCAAATTCTGTGAGAACTAGTATAGGCGAATCAGCGCTCAGAATCTGTAGCCGCGAAATTTCAATTTTGCACTTTTTGCTGTTACGCGGTATTTACAAACTGCTCTTCCGCGGTATTGCACGCGCAACGACGATTTACTAAAAAAGTGCATAAAAAATCTATTTTTGTGATCTTTGACCTTGTAATTTAATAGTTGCGTACACCCTACCATATGTAGGTTTTGAGACAACTTTTAGGGTGTCAATATACAAGTATTTACAGACTTACAGCTGGGTATCTCGAATTCCGAGATTCTTACCTAATTTAAGCTTGAATGACTGGATTACTTCTAATCAAAAATGAGCAGAATGGGTTCAAAAAGAAAAATCTACAACTCTACCTTCTTTTAATTTGGTTCATAATGTTCTTCTAAAATTATGTAAAAAGATGCAAAATACGGCTACCTTTTTTGATATGTCAAATTAAGCTTTTGACTAGTTTAGTTTTTTTATATATCTTTCATACTTACATAGATTTTTATTTTTTTGACATTGAATTGTTTACTCTCCATATTTTAATTTTATATTTTTAAAAACAATTAGTTTTGTATTTTAAATAATTACCAATATTGAATTATATAATAATTATTTTTTAAACTTAACATTGAATTGTAAAACTACCTATCTACATTTTTTTTCCATATTCACATGCCGAGTAACGGCAAAATAGGAGAACTAATATTTATCCTAACATCAGTGTAACACCCTATTTGAAGTGAATAAATTTCATTTCCACATTCGGGAACATGCATGAAATAAATATTAAAAATAATGATTAACTGCAATAAACTCTTTGGGCTTCTGGCAGAAATAGAATGCTTGGTCTCGGTGTCATATTTTAAAAACTGCGCCAAATGGACGCATTCTTCTAAATCAGTAGCATATAGTTTTTTAAACTCCTTTGCTTTGCTTCTGATAAATTCAGTGTCGTCTAGTTCATGCAGCTTCCATAAGAAACCAAACTTTGTGTTTACTGTATTTTTAAATAATTTGCCAGTTTTTCAATAGCTGCATAATAATTATCAACGACGAAAGATCGTCTCTCTTCTAACTCAATGTGCCCTGTTTTAACTTCACCAAAATGAAATTTGGGTTTCTTTCTTCTTACATTTTTTTTATATGTGGTCACTTTGCATCTCTTGATTACCTCTGATTTAAAATTTTCGATCAATAAGTATGTAATGTCTCAAAATAATATCATAATAATATAAAGAATAAAAATGTTCGATAAATGAAGAGAACCAGCTCACTCGCAACTCGCTCGACCACTGACCGATTCGAGTGACAAGGAAGTGTTTGAGTAGCTTTTTTAAAATTTTAAAATGTGTTGTCGAAATCAGGGACTTCCAAGCTTTTTCAGTTCACAGCCCATATAGTTTTACTGTATTGTCTCGGTCTAGTTGAAATATTTAGGGTAGATGCAATGATGCTAGTTTAATAGTGCATGCTAAGAAACGATTTTAGCGCGCCCCCCTGATCCTCGCGCCCTAGGCTGCAGCCTAATTAGCCTAAGGGTTAATCAGGCCCTGTGCGTACCACCCCCCGCTTGAGGTACGGTGCAAGCGCTCGGAACCACCGCGACGCCGCGCGCCTCCGCCGCCGCCGGGTCCAAACAGTGATGACTCATACCGCGAGTGGAATTTTTACAAAGCAGATTTGTTATCTTTATATGCTGATTTAGATTGTATTGAATCGGAAGAATTGTTTCTTACATTTGACGTAAATAAAGCTGTGTATTTATTTTATAATAAACTTAGCGAATGTTTTGACCGTCACGTCCCTAAAAAGAAGAATAATAATTTTAACCACAAATATCAATATCCGACTTGGTTTAATTCAGAAATAATAGGCACACTAAAGAATAAGTATTTCCATTTGAAAAAATATAAATGTTTTAATTTGGAATTTAATCGCGAAGTTTATAAATTTTATAGGGAACGCGCAAAGCAGCTCATTGATCTCGCTTACTCTTGGTACATAAGACAAACGGAGGCGAATATAAAACAGGACCCAAATCTTCTTGGTCATTTGTGAAAGACCAACAGATTTCCAGGCAAACATGTACTGAATTTGTTTTTAATGGGGTATTTGTATCAAAAATAGGTGCCGCTAATGCATTTGCCACTTATTTTAGCTCAATGTTTCTGTCACAGTGCCCTAAGCTGTCAGCAGCCGACGCTGAGCGTGAAGCTACGACCTCGCTTTGCTCTTCTCGAATTGCATTGGAATGTATCGCCTCAAACGATATATCAATAGCTATTCGGAGCCTGAAAGCACATTCGTCTGCAGGACCTGACGGAATCCCTCCTTTTCTTCTAAAAGATTGCGAATCAGTTTTCATGGCCCCTCTCCTTTACATATACAATTTGGCTTTGAAATCTTCGACCTACCTTAATAAATTTTTACAAAAAATGGAACCGACTTCAACACCCAAAAGTGTGAAATAACTTGTTGAAGTCGGTACCATGATGGTTCAAAAATACCTATTATCACAATATTGTGGGCATGGTACCGACTTCGACAAGTTATTTCACACTTTTGGGTGTTGAAGTCGGTTCCATTTTTTGTAAAAAAAATTTTTTAATCTTTTTAGTGTAACTCAAAAACGGCTGGACCGATTTTGATGAAATTTAAAATGGGACCAAACGACAAGCATCAGCTTTCAAACAAAAAAAGAATTTTCAAAATCGGTTCACCCAGTCAAGAGATCTGAGGTAACAAACATAAAAAAAAAAAAAAAAAAAATACAGACGAACTGAGAACCTCCTCCTTTTTTGGAAGTCGGTTAAAAAAAAGCTATTTTCGTGATCGCGTGCAATATGTGCAGTTATCTGGGTACCGCTCAGACCCTTATGTGAGCTGTTCTGGTGTAAGCCAAGGTAGCACCTTAGGACCGACCCAGTTCTTGATAATGATAAACGACCTACCGAAGGTAGTTAGAGCAGCTGAATGTTTTATGTTCGCCGACGATCTGAAGCTGTACTTAGGTATTCGTACCGTTGAGGACTGTGATGCGCTTCAGGCTGACATCGACAGAGTGGTGGATTGGGGCGCGAGTAATCACTTGGAATTTAATAATAACAAGTGTAAGACCATTACTTTCACACGGCTGCGTACACCCATCACATACGACTATAAATTGTCTGGAGCGAGTTTCAGAAATCAGGGATTTAGGTGTGATAATGATAATGGACAGTTTTTTTTATTCTTGATAGGTTAGCCTTTGACCACTATCTCACCTGATGGTAAGTGATAATGTGGTCGAAGATGTTGTTCAGGCTAACCTAGAATTACTGGCTCTCAAGGACAGCTGCCGGAACACACCGTTAGGTGCTTGGCGACAGATTTTCAACTTGAGGGTGGTAGCTAGCCAGGCGGGCATTCGCAAAGTGCCCTACCACCATGCTGTAACGATATCTGCCATCCTAAGACAACAACCGGGACCGACGGCTTAACGTGCCCTCCGAAGCACGGAAGCGCTCAGTAGTAATGTCACGAGCGGTCACCCATCCAACTCATGACCGCGGCGGACGTTGCTTAACTTTGCTGATCGATTCAGAATGGTTAAGCAAACTTCGCTACGAGCGCTTCGAACAGTGAGCTTCTAATAAAGCTTTTAAATCGCTTGGCTTTGTTATGCGGCAGACAGCGCGATTTCAGGGTAGAATCGCCATAATGGTCTTATATTACTCACTGGTGCGCAGTACACTAGAGTACAATGCCATAGTCTGGGATCCGCACGAAGATAAATATAAGCTAAAGATAATGCATAATAAAATAAGCTAAAGATTGAAAAAATTCAAAAGAAATTTGCTAGGTATCTGTATAAAAAATTGTATGGCTATTATCCCTTTTTGTATCCGTCTCTGTTCGTATCCGGAATGGTAGGAATCAATACTTTATCCTGGTTCACACCCAGGAAGAAAAGGAGACCCTAATAAGCCAGGGCTACGGAGAGGGAAGTGGATCACGCACCCTTGCCATCCACGAAGCGCAGGGACTGACATACGAGTCGGTCATCGCCATCAAGACCAAGAGCAGCATGAAGTTGCACGAGAGCGTCCCGCATGCCGTCGTTGCAATTTCACGGCACACTGGAACCTTCATATACTACGCAGATGACGAAAACGACGCCATAGGACGGTTCGTTAGGAAGGCGATGGTTGCGACACCATAAGCCATCCATGATTACAACCTCAAAATGGCGATCAAAGATCGAAATAGCGCGGTAATGGAGGCCCTGTTAAAATGTGACGTGGGAGAATAACAAAATAGGTAAATTTCTGTAGGTATATTATTTTATTGTAGTCCCAAATTATTTTTGTAATTGTAATCGTTGGCACGGGTATCCGGAGTGGTCATGCTCACAGAAAGGTGTTGTCTAGCGGCGGTGTTGTGTGTCGGGTCGCCATCTTCCCTCAAAAATGGTTAAGGAAGGCGATGGCTGGCACATGCGTCAACTCGTGAACGGGTGCTACTAGAGGATACTGCTCTGCTCTGGATGCTGGTGCTAATGACATTAACGGAAAAAAAAAAGAAAAAAAAAAATTTTAACACTGTTCCCCCTTGGAATGTTGCATGTTTCCTATTTCATATTTCTTGTTTACTAATAAATTATGTCATAGTTAAAAAAAAGTCACGGACCCTGGAGTCTGTGGATTATAGATTTAAAACTAAAAAATAAAAAAAATGAAAAAAAATCAATACGTTAGAAGTAAGGAGAAAATGCGCTTTAATACTGCAGTTTTATCAGCTGTTGAACGGTTTGATAGACAATCCGAGCGCGCTGGCACGCTTCTCTCTGGCCGTGCTGGAGGGGCGCGCGAGTCGCGTGCGTGCTGCGTGCGCCGTCCGTTTGCCGCACCGGCGGGTGTACGCTCACAATCGGCACGGTACGCTCCCACCGCACAGGGCCTTAATCTGCTCAATGATATGCTTGCTCAAATACCAGACCTTGACATAATTTTTTCTAATTTTAATTTTGTATTGGCGTGCGGTCTTAAATTTTTCAGTGACTAATTTTTATAAGTCTAGATACATAAGTAGATAAGTTTATTTAAGGTTGGCCTACTGTACGCTTTGGGTATCCTGTAAGCACAGTATGCATTTGATGATAAATAAATAAATAAATAAATTATTCAGGTCTTCAAGATACGACGTGAAATAGCAGATGAAAGACTTTTAGTAAAAAACTACAAAGCTCTTGGAGAATGTGTTATTGGGTACTGTATCAGTTCATGGGGGGGTGCAGCCAAGACACACAGAGCGCGCGCGTGCTTCTGCTCAAGTTTATGTTGGCTTTAGCTTACAGACATTCTACAGAAGAACTATATGACAGATGTAAAGTCCTACCTACGATGAAACAGAATCACTAATGGAGAAAGTGTTTTAAAGCTCTTAACTTAATATCTTCTTTATACACCACACTACACATTTTTATTCATACACTTTTACCCATAAATATGTATAGCATATCCTTACATATATATACTAATATACTGCAACACAGTGTAAACTAAAGCAAAAGGCAGGGTTTCACCAATTAATATTGTGTCATATTTTATTATGCTATAAACTATTTTGTATTTGTATTTGTATTAGTTTTTTATATACTACTTACTGTACTGTACCAGCCAGATCGTCCACTGCTGAACACGGCCTCCCCTATTAAGGGGGTATATGCCATAATCCCCACGCATGGCAGGCGTCTTGGGGATCGCAGTGTAAGTTGGCAGTTCTTTAGAAGGCGCTGCTGCCCACCTTCCAGTATTGTTCCCTTAGTCGCTTCTTACGACACCCACGGGATGATATGGGGAGGTGCAATTCTAACCCGGCACCCCACGGGCGAGTTTAGTTTTTTATATATGTCGGCAGAATAGGAGAGATAAGAGAGACGACATCATCAGGTTTAATGGCAGAGCACTCATAATGTGGGCGTACATGTGAGTATCGTGCAAATGAGAGGGCACAAATCATTAGAATACATTTGGTTTATTGTTACATTCACAGTTTATGGGGGGTTGACCACCGAAATGGCCTCCGTCCACCCTCTATAGCCATTCCAGTCCTCGCCTTGCAGAACAATCTCTTCAGTATTGATTCCGGATGCCACTTGCTAGTTTCATTATTGTGGCATGTCCACCACCACGATATAATTTTTAGGTATACTGATCCAGATGTTGCTGTAATCTTGCGTCGTCACGATTATGGTTGATACCACGCAGTATGGTGCCACAACCATTGCAGAATCCATGAAATAAGATCGTATTCCACTCTTGTAGGCCTGTGCCAATATCTTCCAATCATAAAATCACCGTTTAGTAATAGGATCGCGCCGATGTAGACTGATTAGTTCACACACCTCACTTTCAATGTAACCTGTCATCGGTTACACTAGATAGGTGTTGTCAGTTCGGCGGTCGGTAAAAGAGAGTAGAGGTGTGACTATTATATTCGTATTAGGTATATGGAATAGGTTCAAGACAGAAGTTTAATATTAGGTAATATGAATTTTGTCGTAATAGGTTCTTCAAATAATAGTGAGCGACGTGACGGCGACCGAGTGAAGCTATTCTTCCTTACAGTTGCCTGTGACTTGCCATCTCATTCTCACTCGTCGCGAGAGAAAGCGACGCCGACATTCCAATTTGAAATGTATCCTCGGGGCTCGGACCTTGCGCGCGTCTTCGGTGAAGTTATTGCATGTGTTGTAATACATGTCGCTTCTTGTATAGGAGCTTCGTGAATAATCAGAATGAGACCAGGCAATTGACATCGATAGATTGTTATTAATTATGCAATGTTATGGGTTAGTATTCACCTATTATCGTAACGCTGCCTATTACACACTATTTTTGATATATTCTATATATATATAAAAGACATTCAAAACAGAAGGAACATTAAAGTAATCTATATTTATAATGAAAATACAATTTATAAATCATTGTAAATTTCGTTGACAGTCCCAGATCTGTTAAAGTATAAACTAAGGCAAAGTAAATCACTGTATTTATATATCAATAAGGTGGGCGATTTGTCAACTAGTACACATAATAATTTGATCAATAACAGTTAAATTGCGCGTCTTTTATGAACGAACAATATGATAAGTTGTCACTATTATTTGACTATTACTCAATAATAGGTTAGATATCATTATATTGGCTGAGCGTGATATTCGATAATAGGAATACGAAAATACGATCCTAATATAACACCTCTAAAAGAGAGAGGGTCTCATGATGTAAGCACCACAGACCCAACTGACTATAGCAATCACATCAGCAATCACAGACTAGAAAAACGTCAATAAATCCTAGTGTTGCAAGTCTTGTAGCTTGTAGCAAACTAACTCCATCTTGATGTTTCTGAACGCAAGTTACTTGATTGATGAACGCTGAGAAGAACCCGATGTGTTGCAGTCTGTGCTCACGCTCCGTCATATAAATAAATACAATTCTATTTTCTTTTGCTGTCCTAAGTTATCTTATTCTCTGTATGATGTTTTAAGTCCTGATATCTCTAGACCTGTTAACTTCAAATGTCTTCTCTCATATGTCTACACCGTTTATAAATATTTTATGTAATTTTATTAAGTCCAATAATAATCGGTTATAGATGTTATTATTAGTTTTTAAATACTTCTAAACCTTTATTTTTGCTTTATTAACTAATCCTAATTATCTATTTATTAATTAACCGCGCATTCTTTATTTAAACTGTACATTGGCCACACTCTGACACTGGCAGCAAAACGCCAAACTGCGTTTAAAAGCCATCTAAAGAAGAAGAAGAAAAAGAAGAAATACAATTCTTTGTAAAATGAACAGGGAGTGTTCTCAAAAAATGTGTGTTGTTTTTTGACTAGTAGGTAGATTTAATTAAACAACCATGTTTATATTTGAATAAAAAATCATTCTTAAATATTTGCGACCGAAAAATATTTGTAAAACGTACGAAATGCTTTATTACTAAATTTTAAAGTATAAAATATTCACATTCTAAAAGATAGCTTAAAACTACCTATTTCACTTGTGTCAATCACTTTCCTTTAGTCTATTCACTTTTTTATTAATCGATACATTTTTTTTTCGTGGGATTAAAGGAAATACTAGTCCATTAAAAGACACACATTATGTACCGTCAACTATTTAGTCAGTTTCCAGGTTATCTAAAATAAGTTATCTTTGGATGCGTTTTTGACGAATTCATGCAATCAAAAACAGCACAATATATTTTACTCGTCATATTAAATATGTAATATGTACATAAACTTATTTTTAGCGAAAATGTCGCGCGGTTATTGTTAAAAAAATAACACACCGTCCAATCGTCACTGCGGCACAGTCGCGACACTCGCGACTGTCTGCGTACCGAGCGCAGGCCGAGATCGATGCGCGTAGGTATAGCTCGCGATTCGTCCGTTTATATGAAATTGAAATACTGTATAGATAACATTACCGTGCCCATATGTTTCAAATCCCGCCGCGGGATTGACCTTCACCGCATGGTGGAAGGGCATTTTGCGAATGCCCGCCTGGTTAGCAACCACCCTCAAGTAGAAAATCTTTCGCCAAGCACCTAATAGTGTGTTACGGCAGCAGTCCTTGAGATCCAATGAAATTGCAGGCACATGAGACTTAACAACTATGTCTCAAGGTGACGGGCGCAGTGCAATTCGTGACTTGTAACGAAATGCATCTGTTATAGGCAGACGTCAGTCCGCTTAATATCATGGCCCCAATTATCTTACCTATTGACCAAGCGCCACACTACTGCCATCGAACTGCTGTTAATGTCAAATTCGGTAGTGTGCTAATTCTAGCTCCTAATCGCAGTTGTATAGCAATCGCGTCGCTATCCTGTTGCTGTGCTATGGCTTGTAAATGTTTCCACTGAAATAATTATGAAAACTTCTATCAATCTATAATCAGTCAAACAAAACATCAATACAGTGGTTTTCTACCAAACAATACATGCAACAAATATAATTAAATCATTTAGCTACTTTTCTTTATAAAATCCTCCAAAATATTTTATGCCGCTGTACTGTAGCAACGCAACGCAATTGCAAAAACTATTGGTAGCAAGAGCAAGCCACTGACTAGCGATTGAACCTAAATAGAGGGCACACAACGGATACTGTCAAAAACGTTGCGTAAGCCCCCCGTGGGGTACCGGGTTAGTGAAGTGTAGACGTAAACTAAGTAAGTAGGTATAGTATAGTAGCTTTTAAGAATTGATTAATCAGATGAGATCGTGGTCAAAGCTTAATAGGTATATCAGGTGTAAAAACAGGGCTATTTGGTAAGCATTGTAAGTGAAATAAAAGCATTGATTATGAAGAACTTATTTAATTAGTTATCTACAAAACTTTAGGGTATTTTAACATTAATAGTTATGAATCTAGGGTTAAATTAAGCAGGCTTTGGGCTAAAATGAAAATCTGGGTTGGCAACACTGTGCTTGCGTAAATCAATGTAGCGGTAATAGTAGATTCACAATTTAAATGTACCAAGTCACCCAGAGGTTATCTACTGTCCCCAGTTTCCCCTACACTGCGATCCCCAAGCCACCTGCCAAGCGTGGGGATTATGGCAAATACCCCCTAAATAAGGGAGGCTGTGTTCAGCAGTGGACGGTCCGGCTGATACAGAAGTTGCAGTAGCTAAGAGAATCGGGCCCAGCCCAGGTGCAATGGGCCTCGACTCGACATGTTCCGGCACAATAGGTACCATACAAAACAAAACAAACCTCATGTAGGTATGTAAATATACAGATCGCAATGGTCGGAGCCGTAATAATCACATTCTCAAGATTTACCTACATAAAACGAAATAGCGGCAAACTGACACAAAGTTGTGTTGTGGGACTTTGTGGAGAACTAATATACTTAATTATTCATATTTAAACAGTAGGAGTTCTCTGTTCGTCATCTGAGTGTGCCAATAGTGACATCATGATCAACTCGACGAAGGTCATACAAGCACAGTTTTACAATCCGTCGATACCTACCGTGGTAACTCGACTCGACGCGCTCGCGCTGCTGTGGGAAGCCAAGTGATTCATTCATAAGCTAAAAACTACCATGAGTAAGCAAGAGGTCGTTGCGTTTTGTAAAGTTACCCAAAGGACGGAGTGTCATCGGGCTGTCTTTCCGTCTGTATGTCGCGGGTGTTTGGCTCGTCGTTAATGGAATCAGATAAGGCCTAAGACTTGATAATAGTGTAGTGTTGACCCTGTATATGAGAATTAGATAGAAATACGGTTTTAAGATAAAGTTTTTATTTTCTTTCACGGGGTATTGCGATTGCGATGCAGACCCATAATAGAGCCGACCCAAGTTAGGTATATTGTGACATTTTCGCTATTCTTGCGGCAATTGACAAAGGAGAAGGACAAACTAAACATACACAGTACACACCATTGAGATATTATTACTAACCTCAACTCAATGGTACACACACGGTTTCTTCTCTGATCAAAATCAAGTATAATTTTAAGACCCTGAGTTGCTTTGACTTTTACAAATTCCTGTTGGAAAAGAAAGATCACTTTGGCAACAATTGGAACGTTTGAAAAATACCGAAATAAGTAAAAAGTACTTGAGTTCGTCAAAATTTTAAACTTGTTTCTTACCTACTTTTAATTTACATTTAAAAAAAGTTTTACGATTTTTGGGTTCTTAATCCTTTGGCATCCGAGATAACGAGAATAATACATTCATTCATAAATGGATGATATCGTTCACGCGGATCTCCTACCAAACTAGATGACCTAATTTTTTTTATACAAGCCTAGGTAGCCTGCAATTTCTAATTACTAGTAATTTGATTATTTATATAACCAAAAATTATAATTTATTTTTAATTTTAAATATGGGTATAATAAGTATGGCGACAACAGATGTGAAATGTCCTTTTCATGCTCCAGCACGAAAAAGACCTTTTTAACCGACTTCCAAAAAAGGAGGAGGTTCTCAGTTCGTCTGTATTTTTTTTTTTTTTTTTTATGTTTGTTACCTCAGATCTCTTGACTGGGTGAACCGATTTTGAAAATTCTTTTTTTGTTTGAAAGCTGATGCTTGTCGTTTGGTCCCATTTTAAATTTCATCAAAATCGGTCAAGCCGTTTTTGAGTTACACTAAAAAGATTGAAAAAAAATTTTTTAACAAAAATTGGATCCGACTTCAACACCCAAAAGTGTGAAATAACTTGTCGAAGTCGGTACCATGCCCACTATATTGTGATAATAGGTACTTTGAACCATCATGGTACCGACTTCAACAAGTTATTTCACACTTTTGGGTGTTGAAGTCGGTTCCATTTTTTGTTAAAATTTTTTTGTATGTTTATTGTTGTTCGAAATCTCGCAGATTTCTTGTTATGCTAGCGTCTGTCCCCCTAACAATTTTTTTACAGCACTGTTATTTGATGCCAAATAACAGTGCTTCTCATTATTTTTATCACCAGATTACTTCAGAAAAAGAAGATTGAATAGGTAATTGTGTTTGTAACAATGTAGTTTTTTCGCAAAGAAGCTGTATACATAAAAAATAATTTGAGCAATGTTTCCACGGGTGTTCGGGAAGTAACTCAATTTCATCCAAATGTCCGGGTTTTCTAAAGATTTTGTCCGGCATCGGTGGTTCAGGTGATGGCATACTTACCTACATCGATACTGCCGTAGCTGCTCTACATGTCGACGAACACCTTATCTCGCATATTATGTGTAAGTCGATACAGTATCTATACAAGAGCATATTACAATATGGTCCGTGTTATGAGCTGCTAGTGGCTGCCCTCCTCGAATGACAATCGATCCCGTAAGTAGCAAGGGTCACTAAAGTGTTAGAGTTAAAAAAAAAAACTAAAAAATGGAACCGACTTCAACACTCAACTACTGTGAAATAACTTTTGATATTTTTATATTTGCAATAACGCATGCTTACCAATACGATGGATAAGAGAACAATACCAAAAAAAATTGTTATTTCTCATTGTCATGTAAGCTCAATTGGATTAGAGCATAATATAGAGTAGGGTTAAAGGGGTGGATGGACGCGGGTTCGAATCCCGCACATAACTTAAATTTTACCTCTCGTGAATTTGTAATTTTGTAATGTGAAATAACTTGTTGAAGTCTGTACCATAATACTTCAAAAGTACCTATTATCACAATATTGTGCGCATGGTATCGATTTCTACAAGTCGACTATATCATCAAGATACGAAAATATTTTTCAGTTATTGGAGTGTAACTTAAAAACGGCTTGACCGATCTTGATAAAATTTAAATGGGACAAACAACAAGCATCATCTTTCAAATAAAAAATAATAATTAAAATCGGTTCACCCAGTCAAAATTTCTGAGGTAATAAACAAAAAAATACAGACGAATTGAGAACCTTCACCTTTTTTTTTTTATTTTTTTTATGCCTAATAGGTTAGCCTTTGACCACTATCTCACCTGATGGTAAGTGATGATGTGGTCGAAGATGTTGTACAGGCTAACCTAGAAATACTGGCTCTCAAGGACAGCTGCCGGAACACACCGTTAGGTGCTTGGCGACAGATTTTCAACTTGAGGGTGGTAGCTAGCCAGGCGGGCATTCGCAAAGTGCCCTACCACCATGCTGTAACGACTGCCATCCTAAGAAAACAACCGGGACCGACGGCTTAACGTGCCCTCCGAAGCACGGAAGCGCTCAGTAGTAATGTCACCAGCGGTCACCCATCCAACTCCTGACCGCGGCGGACGTTGCTTAACTTTGCTGATCGATTCAGAATGGCTAAGCAAACTTCGCTACTAGCGCTTCAAAAAAACTTTGTTAAAAATGGGTTCATTGTTTATTTATTGATTGGAATGAGATCGAGTGAGAAGTACCCACTACCCAGTGAGGCTTCAGTATGAGAAACACTAAAACAGAATCGTACAAAGATTGTACGATTGATTATAAGAATGGGGAGTCACTCGGAAAGTTCCGACTTGTAGTGTTTCGTATTTCAGACCAGACTTATTTATATTACTCGAAAAATGTAAAACGCATAGTACCTACTTATAGAACGTACTGTGCCGTGGGAAACAAACATACCTAAGGTTGTGTCAGGTAAAGTATTGTGAACTCGAATTGCCGTACAATTTGCATGTTGCGTGATAAGCACTAGTCATGTGGCACATACAATTTATGAGGATATCTATTTGGACAAGGCCTTTTGATAACATAACTGAAAACCACATAATAAAAACACAAATATTATGACCTAACAAATGAATTAACCAAAAACGGTTATGTATGGTTAATCTATATGCTGTAGAAGTTGGAGCAAGGGGTATACCAGCGAAATACCTATATAACCTACTTAAAGACCTGGGCCTGCCAAGAACAACCATAACTTCCATCCTAGAACGTGTATGGTGGCATTAGTAGGATCATAGAGATATAAAACACCTCTTTTCTGTGAGTAGGATCTTACCAAATTTGGTTAGGTAGGGGAGGAGGCTCGAGCGGTGAAGGGGAGCATTGATATATCATAAAGGGGCCTCTTCACCCTACCCCTGGGTTGCAAGTCCCAGGCCCCTCTGGCCTCTTCCTCTGCAACGCTATGGACCCGGCACCCGCACCGTTAATGCTAAGTAATTCATCTCTCTGAACGCTTTCCTACCTAGAGATGATTCGGTAAGCATTTTCGTCATTATCATAATTAAACCTTATCATATTGTGATATAGAGCGATTAAGTGACCTGTCGTGATCTCATCCAGCTATGGACAGTTACTCTAATAACTGGACGTGGGGATGAACGGGATCCGATGACGTCACTGGCCGTGCCCGCCCCGCCCCGCCCCGTGCCTAACTCGGATTATTGGAAACTGTAAAGACAATCACTGCTGAGGAGGATATTGTTGTTAAACACGAAACGTCCGCGAGTCACGACACGACAACGCAATCACTCACTTGTTTTAATTATTTCGTCATCTTTTGGTTACCTACTGCAGGGCAACTAATATCTTTGGACTAATACGTTCGAGAAAACTAACATTTTATAACTATATCGATTTCTTTACTAAATCAACTAATCGTAATCAATCACCGGTCACCCATATACAAGGTTATTGGTAAAAAGCTAACAACCTCTTTGGGGACGACTTTTGTTTGTCCTAACAAACAGTTTGAAATGTTTTTTTTTTGTTTTTGACGGCTTAATAAGCTCGAGGACCACCTGATGTTAAAATTATACGTTTGAAAGCAAATTTTTAGGTGAAAAAGATAAGTATTGTTTATACTATGCCCACGCATTTTTTTAAAGTAGTAAAACCCTACCGTGTGCCTTACGGACCAAAAAAAAATTTGCCGAATTGGTCCTGCCATTCTCGAGTTATGCGCTTAGCATTAGCAACATTCCTTTTTATTTATATAGATAGAAAGATGATTTAGAATTTCTGCAAAGTGACGCCTGAATCTAATTATGATTAAAATAGGTTGTGTGCCGATTTTCGTGTTGTTAAGATGGCAGAAGAATATCATATGTATACTATATGACCTCACATTGGATATCTACTTATATGGGAACATTGGAGATGCTGGCTGCCGTCCAGCTCCACCGGATTTTGGGCGCTCTTATAGCCCGGGCCGGGGAATGCTAAGTTGTTGTTTTAATACTGTCTTATATTGACTGAAGCTTGTTTTGTGGAACACTAAATTACATAGTCTTTTGGACGTACTATTATAAAGACTTTGATTTAACTTCTTGTATAGACGTCGTTAACTTATCTAGTATGGTTGTGACATTTGGACGATTTTTACACGTCGCGATGTATCGATCGCCGCGACGACGTCGAGAATGACCGTGTTGTTGAAATTGGTACATTGATGGTTACTCGGTCGGTTGGTCGGTTGGTCGGTTGGTCGGTTGGTCGGTTGGCAGCGAGAAGCTGTCTAGTGTGTGCGGCGGCAGGCAGCACCACCGCGCGCGACCCCGATACCTTATCAGTGCAAACTTACTTATCAGCTCTTGCGATACGCAACCACTACAATAAGCAAAGCGGCTTCAATTGTTTACTCAATTACTACTATTTAGGTATATATTTGATATAACCAGGTAAGTACGAATAAAAGCCTGTTTCGCAGTTTATGAAGTTGAGTTTCTACTGGATGATATTGATACTTACAATCCGGTCAAAACATCTGTGGACCTCGCCGGAATGCGCTTGACTTCGATCCTGTAGTATTCAGTTTATTTTTAATATATTCTTTTTATTGTCGTTAGTGGCGATTCCGTAGTATTATTGTATGTTGTATGGTGGCGGGCGATACAAGACCATGCCTCACATCAGGTTAGTTAGTATTCGACCACAACACAATGTATATTTTTTATTTTATTTTATAAGGAATACAAACACCTGCTAACACAATGGTAGGAGAATTTTGGTACACAAGAGCCTAATAGTATTCACTTATGGAAACAATATTATGTAAGTGTAAGAGTCCTAAATATTATACTAACGGATAAAAATATATCCATATTGGTAACAGAATAAATATTATACATAAATTATTACAATATTATTCCACAATGTATCATATTCGAAGATGTATGGTAATTCATCTAGAAGTGAAGTTCGATCATTACTATTTGAGCCACACCATTATAAAGATATAGCTACAGTTTTCAGCTCCTTCAACCTACAGGCAACACAGCACGTCTAATAGAACAAGTTAAATTAACTAATAGAATATTTACTGAGCTGTGGTGATACATTCCACAAACCGTGTCATGCCGCCTGCACGCCAAAGGCAGGTGGTCACTTGCCAAATGCCAAAAACAATGACTAAATCGAACATTGAACTGACGAAATATAATTTTATAAGTGTATTATAATATAAATAAATAAACAAATAAACGAATCAATGCCATATAAAACACAAGTAACATAAGAATAGAAGAACGAACCAGTAAAAAAAATATCGTTGATTACGTTTAAACATATTCTGCTTCGTTGAAAACAAGTCTACTGAAATCGAATATTGTGTGTTAAAAATATGAGCAACTAGCAGAAGGTAAGAATTTTGACGCTAATTACTGTCACAGGTATAATAGGTATAGATACTTATTTAAAGTTGATTGATAAAAAACACCTTCACTTGTTACAATGCAAAATAAATTCTATCTGGATGATCTTATAATTGCAAGTATTTAATACAGAAAAGAACAAAAAAAAAACCGCAAAGTGGAACCGACTTCATTACTCAAAAGTATGAAATGGCTTGTTGAATTCGGTACCTGAGGTATTACTTGAGGCAAACAAATTTTCCACCCTTTTTAGTAAGCCGTCGGTCCCGGTTGTTGTCTTAGGACGGGAATCGTTACAACATGGTGGTACGGCATTTTGCGAATGTCCGCCTGGCTAGCTACAACCCTCAAGTAGAAAATCTGTCGTCAAGCACCTAACGGTGTGTTCCGGCAGCTGTCCTTGAGAGCCAGTGATTCTAGGTTAGCCTGAACAACACCTTCACACACAACATCACTTACCATTTTGGTGATATGGTGGTCAAGGCTAACCTATCAGGCATAAAAATAAAATTATTGTTATACAAGGGTCGAAAGGAATCAATTTCCATACGAGGTATTTAGACTACTAGACTATAGCCGTAAACCTACGGCTATAGTTCAAGTAGGAATTGATAACTTTCTCTCTACTTTCCATTCCGAATTTATGGAAAGTAAAAAATTTTCGTTTTTCTAAAAATTATTATTAAAAAATAATAACATTAAGTAAAATTTTCTTTTGAATATTTACGGGCGGATATAGCCCGAATAGGAATTGATGACTTCCCACCGTGTTAAACACTTTGCTTTTCACTACTAATATAGGGAATAAAAATAGTATTTTCTTTATATTATATATTTTGATAATAATAACATGAACAGTACCTAACCACTCTACTTTTCATTTAAAATATGAGGAGAGTAAAAAATAGTAGTTTTTCTAAAATCTATGACTTAAAATGATAAACATGAGTAGAAGATACATAAATACACAAAGAGTTAGAACAATTAGTGTAATTTAGGGAAATTTTAGTTCGTTTTTTTTATAATTACCTTATATTTAGTAACGATACGACCCTGCCAAATTATAAAGTATTTTTTACAATTTTAAATATGGAACATAATGCGTTCCTTTCGGGGGCTATCCCGCTTAATAAGTGTTTTTTTTAATCACACGTCTCATAACCAGAATTAGTGAGTAAAATGTTCATACAACATACAAAAAACACTAACTTCACAGTCACATTGATTAAAACTAGTTCTTTTAGCCTTTATATACGTAAACACTAACGTAGTTATTATTCATTGTTTTATAACAACAGAGTATTTTGTAACGAATACTCTTAGACATATAACTTTTTTTACATCAATGGTTACCATGGTTACAAGTCATTCCGGCCCTAGAGAAGGAAGTATTTACTATGAGTTTTTCCCACCCTAACGTGGGAAGCAGCGTCTCCCACCCGGTAATCAGATCGAACAAACACTACTTTCCGAGTATGAGATATGAAAAAAATATTGTGTATCTTTATATCTTTTACTTATGTTTATTATTTTAAGTCGTACATTTTAGGAAAACTACTATTTTTTACTCTGCTCATATTTTAAATGAAAAGTAGAGTGTTTAGGTGCTGCTCATGTTATTATAATCAAAATATATGATAAAAAAAAATATTTTTATATATTTTCTATATTCGTAGTGAAAAGCGGAGTGGAAGTCGGGTTATAGCCGCCTGTATATATTCCAAAAAATTTTTACTAAAAATTTCACAAATGGTACTATACTAACCTCTCAATAAATTTTTAGTATCTTAATGTTATTATTTTTAATGAATAATATTTAGGAAAACGACTATTTATTACTTTCCTTAAAATCGAAATGAAAAGTAGAGTGCTTAACGCGGGTGAAAGTTATTAATTCCTACTCGGAATATAGCCGCAAACTATAGTCTAAATATCTCGTATGGGAATTGATACCTTTCGACCCTTGTATAATAATCTACTATTCCCTTCTTCATGGAATCTAACAAGAGGTTTAGCGGAGGTGTAGCATATTATTATACCTATGTTCTATGCTCGTACATAGGCATGTACCTATACAATATACGGGCATTGTTTGCGCAGTTGCAGGAAAACGGTACCTGCCTACGACATTCAGTTGTATTTCCTTGAATCAGAGATATGTTGTGGTAGGTACTTATGGTATGCTAATATTTAGTTATATAGGTAGGTATAATATAATGACTTGTACGAGTATAATATAATAACCAATAGGTAGGCAGGTATGTATAGATAGTTAGTTTAGGGTCAGCTCTTGTTGACCCGGCTGGAGAGATGGTCAATGTCCACTGCTGGCGTCCGTCGGAGCTCCTGTGCTGTGCTGCTGCACCTACCTACCTTTCGTTACGTTCTTCCTGTGACATAGTATTAGGTACCTAACCTTTTTGTATTGTAAGTATATTCATCACAAAATTGGTAGGTGCCTATCATGTACCTACAGCAACTACATATATCCTTATATAGGTAAGTAGGTATGTATAAAAAATACGTGTCACGTTGTTTGTCCGCGATGGACTCCTAAACTACTGAACCGATAATAAATTTGATTTACACACCGTGTGCAATTTGAAAGATTTGAAGATAGGATAGCTTACACCTCAATTTATAGTCGCAAACCCGTAGCCGTATGTGAAGCCGGGCGGGCCGCTAGTAGGTAGGTATATTATTATACATATATAATATACCTAGTTACTGTAGAGAATACATGTAGGTACTTATGTACTCAATACTTTTATAAACAAATTGTTGTAGGTACGATAAGTTTGGTAGTACCTAGGACAATTCTTACTACCAACTATATAACCTTACTTACCTAATCTCTAACTAGGTAGGTATAGGTATATAGGTATACAGATACTATTACTATCATAAAATAACCTTGATTCGGTTAGTAAGTATATAAGAAGGCAAAGAGAAATCAACAATACCTTACAAATTCCCTACAAATGATAAAATATACCGGCGGTATGCCTTTATCAAAATACTACTTAGGTACCTACTATGTATATACCTACAACACTACAATGATAAAATTGAACAAGGTAGGGAGTAGCTACCTACCATAGGTCATTTATTGTTACTTAGTAAAAGCTAAATGTCTGAGAAAACAGGGCCCGACTCAAGCGAGATTGGGGGCGTCGTAAATTCAGCCTTTAAAATAAACAAATATGTAGGTACTTATACGTATTATCTTATACATCCAGTACCTAATAAATGAGTAAGTATTCAAGATTTAATCAAAATATATTAAAAAATCATTCAAAATGGTAAGTAATTAGGTAATATATATTATTTATAGAGGCCTGTGCAGAGAGTAGCGATGTGGTGTCACAGGCACACGGAGTACACATAGATACTTACCTAAAACCTACTTGTTGTATTGAAATGACCTCCTGCTTTGTCGAGTGTCGCCCAGGTCACGTCACGTTGTTCAGTAGGTACCTATCTATCTATCTACCTATAGCCAGATCTAATTGTGTGTCGAACGAGTCTACAAACACGTAGCTCACCTACTCAATACCTATGTAATCCTCATAATATGAATTATTAAATACCTAGGTAGGTACTTCAGATAAGAAATATAATCATAACCAAAAGTAATTATTCAATTCATTTTATTGATAATAAAATTATAATGAAACAATAATTGCACATAAGAACGTAATAATTACTCTAATACTACACATTTAGATAATCAAGTTAATATAAAAACGAACGATTGCATTCGCAAAATAAATTACACAATATTTCCATACCTACCTACTATAAAACACGTAGCGGCTAGGTACCTATATGTACAAAACGTTCAATTCAATGGCAAATTCTAGAAACATACATCACCTCACCTCACCCAGGTGCTTTACAATATCGAATAGCAGATAATGTAACATTTACAATATATTGTACAACGAATCAAAGGTAAGTAATCTTCATTCACAGTCGTCGACGGTCGGATCGGTATCACCGTTCCACTTATTTGTGTACGTTCGTATGATAACCGTGCGAGCGAGCATCGCGCGAGTTGGCAACGGCGCGGGGGGGACAGCACGCGGGGTGGAGGGGCAAGGGCAGCCTGCAGAGTGCAGCCTCCGCCGCCTACACTGGCACGCGACATCACGCACTACACACAGCTCGTCACAGTTTCTTAACGATGTCAAACTTGGACTTAAGGTCCATGGGCACTTTCTTAGGGTCGAACTTCTTCTTGGCGGCGAGATGCGCCCGCATCTCCGCCGCGGTCATTTGCAGGTTGAGCTTCGCGGGTGGGTCCTGGCGCGAGGGCGGCGGGCTGTCCTCGTCTGCGGGGCGGGCGTCAGGTGCGGGGGCGGGCGCGTCCAGGTCGGGCACGGGGTCCCCGGGGGCCGGCGCTGCCACTAGGAGCTCTGCATCGTCGGGCCGCTCCTTGATGCGCGCCACCACCTGCTTGTGCGTCTCGCCCGCGATGCTGTGCCCGTTCACCTCGAGTATGCGATCGCCGCGCTTCAGGCCCGCCGTCTCCGCCGGCGACCCATCGTCAACTTTGCCGATATACTGGCCTGGTTTCCCCTTCTCCGCATGAAGGTTGAACCCGTAGCCGTCGAAGTTGGGCGTTTTCCGCACGTGGCAGAGCCGCGGATCTGCGGCCGTCGCCGACCCGTTCGCGGACATATTGCTCTACGTGTGGCGCGCGCTCGGAGACGCGCACGGGCAGAGACTGCCTGCGGCTGCGGCGCGCTGCGGCCCGCGCGCCTCACCTCTCGCCGCACCGGCCAGGGCTGCGCCCCGCGGCCCGTACCTCGCCCGCGCCACCTTCGCACCTGCGAAGGCTCACTCAGGTGCGCAGCGGGGAGGGGGGTGACTGGGGCGGGGGGAGTGGGCCCGGCGCGCAGCGGCCTCCAGTGTATACTGAATCGCCGCTGAGGTGCGAAGTATCGTCGCGGGTGTAGTGCAAGTTTACACGTTGCTGGAGCCGCGACTGTTCCCGAAATTTGGATTGATCAGGTGAGTCCCATGCGAGGAATTATCTGGGGTGAAGTCTCAGTACCTGAGTAGACCGGGTAGTGGTGCCGGGAGCGACACGTCACAGCCGGCAGCGGCGCAGGCGCCCGCGCATTCCGGGTTCGGGGTCGCGACGCTTTCCCACAACAACTTCAACCGTAAGATAAACAGATCGGACCAGATAGAGCATACACCTTCTGATGTTCAGGTTCCATTTCACTTTACTATTTTTTACCAACAAATTTAACTGACCTAATCTCACATACAAGCAAATATATATGACAGTAGATATAAGTCACATTAAGGGAAACGATTAAATCACCCAAGAAGTAGAAAAACGAAACATACATACACAAAACAGCGACAACATTGTCGGACGGGCTGCGGTGGCGCGCTATCCGGTAGATGGCGCGGTGTTGGGGCTCGTCCGGTCGTTGCTCTGTTTCCACACCTCGCTACCTGTACTGTACTGTAAGACTGTGCTCCTGCACGTCCACAATATGTAGATAACACAAATGGCCATCGGAGCAGGCTCGAGATCACCGAATCTCTAGGTAGCGAAAGCTGAGCTTTAAGCCCAGTAGATTACTTGTGGAATGCGGCTGATAGCTATAATATCGGTGCAGTAACGGTAGTGACGACGCTAGAGTGCAGATTAGCATAGCGCGTGATGACGGCTCGAAGCCATAAGGAAGGAACTCTGTATGGAGTTCCGGTGACGAGCAAGTACACCCGTCCTGTGGACGTTACGTGACATCATTTTTTCCAATCAGGTACTGAAAACAATCAATAGAATTTAGACAAGCAGAAAACTATTTTTTAAGATTTTTGAGTAGTATACTACTCAAAAAGCTTAAAAAATAGTTTTCGGGTGTTGATATCGTCCAGTTATAAAAGAAATTCTATTGTTATTATTCTCTACAATGCGCTTAGGTTAAAAAACGTTAAATGGACGCAAATTTGGGATGAAAGTTATTAAATTGGATTAATAAATGTTCGAAACTCTTCGTCAAACCAAAACATCCAAACTGCCAAGTATGTGGCCAAGATCTGATTAAAAAAATATATGTACCAAAACAAACTTATATGTTTGTACAAAAAGATCAATGCAATGGTTTCAACTGACATTAAAATATAAACAAAACCTTAAGAGACATGCCAATTAATCTCTCCTAACTTTTCGGGGTAAACAAAAAGACAAGTGACAAAAGCATTCAAATTTAAAGGTATAAAACTTACATTCTGAGAACACCAAATCTGCACACCTTATATTTAACATTCGTTATAATCTGCAATACAGATGGTTTCTTCTGATTGGATGTAAGTGTAGGGGTAAAGGCAGTTTCTCAAAACTGTGATAATCTGGGCCCAAGCGACTTTGAATTTGGTTGTTTATGATGCTGTGGTTGGTGCGGCGCGAGTCTGTTGCGCAAACACATACCACTCTGATGACTCACAAAACGCTACCGATTCATAGACAGATTGCAAAACACGACTGCAAACGAGCTCATTAATTCCAATGCTATCGATTTCATTACCTAAATTATCGGATTCTCTTCCTGCCAAATCATTTCCGTTAATTTTTAAACAAATATAATAATAATATAAATAGCAGATGGAATATATTAACGTACACATACTTGCCAAGTAAAACTTGAAGTATACTTCTTATTCCGTGCAACCAATTACTTACTTTTTTGCGATGAAGCTGTAATCCATCCAAATTTTCATGTAATGACACTCCAAATATTAACTGATGAATTACTGTTAGCCTGAGCAAATGAATGCTGCTTTGAATCTTATATGGACTTAGCCTAGAATTTGGTTGGTTTATTTCAAGCGTGCTCGTAAAAGGTGGTTTGCCTTCACTCTCACCAATCTTCTAGCATGTAGTGATAATTTTTATTGCTACATTGTTTTACTTACTATGTGTATTCGTTTTTCTGGCAGCAACATCCCTTACTCTCTTTCTTTTATGAATATTATACAATTGTATTCTTAGTTTAAATAAATCTAAGTACTAAATCTTTCCTTAATTAATAAAAACATAACTTGCTCTCTTGACTGGAAACTTAATTAGGTAAATTTTAGATTTACTTCCCTTAACCAAACCTAACCTTTTACTGATTAACAATTTATTACTTTTCTTATCTGCGGAATCTTATTAGAATAAATGAATATTCCTATTATTAAATCTAAACTTATTAATAAAATGTTAATATTTATAGTCGAAAGCTGATGCTTATGACAGCAGTAGTCCAATTTAAATTTTAGTGAGAGCAGAAGAGTAGTCTTTGAGTTATTTCTATAAATGGGTATTTGATTGGTTACGACTATATCATTGATAATGTTCTAATTTTCACTCGTCGATGTAAATTGAACAAAGAATAAACTGACGGTGCGATGGTGTGGTTCATTGACTTTTAAGTGCATTTTTTCCTTTAGAATATTTTTTGTTAGAAGTCAGTTTCATTTTGTAAAAATTTTGATACCATGACTGATATAATAACCGGCAAAACACTCACGTTGGGGATCGAGTACGTCGACTCGGGTTTCGAGCATGTCAGATGCTCATCATCAGGGCGCAGGTGCGCAGCTGCGTCTGCGAGCTCCCGACGGGCGCTGACTTCTTCTCTATAACAAACATTTAGCACCGTATGCAAAAAGTTATCAGTAATCCGCCCCATCGTAAAGACAAAAGAAAAAACGGAGACTTAGAGAAGCGGTTTTGTTATAAGAATACGATTAAGAAACATGTTATTTGCAAGATTATATTACGCAGTGGTACAAATATTCATGGAAAGGTCTTACACGGTACTGTAATCTGTAATCAATCTGCATGCAGACGTGCTATACAGGGTTATAGGAAAAATGCTAACAACCTCTTAGGGTTGACTTTTGCTAGTCCCAAATAACATATTGAGATGTTTTTTTTATGTGTTTTGGACGGAATAGGCCGAGAACCACCTGACTAACTTAACAGACTCTTGTGCCTGTAATTTATTCATTCATTTCTCACAAAGTTAGTAACAAGATCTATCTTTGAAATAACCTTGCGTTAGTACAGATAATCCGGCTCGAATGCCCAACCCTTGCAGCGTGCCGTGATAGACTTGTACCCCTATACATATACATATATATTCTTGTAGGAGTCGGAAAACCGACGCAGAGTTCACGATATCAAGCGTAGGCTTTTTAAAAAAACCCTATTGATCGAGAAAGTCTTTCATCAGTCATGGCTGTAATAATAGTAGTAGTAAGAAAAGATAATACGATAGTATGAATCGAATGTTCGGTAACCAATTTCATTTAATACATCCGTATGTTACATAGTACGATTAAAGGCCATTAAATAATGTTTCTCGTGCAGTTTGAAAGTCGTTGAGTTGGTGGCGGTAGTAGAGGAGGCGCGCGGCGGCGGTCGTCCGTTCACAGCGCTTGTCGGCTCAACGCGCGGAATTTCAATCATTTGTTGAGTAATCGATACACAAACAATTACCTAATTAGAAACGGGTTATATCCATATAGCCATCCTGCATGCTGCAACAAATTATTAATTATTTCATATAGGTACTTCAAATGCAATTTACTTGATTTATGATATTAGCTCAAATTTCAAATGTGGGCATATGCAGCTAATTAAGCCCATCTAATTAAATTTAACAAGTTGGAATGCATCAGCAAATATCGAAGAATGCGTGTCCACTTATAGTTATATATTTTCAAAGGACTGATAGCGGAGCGGTAACACCTATGGGCTAACGTGCTCTCTTGAGCTTCACCGTATGGTGGAAAGGCATTTTGCGAATTTTCGCCTGGCTAGCTACCACCCTTGAGTAGCAGGTCCCCAGGCATCTAACAGTTGCGTTCCGGGAGTAATCCTTTAGAGACAGTAAAATTACAGACATATACCTAAGACTTAACAACTGTATGTAACAGGTGACGAATTGCATCTGTTAGCGCTAACCTCTGCGCTTAACGACAGGTGGGCCTCGTGCTTGTTTTGTCACAATCCCATAACAACATATAAGTATATATCTGCTTGGGAGTAAAAAAATAAAAATGAACGATTAAATATTGGGTTAGTGGCATACGCACCCAATGTCAACTCCCCCCGTGTCAGTTGCCCACGATCTCAGTTCCCCCCGATACATTTTGAGCGAATATTTTTTTGTGATTTGTACTGTCAGCAGCGAAAGTGTATTTAAAGTTATTTAAAAAAAATGAGGGCACACAAGTTTAGGTTGGTTGGAAGAGATTTTTGTCATAGATAAGCTTACTTTGTAAAACTTATAGAACTTACTGTATATATTATGTCTATATTATGCAAGTATAAGAATAAATAAAGGATTATAAGAAAAATAAAGGAAAGACTGATTTTCAACGACCATTTATTAATTTGAAAGTTTCATTGTAAATATCAACAACAATATTAACATTACAGCAGGCAAAAACAGCATTTATAAATCACTTAAAATTGTACAAAGTATATAAAATAAACAATATTAAACACTCAATAAAAGGAAATCAACAATCATAAAACATGTAAAATTACTAAAAGTTAGATACTATAAGGGGTTAAGTATGAAATTGCCGTTTTGTACTGAAAAATTGAAATTGTTTTTTTTAATTAAACGTTTTTATTTAATTAAAATACCACATACCATCACTATCTATAAATTGCTGCCATCTAATAAGAATGTCATCAATGCCTTTGCGATAGAACTCTGGTGATCTAGATTCGACAAACTGTGTGAAAACATTTTGTACTGCCTTCTGGAATGAACACACACAGTAAGTAGGTACTTTCATAATTTTACATATTTCCCGAGTTACCCCTTTTCTGGATTCGGCCCTGCCCGTGAAGCTTGCAAAGCGTGATTGCAGTGGCTAGGACTCACTATATATCTATGACGGGAATCACAGATCGTGGTGGCCTTTCTAATCCTGTCAGCAAATATTGTCTTAACAACTTGAAAGTCGAGAAATTTGTCAAAATTTTGAATTACCCATAGCAACATTTTATGAATTTAGATATTTTTTATCATATTTCGTTTTTCGTTTCTATCATCCATCGTCGATTTAATTATTAGATCTGCCTTTGTTCTTCTTCACACACCTACCTTGTCGTTAAATGCGGAAAAAAACAGATATTTTCCTCCTGTATGAACCCGACCACCTGAACAAACCCTGTTACTGCAGCAATGGGCTTGGATTGCCCCTGGATGGATTATGATATACAAGGGCCGTTCTGCCGAGTTATCATTCGTGAGAATAAACTGTAGCTCCGTGGCTGGGAGCCTGCTTACGAGTACCTATAACCTATATCAAAACCACGCAATATTTCTTTTTAACAATTGTTTATTGTTTTTTCTTGCAACCGGCGCACGTATTGACTTTTTGCCATGATTTTACAGGTATAAACTATATAAATTCGTTATTGTAAGGCTTGAATATTATCATCTACTTATTCTTTCAGCTGACATGAAAAATAACTCCTTTAACAATGATACTTTGGCCATGTTTGCCTGTATCGATGTCAAAACTTTTGCAAAATTCAACAACTTAGAGTAACAAGTAGAAAATCTGTCGCCAAGCACCTAATGGTATGTTCCGGCAGCAGTCCTTGAGAGCCAGTGAAATTACAGGCACATGGCACTTAACAACTATGACTCAAGGTGACGGGCGCAGTGCAATTCGGGACTTGTGACGAAATGCATCTGTTATAGGCAGAGGTTATACCGCTTAACATCAGATGGGCCTCGAGCTTGTTTCATCACAATAACATAAAAAAGAGAGATTACATGGAGGTTGGAATTCTGGAGACAAAAAATAAGGAGTAATTCTGTTACAAGATGCAGGGAGTCACTTATCCTAGATCTTCATCTCCTTATTCCACGATAAGTTCGATCAGCACAAAATATCCCTTATTCTTTAGCTAATTGCTATACTTATATTAATATATATTTAATATACGGCTCGCTTGTCGCCGTCGCCAACACAATGTGGGTTTAGGTGCTAAAGCTGCATCGACATACATAATTGTGTTAACAAATTAAATTAAAATTTCATCTTATATCATTCATCAACAACACCAATGAAATTTGGGTACAGACTAAAATGTATTGTTTTTTTTTTAATTTTAGATTGGTTAACTTACGAATTGTTGCCAGGCGAGACTGGTCTAACAACACTTTGTAATGGTAGAATATCTAACAATAAAACCTTTTTTATTGTATAGTGAGGGAACACGCACGAAGCCCACCTGATGTTTAACGGCAACCTGCCTATGACAGATGCATTTGGTCACAAGTATTGAAAAGCATTGCTCCCCATGCAGAGATATACAGTCGTTAAGTCTCATATACGTGTAATTACAGATTACTTTACTGGCTCTCAAGGACTGCTGCCGGGACGCGTATTTCCATTTCCGTGTTCATTAGAAGGCAGTACTGCCTCGAAACACGCACGGGTTTGTCGCGCTAACTGCCTTTCAAAAATCGTGTGCAATTCAAGGCACGTGTCCTCCAATCGCGCACGGATTTGCAAGGCCATCTCTTCTTCCAACCGTATTTCCATTTCCGTGTTCATTAGAAGGCAGTACTGCCTCGAAACACGCACGGGTTTGTCGCGCTAACTGCCTTTAAAAAATCGTGTGCAATTCAAGGCACGCGTCCTCCAATCGCGCACGGATTTGCAAGGCCATCTCTTCTTCTTGTCGCGCTAACTGCCTTTAAAAAATCGTGTGCAATTCAAGGCACGTGTCCTCCAATCGCGCACGGATTTGCAAGGCCATCTCTTCTTCCAAACACGTGTTCAAGGCGATGCATGGAACTTAGCCACGAAGTTCGCGCGTAAACAACTTCACTCGCGTCTCGCCCGCCATTCGGCACTTACTCGTAGCATTCGTTTGTTTTTTTCCACTGTGCAGCTAATCTAATATATAAACTATTTGGTTACGGAACTATTAAAAGATAAATTGGTAATAATGTGACCATTAAACAAACAAACTTTAACTTGTGATGGTGATAAATTAATATAAAATAGACTGTAGATATACATTAGAACATTTTGAGGTTATGTTTATAGAGTGTGCTTTATATTAATATGGAATTATTGAAGAATATACTTAGTGGTATTGTGAACAATTTTGAAGTCGTAAAATATGAAGGAGATAATGATAATTACCAATGTAAAATTCGATGCTCTTTATCTTGTGAAGGTGATTACGACAAAAGGTGTGGTTATTTCATTGAAAAATTTTCGGAGGCAACGCAAACAAATTGGATTATGTTAAGACGATATTCTCAGCAGATACGATATGATTTTAGAAAAGTATTTGTTTGTCATCTTTCGGAAAGGAACAAAACCAAAGATAAAAAGAAAGGTGTGACTAGAAACTATAATTGTAAAGCAAATATTGGGATAAAATTTATGAAAGTAACAAAGAGTACGTTAAAAAATTCGCAACTAATGAAACAGGGACTGAATTTTCTAATAGATATAAACTATAATCATTCCCACCGAGTCAATGTCGCTCAAGCATTGAGCCTACTGCGTTGTTCCGAAGACACGATAAAACAATTTGAATCGTATTTTGAAGGTGGAATGACAGCAGCAGCAGCAAAATTGTATCATGAAATAGCTATCATTGAAGGATGTGAGAAAAAATGCTTACATTACTTTATCTAATGCACAAAAAAATCCATGCGACCGCCAAGTTATTCATCTGTATGAACAATGGCGCCGCCGAACCTACGGTACGCGAGACATCGGTGATATAGGTAGTTGAAGTTTTAAAACGAAAGAAGATTGAGTTGTCTAAAATAAATGAAGAGATATATTTAAAGGAAGAACCAGCTGTGTGTGTTGTAATAACGCCTATTATGCAAAGAGTGTTCATGGCTGGTTTGGCAGAGGAAATGGTGTTTATGGATACCAGTGGATCTTGTGATCAAACAAATGCCTGTGTTACATTTATATTTGCTGCATCGAAAATTGGAGCTTTACCTATTGCTGTCATTTTGCACACAAGTCAATCTCAGGAAAATTATATACATTGTTTTCAATCTGCAAAAGATTATTTAGAGGAGATTTGCCAGAAGGATTTTCAACCAAAAATCATAATGACTGATGACAGCAGCGCAGAAAGGAATGCCTTACGCACAGTATTTCCCAACAGCAGATTACTTCTTTGCATATTTCATGTAAATCAAGCTCTTTGGCGTTGGTTGTGGTAAAGCGAACATGATGTTATTAAAGAAGATCGGCAATCAGTTATGCAAGAAGCCGAAATTAGAATGTCTGATATATTAAATGAGGAGAAAGTTAAGAAAAATAAAAAGCTTGAAAAACATTTAACAAGTTTATGGAGTCGGCGTGAAGAGTGGTGTTTAGCATATCGCTCTGGTATTCTTACACGAGGGAATAATACAAACAATCACTGTGAATCCTCAATAAGAATTTTTAAAGATGTAGTGCTGCAGCGCTGTAAAGTGTTTAATATGTGCGCGTTAGTTGACTTTATTGCGAATACCTTTGAATCTTACCACAAGAAAAGGTTGATTCAGTTTGCCAATGGGCGGACAAGAAATCTTACGTTAGCGTATGAAAAATTTTGTCAAGCAACAAGCAGCATTAAGGATATTGTACATATGGATGAAAATACCTACTTCGTGAAAGAGAAGACTGATCTGTATGTTGTTGACTGTGAGATGGCAACATGTGACTGTCCGTATGGTGCTGGGGGCCGATTTTGTAAACATCTCTGCGCCGTAGAAAGAAAACATGGGACTGTACTTACCACGTCGCTACAGTTAAGTGACTGTGATCGTCATCAATTCGCAAAATTCGCTCTGGGTGACCAATTTTCACCGTCATTCTTTGAAAATATTACGGGTGAATCAAGCACCAATAATGAAGACAACCAACCTGAGTCTATTACTCCAGATCATGTTCCAGACACTTTTGAACTACCAATAAATCGAGCGGAAAACAGTGTGACTACCAATAATGAAAACTTTGACAATGCTGTTCGTAATATTAAAGATCAGTGGGAAAGAATCACTGAAATCTTGGCAAAGGATTCCAATGCTGCATATACAAACATTCTTACAAAGTTTGGATCTGACTTGTCGAAACTACAAACTCCATCGAGTATTATATAATTTATAGTTGAAAAAAATGTCCGCCGAAAATCTCGAAAAATTCGTGTACAACCAACATCGATCAGTCGCCGCAAAGAAAGAGGTCTACCATGCAGTGGAAGGATTCAGTCAGGACGACCAGCCAACTCAGAAACTGTTAAAAGAAAACGTGTCCATAATATTGCATCTAATATTGATGACAATGAGCCTCCTGCCAAAAAACATTGAGTACGTAATAACATCAATTACTACGTTATATTTGTTTATGTACCTTGTGTTTTGGTCTTAATAAAAAGTTAAAATGTAAAACACAAAGTCATTTCTTGAACACAAAAATACCTCCAAACACACACGGATTTGTGGCGCATACTTAATCCTTGCAAATCCGTGCGCGATTGGAGGACACGTGCCTTGAATTGCACACGATTTTTTAAAGGCAGTTAGCGCGACAAACCCGTGCGTATTTCGAGGCAGTACTGCCTTCTAATGAACACGGAAATGGAAATACGGTTGGAAGAAGAGATGGCCTTGCAAATCCGTGCGCGATTGGAGGACACGTGCCTTGAATTGCACACGATTTTTTAAAGGCAGTTAGCGCGACAAACCCGTGCGTGTTTCGAGGCAGTACTGCCTTCTAATGAACACGGAAATGGAAATACGGTTGGAAGAAGAGATGGCCTTGCAAATCCGTGTGCGATTGGAGGACACGTGCCTTGAATTGCACACGATTTTTTAAAGGCAGTTAGAGCGACAAACCCGTGCGTGTTTCGAGGCAGTACTGCCTTCTAATGAACACTGAAATGGAAATACGCTGCCGGGACACACTGTTACATAACAGTTTGCCACAATGTCCATGTCTTCAGAAAGACGGACCGTCCACTAGCAGTCACCCACCCTAGTGATGAGGACCGCAGCGGACGTTGCTTAACCTTGAGCTTGACGCATTCTCTCAGAGGCCGCATTATAGGCAGGCTGCGTAACGAGCGCTTCAATTTGGTAAAGCAGTTGAAATTGCTTTGTATCATAGAATAGGTCCGCTGAAGTGTTGGAGCGTATACCTACTTGCTACATACGAGCTAATTTTCTCATAACTAATCAAGATTAGGATAAGATATTATTGTACATAATTACATACCTAAGTGTATTGAAGCGTTCCATTGTCTAGGAGTAGGTACTGTTCTAGAAGGTAACAGTGAATAATTTTGTTGGGTTGAATCAATTGCTCATTTCGTTATCTGAAAACTGTGTCAACAAGTCCATTGAACATAACTCTGATAACATCATGATCTGATGCCGCCGGAGCCAACGTTTTTACAATTATGTCCCTGTGTTGTCCTGTGCGTAGTAAATGTAGTAATTAGTACCTAAATATCTCTTTTAAATACAACAATGTTTTAGGAAAACTAAAATTCAGTAATTTCTTTAAATATGTTTATGTTTGCAATAACGCATACTATGCGCATTACATTAGGCACTGAACGCTCCATCCAAATACGATGGTTAAATAACTATAGGAAAAATTTGAGTTGTGACTCATTGTCATGTTAGCTCAGTCGGTCAGAGCATACCCCGGCTAAAGGGGTGGATGGACGCGGGTTCGAATCCCGCACATGACTTACATTTTTCCTCTCGTAAATTTGTAATTTTGTAATGTTCAGTAATGGCTGTTTTCGTTCTCGTTGGGAATGAGTTCGCCGCGCTCCGCGACGCGATGCGACATCTGTACTCCAAAGCAAATAATATAACATTTGTTGTGTAAATAATTAAACGTCGTCGTTCCCATCTGTCGTACATATTATAATTTTGCAAGTAGTAATGAGTAGAGATGGGCTGAACATGGGTTTCACCGAATACGAACATTCGGCCGAATGTTCGGTAAAACTCATACCGAACCGAATATTCGGCCGAATGTTCGGCACAATTGATTACCTTACTTAAATAATGCGCCGGACACTCCCTCCCGCTCCCCCGTTGTATCGCCGATGTTATTATTGCATCATGTAGTAAACAGTAAAACTTCACCGCGTAAGTTTGTTATGGGAATTTTTATATTTAAAATTTATAAATAAAAAAATACTTAATTTCTCACATTTAAGATCTGATTATAATAACATTATTTATTATAAAGAGTTCACAGTAGTTGTACAGTCCGAGACCATATTCTAAAGATGATATATAACGAGAAATAAATCCTTGATTTGCTAGTTGATATAAATGTTTATTTGATATGTAAAATAAATATAGTGATTTAATGATAGTGAGCCGCGTGAGATACGATCAAATCGATGCTAATTACGAACTGGTCATTTACTTCGAACGATGCCAAAAATTATTACGCGGGCGAATATGCGGTTGCACCGTACAGTAGTTTAACCCCAAAACAGCTACATACTTATAAATTGTTTTAATAACCATATTTTTTATCTGCTGTTATTGGAAATAAAATTACAGTGTCTACATAAAAATGCTGCAAATTACTTACCACATAAAAACAAAATATAGGACACATTTAACACTTAACTCATGATCAATCGGTTTAATACCGTATTAACTTTGAGGACCTAACCTTTTATCGAATATTCGGTGATTTGACCGAATATTCGGCCGAATACGAATATTCGGCAAACCTGCCGAATATGCCGAATACCGAATATAAAACGAATATTCAGCCCATCCCTAGTAATGAGTTGATGCTTAATGGCGTTATTAATGTAAATGCTAATGGTATGTCTCCGGGCGGGTATTGTAATGAGGAAGGAGCGCCGCCGCAGCCTCGCGCCTCATCGCCACGCCACGCACCTGCGTACGCGCATTCCATCACTATGAATATACTATAGACTGTATAGAATCCGTGCTTTGGAGGCAGTGTTGCCAGTCATGCAATAATTATCCTAGAACCTCGATATATTTGAGTATCATGTGATAAAAATAATAAGTAAGTATCACACGATATTTAATCAAACTTCTACGATATTTTTTTCAAATAAACAATATTTTTGTAATGAATTCAGATTTCTACAACGGAACGCAACTTTTTGTAATATTGTTCTGTAATCTATGGCATTCCAGAGCCCATTCGAACGTGGAATGTGAAATATTTTTTTTCAAAATACTTAAATTTAGTTAAGTTTAAAAAAAAAAGCCGACACCGTGTTATAACAACTACTTTTATTGGTATACTGTAGCTGATCAGGCTGTAGCAGGCTGTGGCAGTGTTAGCGCAAAAACCTGCTGAATTGATTTTATACCAAACCGAGCCTGATTGAGTGTATGAACAGCTGAGGAACTTACGTGCCTGAGAAAACCAGAGCCCGGCAAAGCCTATACATGTCTCACCCGCAGAAATCCAATCACTGAGTGCTGATTCTGAGGAAGAAATCACTTTTTGATTAATATAGAAATGAGATACATAATCAATAAAAAAAAATTACCTTTTATATACCCTAAAGATTTATTTTGTAAAAGAACAGACACAACCTGCTTGTAGTTTCCAGAAAATTAGGTGATTAAAATTGCCTAATATGATAAGGAATAAATCCTATCTATATACGATATCTGTTGAGGTTACACACCCTACATTTTAGCCGTATAATTTATTGTCTTTTGAGGCTGTTGAGTTAATTAAAAAGTAAATATGGACTTGCGATAAAAACACGTTAATTTTTCATTATTGACGGATAATTTTAACTCATGGATACATTAACACTGTTTGGAGGGCACGTTAAGCCGTCGTTGGTTGCCTACGAAACTGAATGCGATCGGATTGCCGAATCGCGCCGTGTGGGAGATCGATACGATTTTCCAAAACTCGTACAGTCGAACGGAGTAGAATCAAAAATCGAATAGATAAATGGAATTGCAGGAACTGTACCGTTTGATCGTAGCGTGTGTGCCGGCCGGACGTCAGTCAAAGTCAAAGTCAAAATCAGTTATTCAATTAGGCGTCTACGACACTCTTATGAATGTCAATTACAAATTTTAATATTGAAATATACTACATTGTACTGCCACGTTCAGCAAACAAAATTTACACTGCTAGAAGAACGGGCAAGAAACTCGGGGCCATTCTTTTAAACGTCTTTTTACAATGTGTGGTTATATACAATATAATACAATTATAACAATATTTAATTACATTACGTAGGTGACAGGCGCTAGCTTGGCAGAGGCGAATCAGTCCAAGCATTTTTGTCGTTTAATTAATCACAAACTGTATGTTCTTCACGTGCAACTTGAATTTTCTTTCTGTGAGCGTTGTAATATGTTTGGGCAATTTATTATAAAACCGCACACAATTGCCTAAGAAGGACCTTTTATTTGTCTTTGCTAATCTAAAACCTGGCACCGCTTTTTTATCTTTATTCCTTGTATTATAATTGTGATTGTCATTGTTTGATTTAAATTTGCTCAAATTTTTACGAACATACATAATATTTTCAAATATATACAGACTTGGTGAAGTTAAAATATCAATTTCTTTAAAAAGATCTCTAAGAGATTCCCTAGGATCCATTTCATATATGGCTCGAATTGCACGCTTTTGTAAGATAAAGATTGTCTCTATCTCAGCAGCAGCTCCCCACAGCAATACGCCAGTGCGCCTCGATCACGTACTTAATGCTTATCGTACATGAAGCTTAGTTACTAAATTGTAAACTTTATTAATGTTCAGTAAAACCACGGTAATATTATCTATACAGTATTTAAATTTTATAGAAACGGTCGAAACGCGAGTTATACCTACGCGCCTCGATCTCAGCCTGCGCTCGGCACGCAGACAGTCTCGAGTGTCGCGACTGTGCCGTGATATGTTATGAGCTCTCAGACTGGATTTATTTGTCTGGGGCCGTGTTAAAGACCTTGTGTACGGACAGAACGGTTATAATCTTAGTACCTACCGTGGGTGAATTAAAGGGCAGAATTGTTGCCTCCTTTCGACAGTTAAGTTGTGAAAGAATGCAAGGGCATATCCTTTGAAGAATAACTGTGTGCGTCGAGAGGAACGGTGGATATGTCCAGACTCATGTGTAAATAGCCATGTAAATAATTGTGTAGGTACTAAGTGATTGTTGTAAATAGGTTTGATTGACTTTTAAACACGCTAAGTGGATGTAATCTTATGTTTTCATTCTACCTCAAACTTAAGATTTGTTCAATAAAATCGATTGTGGATGAAAATTATCAAATGATAAATGTTAGAGCCTCCTGTGAAGTGTTTTGATGCACAAACGTTACATCTTGATTTATTAGATTTAATGGGTAAGTTTAATACTTTAAGAATTTTCATCTTTGTCGTGAACACTATTTTGAGATGTACCTAACTATGTATCTGATAAAAGTGAACCGTGGTAGCAGATATTGAGAGCCAGTTGAAAATTTCCTTGCCCCTTTGATCAATCATCTTATTACTTACCATCTAATACCTACTTGGCCCGCACCGCCTCGCCATTGCTACCGCTTCTGCGTCCGTCAAACAAGAAACAGCTGAATTATACCTACCGAGTTCATTGCCCTCGCAATGCGTAGAATACCTAGAACGTGTGTGTATGTGTGAGTCTAGTCCACGGCGGCCGCGAGTGTTGTTGTCGCTATCATTCTCAAAGTCAACGCGCCACAGCTTAGGCAATAGTTAGTATTAATTTTGTTTATGTGAAAATTAATTATGAGTGGATCACATTCAGTTATCGATTCTACACCATCCCCCGCAGTATTGTTGATGAATTAATAGTCACCTTATATATAATAGGTACATAATGTGTGTCTTTTTAATGGACAAGTATTTCCTTTTATAGCATGAAAAAAAAATCTCAATTAATAAAAAAAATTAATAGACTTAAGGAAAGTGAAATAGGTAGTTATAAGCTATATATTAGAATGCGACTTTTAATAGGTAAAACGTGTTGTGTTACAAATATTTTTCGGTCGCAAATTTTAAAGACCGATTTTTTATTCAAACATAAACATGGTTTTTTTGATTAAATCTACCTACTGGTCAAAAAACAACACGTATTTTTAGTGAACACTTCCTGTTCAATTCACAAAGTATTTTATTTGTTTATATAAAAAAAGTATATTTACAATCACAAAACTAAATGGAAACACAAAGTAGGCAATTAATGTAATTAAAATGCTGGAGGCGAGTGCTCGCATGTTTACGTACAGCGCGGCTGTAGGTAGTTATTTCAAGGACATTCACTTTACATCTTTATGACGTATTGACCTATACTATGCACCTACCTAATCCTGATAGGAGAATAATAATATAAGGAAGAGCTAGGCACATTGTAATACTACGGATATGTGTACAAAAACCCTATACATATGTATGTATATAGTAAGTAGGTATTGTTTACTGAAAGCGTCTCGCGGCAAACGTCTAAATCCGGCTGACGTCAATGTTGAACAGCTTGTGAGTCACATAATATAGGCTATCTATAGCCATAGCTACAGCGTACGTATCGGTCTACCGCGGATTTCACACCGATAGTGTTCAATTGTTGTCTTCAAGTGAGCAACTGCCCAATTGTTCATACCTCATGAACAATTGGGCACTTATGCAGATTTTTGGCGACAACAGCTAGAACTCACCGTAGCTGCTGAAAGTGCAGCAAATGGCCGTAAAAGCCAGTCTCGTTCAGATCTAGGGGGATGCTATACAGAACCACAAATCAAAAGTAAAGAAGAACCAGTCACTAATACAGCTCTCGGAAGCAAGTTGAAGTGACAATGGATATAGGCCACATTGCTTAACGAATCGATAACCGATGGGTAGAATAGATACTCGAACACCAGAAGACGTAGAGTGGGTATGCCCCCCACTAGGTGGACTGATATTATCGTCAGAATCGCAGAGAGCCGATGCGTATAATTGGTTTATTTGATTGTGGCATTCTATAGGGGATGCTTTAATTCAACTGTGGACGTTTTTCGGCTGACAATCATGATGACCCCACAAAAAGGGCGCATTAACTTTATTGCCTTTAATAAACTAAATGTTAAAACTCCTAATATTTTGTTCTGGTGTTTTCCTTGGTATTCTTAAGGTAAATAATACATAATTAAAGCCACATGAGTGGAATAATAAAAAAAAAACAATTTATAGGTTGGTATAAAGCCACTCGGTAGGTCGAGACGTGCGCCTAGAAACAACAACCAATGTTCACCATTTACTTACCGACCGCGTGAACAACGACACGACACATACACATACCGACCGATATAACACAAGATAAGCAATCAATTTAAGCATATGTATTACAGTGCTGACGAAAGCAGTGGCTACATCAACGCTATCTCTTGCAAATGAACAACTAATTATTTGATACTAAACTTAAATTATTCCCAAAGTGACGATTTTTTTTACCGGAAGCGTTTCCATGTTCACTCTTCATGTTGACCAGATGTGGAACTGAAATGCGTTCAGACGAGAAATCTGAGGAAGCTTGGTTGATATTCACACCTTCCGTGGTAAAAATGACGTGACGTGAAGTGCTATGAATGTTGAGCTCTATATACGTTGTGTCCGTGTAGTGCTGGATTAGAATATCAACCTACGTATCTTCCTGTGGGGTTCGTATGAGGCGATGAAAGTGAAAGCACGGCGGCTAGCAGTTCCTTTGGAAGAACAGCAGTCCCCAAAATGCCTGCCAAGCGTCGGGATTCTAGACCTTATGGCTTTCATGTGATGTCTTCCTGTGGAAGGCGAATGAAGCGATTAACGGGAAAATACCAGTTATGTATTCATAGGTTTTTGCGACTATTTACATATGTACTATTTAAACCGTTTAATGTTGTCTAATTACTATACCAGTTATGTCATGAAGTGACGAGACGTACAAGTCACCCGCTTGATCGTAAGCGTCCTTCATAGTGTTACAGTTTCTTGTGCTGCTTCAACTGTTTTAAAGCTATACGTTATACATCAAGCTGTCATGTCTCACCTGCGTGTAAATTCACCGGCACCCATACCTTTGTACCGGCTACTACGCTAGTAACGTCCACATTACTGTGTTCTGGTCTGAGAGGTGGTCGCTGTACCTCCCCGGTGAACTCGCATAAAGAGCACTACTGCTGCTGAAACTACTGATTATGTCTCGTTTGTGCAGTAACTGTGCTGCAGTGCTCGTTACGCCTTCGTCTGAACGTATTCCACGCATGAACAACATCTTTGGCCGCACCAATTAGGTACGAACAGGTACAATAAGGAGGTGCGCTACGCTAGCCTATCTATAGAAAGGTCAAACTGCAAATCGATAGGTTGTCCTCTAAATGCCACATTCTCAAGTAGTCGCATGCAGAAGTAGGTTTTTGTTGTATCAGTAAGAGATAGAGGTAGTCTAGTAGATTCTGTTTGCAACCCGAGTTGGGTTGCAAACGAAGTTTAGTAACAGGTGAGCCTGTTATCTCACTTGCCCTTCAATCCACAAAACTGTTACTTAGAAAAAAATTGTTACTAGAGTGTAACTCAAAAACGGATCGACCGATTTTGATAAAATTTAAATAGGACCAAACGACAAACATCAGCTTGCAAATAAAAAATAATTTACAAAATCAGTTCACCCAGTCAAATGTTCTGAGGTAACAAACATAAAAAAACTCCTATTTTAGCAAACATAAAAAAACGAAATCAATTCAGATATTTTTGAGTTACAATACAACGCAATGCTAGACACAATGACATATATATTATGGACATAGCTTTATATTTACAACATCCTCTCTATTGAATACGTACCTATGTCAAAGGTTATAAAAGGCTGTCGAGTACTATTTGAGACATTGCATTGGCTCTATCATCAAAGCAGTACCTATAGCATAGGTACATACTTTATATAAACTACAACGTACATTGGTAAATGACTCACCATCATGACATCCTGTAAAGTTTGGGTAAAATACTTCCGATGAACTTGCAATTAAGTATATCTGGTTTCGCGTAACAAGATATCATAACAAATATAGTAACAGAACATAATGAATAGTCATGTTTGCGTACACGTTGACCTTAGGTACGTAGGTAGGTACGTCGCGTCGAGCGTCGGTCGGATGGAATGCGCAGCGTTGCGGCCCGCTCCAAGCAGACCGGCTTCCAATTCATATTTATCGAAAAATTCCAAGCCGCCAGCCATATTCGCATGAACGCGAGCTAGATACCTAATACACCACCATCTCAATTGTTATTGCATGAAATGTTCTAGTACCTACTACAACACGAAAGTAACACAGATATCATAAATAAAATATCACTGTTCTCTGTCAGCAAAGGTAAAAGTAATCTATACCTACTAATATTATAGGTAAATGCGAAAGTACCTCTGTCTGTCTATCTGTCTCGCTTTCACGCCAAAACTACTGGACCGATTTGGATCAAATGGGAAGGACATAGGATGGTTTTTATCCAAATGCGCTAAAAGAAGTTTGTTTTTGCGCGATAACCGACGTAAGCGCGGGGGGCCGCGACGGAAAGCTAGTCATAAATTAAAACTTAAGGAATCATATCGTCATGCCTGTTATTATTCGAAGAGGTAAAGGGGTGGATGTTCGTCTTATCTGTTGACTCGATAAGAAAAAAAATTTTTAACAAAAAATGGAACCGACTTCAACACCCAAAAGTGTGAAATAACTTGTTGAAGTCGGTACCATGATGGTTCAAAAGTACCTATTATCACAATATTGTGCGCATGGTACCGACTTCGACAAGTTATTTCACACTTTTGGGTGTTGAAGTCGGTTCCATTTTTTGTTAAAAAATTTTTTTCAATCTTTTTAGTGTAACTCAAAAACTGATTGACCGATTTTGATGAAATTTAAAATGGGACCAAACGACAAGCATCAGCTTTCAAACAAAAAAGAATTTTCAAAATCGGTTCACCCATTCAAGAGATCTGAGGTAACAAACATAAAAAAAAAAAAAAAAAAATACAGACGAATTGTGAACCTCCTCCTTTTTTGGAAGTCGGTTAAAAAGTGACGAAAAACTGACCACGGTTCGACATGCTTCTGGTACCGTGTAATAGGATTGCCATCTACCGGACACAGTTCCAGACTATGAATTCTCTCTACTAACAATTTCTTTGTTGGAAAAAAATGTATGCAGTGATGGCTCAGTGGCATTGGCTATGGACTGCGAGGCAGCCGGTCCATGATTCGAATTCCGCCGTGGGCCTCAGCTTCACCGCATGGTGGAAGAGCATTTTGCGGATGCCCGCCTGGTTAGCTACCACCCTCAAGTGGGAAATCTGTCGCCAAACACCTAACGGTGCGTCCCGCGGCAGCTGTTGTAGCTTGAGAAGCAGTAATTCTGGTTTAAGCCTTGTTAACACCTTCAACCACATAATCACATACCATCAGTTAAGATTGTGATCAAAGGCTTACCTATCGGCAATAAAAAAACAATTACTTTCCGATCCGGGATTGAAGACCTCATGATGATTCCAAAGTGGAGTATTTAAGTACTTAGGTACTTACTTTTTTGAAAGTATTAATGTTCTATACATACTATACGTGGACACCTATATGTAGCTCTATAATTACAATTAAGAGGTTAACTATGTAATGTGTACCTACACTGTCCTTTATACCGTATAATAAATTAATCTATACTTATAATAAAACTGTAACAGGACCAATTCTGTACATGGCAGATATTTTGAAAAAAAAAATGTACAGTACTCTGTAGCTGATACTGATGCCGAAACTGTACTTTTTTTTATTTTTGTCTGTCTGTCTGTCTGTCTGTCTGTATCCCGGCCGCGCATCACTCCAAAACTACTGGATGGATTTCAATGAAACTTAGCATAGTTTGAGTTCATACTACAAGGTAGGATAATTTAGCTTTTTATCCCGAAATTCAGCATGGTTCCCTTGGGAGAGGGGATGAAAGTCAAAATATACACTTAGTTGTAATTTATTAACGCGTAGTCCGATTTCTTACGTTCTTTTTAGGGTTCCGTACCCAAAGGGTAAAAACAGTCTGTCCGGCTGTCCGTCCGTCTGTCCGTCCATCCGTCCGTCCGTCCGTCTGTCACCAGGGTGTATCTCAAGAACGGTGATAGCTAGACAGTTGAAATTTTCACAAATGATGTATTTCTGTTGCCGCCATAACAACAAATACAAAAAATTGGCCAATTGCGAGTTGGACTCGCGCACGTTAAAACAAAAAAAGGTTAAAATACGAAGTCTAATGTTGTATAGCTAATGGTACGGAACCCTTCCTGCGCGATTTTTTGTTAGAATAGTGGTACTTTAAAATTTATCCCGTAAATATTTCAAAGTCTACGGCTTTGAAGTTCAGAAATAACAAACATCACCACAACCTAAATATTACGTTCCAAATAACTTGACATCCAGAATGTACAGGAACCTTTGAACGTACGGCTCATCTTAAGCTGGCATTTGCACTTTATCGTATAGGTATGACTTTGACTTTGACTTTCCTGATACTGATGCAAAAACTGTTTCTTTTTTCTGGCTGTCTGTCTGTATCCCGGCCGCGCATCACTCCAAAACTACTGAATGGATTTGAATGAAACTTAGCACGATTTGAGTTCATACTACGAAGAAGGACATAGGATACTTTTATCCCGAAATTCAGTACGGTTCTCTTGGGAAAGGGGATGAAAGTTAAAATGTACACTTAGTTGTAATATATTAACGCGTAGTCCGATTTCAATCATTCTTTTTTTGTTACAATAGTGGTAATTTAATTATTTTCCCGCAAATATTTCAAAGTCCTCAGTTTTGCAGTTAAGAAATTACCGATATCACAAACTAAATATTTCGTTTTAAATAACTTGAACCGCGGAATGTTGAGAAACCCTTGAACGTACGGCTCATCATAAGCCCATAGGAAGCCCGGAACCCCACGGGAAGCCCGACACCCCACGGACAGACCGGCATCACACACAATTATTTAGTTTTGCAAGCTTGCTACGATAAAACTCTAAAATGTGGTACATTCACCAAATAATAAACATGAGTAGAAGATAAAAAGATACACTAGGAGTTAGAACAATGAAATTTAGGGAAATTTTTAGTTATTTTTTTTTTAACCTACACTTTTTACCTTTTAGTTACTACCCTGCCAAACATAGTTGTTATTAATTTTTTTATAACAACAGAGTATTTTACAACGAAAAATCTTAGACATATAACTTTGTTTACACCAATGGTTACAATTGTTACAAGTCATTCCGGCCCAAGAGAAGGAAGCATTTACTATGAGTTTTTCCCGGCCTTAGGTGGGAAGGAGCCTCTCCTACCCGCTACTCAGATCAAACAAACACTACTTTCCGAGAATGAGAAATAAAAAAAAATATGTTTGATCTACCGTCAAACAAACCGCCGCTTTAAAATCGAAATGCTAAAGAAACGCACAATGTACTTTGCTTCAACATTTATTGTGCGAACCGGGAAAGAACTCTCTGAGTTACTTAACTACTGTCTTCTGGAAAATACAACCCGGGAGTTTTGAAATCCAAAGTAAAAAGCTCCATTCTGAGCTATGGTTTACTATAAGAGTACTTCACCGCAGACCACAGTGTTGCTTAATATGGGATAAGCAGTGCACAAATGTGAATAATTAGTCTGCAGGTACGGCAATCGCGAACGAAGTCGCGGGTACAGCTAGTACTTAAATAATCGACGAAACAAAAATAGCTGTATTGCCTGTAGGTAGTATGTACTATGTACTCCACACACGTTCAGAGGCAAATTCAATACAATACCCAAATAGACCATGGACGGTCCCATTGTATTGTTATTTGTTCCGGACGACGGCGACGCGACGCCTACCATCACCGTAAAATCAACCGAAAAGTTCATCATAAAACATTTCAAATGCGGACTGCCTATAACCATAGAATATGTACTAGTTACTGAGCAATAAATGCGAAAACAGCCTCTCCTCTCTTGCCCCCCCCCCCCTTCTCCCCTGCCCGCCCGCCTCCACCCGTACCTGCATAAACATGAGCGGCAGCGGCGCGGCGCGTAAGCGCATTCCGATGAAGCCAGCTGAGATTCAAATTAAACCTACCTCTACTGAAGGTCGTTTACAACCTGTATTTATCACTACATATTTTTCGGCATTGGTAGAACACCTAAGACAAGTAATTAAATTGCAATAAACGTGTTTGCAGTCTATTAGACAAAAGCAGGGTCCTTAATCTTGGAACAAAAGACTTCAACGCGCGCGCTCCCGTTCTCCCTACGTTCCCATGCTTGTACAGGTAGTGCCCGCCTACAATAGCTGCAATGCAATATCTCTCACACTATGTACTTGCGGCCATTTCAGTTTGAATCATAATGGAAGTACTGACAAACATGTGACGTCACATTGTAACGCAATCATTGACATTCCTAACATTCCAGTAGATAAGGCATCGCATCGCATCGCATCGCGCTATCAATGTGCTATCGACGACGGTTATAGGTTTGCTCGGATTACGATTACGAATACAGACTCGCAACGCGACGCATGCGCATATTGTACATATTAGAAAAAACTATAGTTTTATATTGGACTTTGATACTGAATTCGACGATAAATCTAAAATTAATTGATAATAAACCACTTCATAGAATGTGGTTATACAATAGTGGACAATACTATAAATTGTTTTATTGATTATTAACATTCTAAACCTACCTAATTTCAAACTTAAAAGTTTTGTTACAAAATTACAAATTTACGAGAGAAAAAATTATAGTCATGTGCGGGATACGAACCCGCGTCCATCCACCCTTTTAGCCGGGGTATGCTCTAACCAATTGAGCTAACATAACACAATGACTCATAACTGTAATTCTTGCTCTCGTTCTTCATGCAACCATCGTCTCTCGTAAATTTGTAATTTTGTAATGTAATTCGCCTAGCAGGCGTCATTGCAAACTTAACAATATGAAAATTAAAAATTTTGGATTTTAAGTCCTGTATTCTGTCTAAATTTCAATCAAATCAAATTTCATAAATTATTTATTTTCTAGAATATCTACATATTAAAAGGATTTTAGTATCATTCACCTACAATGATCAGTTTGCAACCAGACGTGCAAATTGTTTTACAAAATTTAATTTTATTATATTATTTTCGTTACACCAAAATATTTAAAAATAGAAATATACATTTAATGCACAAAAATCCTTAACACTATAAAACGATTGTTATGAAACCAGTCAATTAAAGATTTTAATTTTCTTTTTCTATTGAATATTTTTATGTCATTAAGTATGTTATTATACATTTTATGCACATTATAAATGATTATTTATAATGAGTCTTTTCGGACGAGGTTCATATAATAAGTCAAATAACTTGGACCTTTGTTTTGTTGATGCGTAAATATACATAATATTAACAACAACAGAAAAAACAGGTTGTTGTTCGGCAAATATAAAAATTAATTTAATACTAGCTTTCCGGGCGCGGCTCCGCCCGCGCTTATGTCGGTTATCGCGCAAAAACATTAATCTCTTTTTGCGCAGATGGATAAAAACTATCCTATGTTTTTTCCCGGGTCTCAAACTATTTCCATACCAAATTTCATTCAAATCGGTCCAGTAGTTTTGGCGTGAAAGCGTAACAGACAGACAGACAGAGTTACTTTCTCATTTATAATATTAAATAAAGTACTGATACATCCAAGGTATGGGAAGTGTGTTGCTTTACAACTGTCCAGAAACCAGGTAGTTATATAATATCAAGCCGTAGCTCAGCAGAGACACAACATGGCCATGATATGCCACTAAAGCGGCTTCAGTATATAGACACAGTGAGTTTGATTGTAAATCATTTCAAATAAGGAGCTGGGTATCAATTACACATAGCCTTATTTATCTTCTTTTCGGTGTCGGAACAGGCGACGAAACTTAGTACACAGATAACATACTCGTTATAGAATGAGTTGACAACACTACGCACTAGTGTGGCACCTCCTATTTTGTAGTGTAGTTGTATTGCAACTTATGCTCGTACTGAACGATGAATAGATTCAGGCGTTACTTACTTTGCAGAAATCCATATCTTATAATAACCACTAGTTTATGAAAAATATTAATTTAATGTTAATAAATATATTTAGTGACAGTCCTCCTAATTTTCGAGCGCAGTATCGCGACGCGACGCGACGCGAGATAACACCTCCTCAGGATGATGAAAATTAGGCAGAATTGTCACCAGATATATTTTTAAGTAATTTTCTAAGATATTAATTTAATGTTTTCTCACGAAATTTTTAAAACATGTGTTATATAATATACTCACATCAAAAGTGCCGAGTGATCATGTATATTTTGACTTGTTTGGGAGAAAAACAAAATAATTAGGACTTTTACTATGTTTATTGTAAAATTATAATAATTAAAGATATGTATTTCTACCATATACACAAGAACAGCGATTTGGCATGCTTAACATCAGTTCATCAAAATCACTTTGATGAATGGCCACCTACGTTCTTTGTAACAAGGCAATTAGCTGTTGTGTTGTGGGGTATGCACGGCATCCATACTTGGATACAGAGCTCTTCTTCGTAGCATATCCCACGCATGTTCAATGGGGTTGAGGTCTGGCCCCGGCGGAACGTTGATGCGAGCATCGGCAAGAGTGCGAGTTACGACTCTAGACGTGTGTGGACGTGCATTAGACGAAACGTTACCCAAACGGCTTTGCAAAGGGATGATCACTTCTGCAACAATACTCTCCACATAAATGTGAGCATTGAGGTTGCCCCTGATCCAAATGAGATCTGTTTAAAACTTACTTGATTTACTCGAAAACGTATTAGCACTTTTGATGTGTGTATATTATAGCAACTTCTACTGTGTACCCGAGGGATTATATTTAACAGTTTATTGTTTTACTAATATTAAATCCTAACCTAACCTAACCTAACACCCACACTGACACAGTGTAGGTACAAACGAAGCCAACCTGTAGAAATATACATTGGATGGGCGCGCCTTCTCAAGTAGTTGTTCAGTCTGAAAATGGTTAATGGAATGTGCATGATATAAAAGCAAATGGTATGATTATGTTACTTGTGGGTACCTACCTACAATCGCAACATGCACGATTTCCACAATGGCCACCATCACCCGCGACGACCTTGTCACCGCCCCACAGATTATAACAACAGTACTGCCCGCCTGGCTAGCTACCACCCTCAAGTAGAAAACCTGCCGCCAAGCACCTAGCGGTGTGTTCCGGCATCTGTCCTTGAGAGCCAGTAATTCTAGGTAGGCCTGAATAACATCTTCGACCATATCAACACTTACCGTCAGGTGAGATAGTGGTCAAAGGCTAAACCTATCAAGCATAAAAAAAAAATCCTCATCCAAATTTCAATTACACATGGTGTTTGCGGTACTCAAATCTTTATTATAGCAGCATAAAGTTAACCGTGTGCGACAAATGTTTGCGTGTGTTATTAAGGCCGTAGGTACAGTGACGTCTAACAATCACACATGAAACTAGCAAGGACAAGGAATAGTGACATCTGTTGAATTTGCACGACACTAAATCACTCAAAAACCTAGATAGCTAGAGAATCAAAGAATTTATTACGCTAAGTAAGGAGTGTAACACACCGCGCGCGGCGGAGGGGGGTGGTGGCCATTTTGAGATATTTTCACGTACAACAAACGGCCGTGTCTATAACACAACCATATCTCCGCCACTCAAGGGCTGCTTTCGGAACACGCCAGGTGCTTGGCGACCGATTTAATTCATCTCACCACAATGGCGGCAATACAAGGTATTGCCGCCAGTTAGTAGATAGGTTTTTGAAGCAATGATGGCTCAGTGGCATTGGCTATGGACTGCCACGCAGCAGGTCCATGGTTCGAATCCCGCCGCGGGCTTGAGCTTCACCGCATGGTGGAAGGGCATTTTGCGAATGCCCGCCTGGCTAGAGACCACCCCCAAGTGGAAAATCTGTCGCCAAGCGCCTTATGGTGTGTTCCGGCAGCAGTCCTTGACAGCCAGTGAAATTACAGGCACATGAGACTTAACTACAATGTCTCAAGGTGACGGGCGCAGTGTAATCCTGACTTGTGTCGAAATGCATCTGTTATGAGAGGCAGAGGTTATCCGCTTCACATCAGGTGGGCCTTGAGCTTGTCCCGCATCAATAACATAAAAAAAAAGGTTCGTGTAGGTATACATATACATGTAGTCAGTATATAATGTTCCATTATTATATAACTGTGGCCGTAGGTGCTAATCTCGCGCGAGACTGCACCCACGCACGCACCCTGGCACACGCCCATGCACACATGCCTGCAGACGCCTCCTCATAATTACTTACTAGGTATGTAGGTATGACACATTAGTCACTCATCACACCATGCATCACATAAGGTAGTTTATGATAGATACGGCTACATACCTAGGTACATCATTTGCAATTTGTTATCTCGGTTGATAAAGCATTGAATCAAGAATGACGCTAGTAATCATGCATGACATCTCCCTGGCACACTACAGACAGTGAATAGTGCGTCATCTTCGATTCGTTTCTTTATAAACTGAGTTATACTTTCTTAGACACGTGAATATTTGCAAGTCTCGTCGTCTCGTTGCCGGCGCCCGCGCCGCCCGGGGTGTTTATCTAGTTTTTTATCCAAGAAGGAGTGGGTTCTCAATTCGTCTATGCTTTGTTTATTATATGTAGTTTGTTATTTATGTAATATATTTTGATGATTATTTTTTTGGTAGGTACACCTCCAAGTTGGTTCCATTTAAAATTAATCGACATCGACAATAACTGAAAAATTAATGAATAGAATAGATTCAAGTGTTACTTTGCAGAAATCCAAATTTAATAATAACAAATATTTTATGAAAACATCAAATCAAAATAATACGAGCGCACTATCGACAAAATTCTCTCGATCGTGCGCTCGTAAAGTCATGCAAAACCTTCTGAAGATGCTTCGTGTAGGATCGAAACGCGTCGAAAAGTTCTTCCAGTTTAACTGCGTGGCGTTTGTGACATCACGTCGGCTTAGCAGGAAAATTAGGCGGAATTGCTGATATTTTTCGACTTAACAACGACCATTTCGTCTAAACGACCAGAAATTCAAGTTAATTCTTTTTCACTGGAGATTCCTATGCTTGAGTAGTAAGTCGAAGTATGTATATAATAAATATAGGATCAATTAAGTTACTTAAAAACGGAGAACAAGCAAAACTTGGAATACGTTTAAAAAAAATATTTAATGTTTTCGTTTTCAATTTTATGAAAAACATTTGCAGGCACCTTTATACGCTACGTTTCTATGTCTGAAAAAGTCCGTGAGTTAAATATGGAGAATGAAAAATACTATCTATAGTGCATATTATAATACTTACAGAGGTTTGAACGAGATTCATTTATCATTTGGCTGCATGTGAGTCTGCAATGGCCTTTAGGTTGCCTAAATGTTTTCATTGTAGCATCGTAGCTGTAGTTTTGTATTTAGTTTGTAGTATTTTGTTAATAAAGACACATTTTTTTTCAATATAAACGTTAAATTAAGGAATGGGATAAAACATTAAGATACAGAGTAAATAGAATAGCTGATGTTGTAAATGTTGTGTACGAGAGAAAGAAAACATTGACAACTTCGGTGCGTGTACGTATTCGTTTGATAATGAAGCCGTAACTCAATTTCTGGTGGCAAACGCAACACTTGCAGAACTCCCACCTTTTACGAAAGAAACCATCAAAAAAATGTAGCGTTTTGTTGTCTGCGAATGATTATTTTAAGCATGGGCTTAAAATTACACGAACTATCACCGACCCACAATCGCGTCAAGCAATATTGGTTTGATCCTACTTAAAGAACGAATGAAATATGTATAATCGATGTGCAAGCGAGAAACAAGATGTTTATAATATAGAACTACGATATTATGGAACGGTGTTACCATAGTTTTACGACATTTTTTTGTATGCTTCACAAAAACTGTCTGTAACTTTTATAATTTCACCCAGCAAATACTTTTGCTGCATTTATTTTAAAGAATAATAGAAATAAAAACATTGTACGTAATATAGGCATTAATTAAACCCATTTCTATCATAAAATATCAAAATCCACTGCTAGAAAACAACTTTTTTAAGATGGATAAACATGACGGATTTGTCGTTGGAACAGTAATACTTCGTATTAAATGTCACGTCAGAGTTCGCGTAAAGAGTGAACTATTTGATGTGACGTCATCAAAGCGCCGAGTGATTCGTTTACCGCTTGTAAGCCTGCTTAATTGACGTGGAGGTATAAAATTTAGCAGTAAGAACAAGTTATTATTACTAAAAGAGGTGAGAGTTGGCCCCCTGTACGTTTGTGGGGTCATGCCTATTATGTAGGTGACAGGGCAGGTCCCTGATCCTGATCTACTGTAGCCCTTCGTTCCGTGGTCGTAGATTGGCTTATTCCACTAAACCCCAAAAATAATTCCATTTCAATCCCAAGAGAATTTCTAGGCAGTATAAAATATCCTGTCTTTTTTCCACCCAAACCCCAAGAATTAGAATTAGAGTCAGTAAGTTACAGTTACAAGGGTCTTCTAGGACAAATGCAACTTAATTAGTTGATCTTGCTCTCCCTAAATACAGTTACTTGTATATGAAACCGTTTATGGACTATTATTATATTAATGCATTATGCAATTTTGCTGTTCACTGTACCAAAACTGTTTTGGGTTTTAATTGGAATTGAAGTATAGAAATATTATTTAATTTAATACCTAAAATCGCTTTGGGGTTCAAGGTGCAATGAATCTATGGACCGCAGAGTTTAGAGAACAATAGCTTTGGAGTTTAGTGGAATAAGACATCATAGACTTTCTATTGAAGATGCAGAAAGGCTTCGCATAAAATGGTTACCTACACCACGCTTGACACATCAGTTGCTCCAAATAATGTAGCTGGGGATGACGTTATGTTCCCCATAATGTGTATGTTTGTGATGTAGTAGCCAAGTTCTGTGCAAGGTGCTAACAGCCGATAACGAAGGAGACCTCGTCCCCGCTGCCGCGTGCGCGACCTCGCCCACCCTCATGTTCAGTTATCGCCACTTCAAGGGCGGCGGCGCGGCGCGTTCTCTCTATCCCACTAGTGATAAACACCAACACATGATTAGCCCACAACTAATGACGACACCGATTGTTGTCCTTGTTTAAAGATACCAAAGATCACGTGATGATTTCGTTTTAAGTTTATTGTTTTATCCTAAGTATATGAAACCTGTGTACTTACGCTACCGTACCAGTATTATATTAGTACTAAAATTAACATTCATGTTAGAATAGGCCCCGTAGCCTTAAGCGCATGTAAGGTGAAGTGAGTCTCAAAAAGGCACATGTTTTTTTTATAAATAGTGTACGCCTTGTAGATATGAATAAAATATTGAATATCCTAGAGCATAATATCGATAGAAAAAATCACGAATACAGTTCTAAAATTTCGCTTTATAGCAAGTTATGTGTCCACATAATATATCGTATCAGTACAAATTTTATTTCTAATTATAATCTGGCAACCGTGACTAGTACTATGTACTCGAATATTTATTTCCGTTTTTAAAAGCTCACTATTATAGAAATTAATAATAAACAATCGTTCACGATAATTAGTTTGTTTCACTCACTCGCATGCACGCATGTGAGACTTTTTTCAAGACAAATTCCTACCTCAAATCCCCTACAGATCCAATGTCTATTAATATAATCATCGTCAAAACTTCTTTCACTTAGCCTATCCTTGTGTATGGTAAAAAGTGCTTGAACTTGATGTAGAGGGCAGCGCCATAGGTATTAGTTACTATAAAGGCCATAATCCTCACACTTCGGGATTCAGGATCACAGTGTTGAAAACAGGTTTTCAGAAGGTGCTGCTGGCTTCCTTATTAACCACGTATTTTTCCCTTCGTCGCCTCCTTACACTCCCACAGGACGATATTGGGGTATACAGTAACTGTGGTAAATTCCAGCTAGTCCAACTATATTCTAGGTTTGCCTGAACAATATCTTCGACCATCACGTATGATGTCAAAGAGTGGTCTAAGCCCTATCAGCAATAAGAAACACATTCAAAGTCAAAGTCATAATAATTTATTCCATTTAGGCGTCTACGACGCTCTTATGAAGGTCAATTACATGCTTTAATATTGAAATATTCTACATTGTACTGGCATTTCATCTAAGAGTTTTATCTTGTCTTCCAGTCGCATGGATACATACTCGTGTCGTGTCGTGTCGTGTCGTGTCGTGTCGTGTCGTGGTGGTTAGTCGGGCGGTCACGTTCCGTTTCATCGGTTTCTCCCGAGCGACGCGATCTGCATACAAAGCTCTGCAGGAGTGCAACGAGTCGCGGCGCTGCCTAAACAGTAGGTACTTCCTAAACTCAGCCAGATTGTCCCCTGCTGCACACAGCCTCCACAATTAAGGGGGGTAACTGATATAATATAGAACAACAATTAGAGTTTTTGATATTTTTTCGACTGTATTTTGTTGCATGTTCGTTACGCTATTACTCCTGCAATTATTTAGAAGCGCTCGTAGCGAACTGTTCTTAACCGATCTGCAAAATTAAGCAACGTCCGCCGCGGTCATGAGTTGGATGGGTGACCGCTAGTGACATTACTACTGAGCGTGCACGTTCTTCGCAGGGCCCGTTAAGCCGTCCGCGTCGGTCCCGGTTGTTGTCTTAGGATGGCAGTCGTTATAGCATGGTGGTAGGGCATTTTACGAATGCCCGCCTGGCTAGCTACCACCCTCAAGTAGAAAATTTACCGCCAAGCACCTAACGGTGTGTTCCGGCTGTCCTTGAGAGCCAGTAATTCTAGGCTAGCCTGAACAACACCTTCGACCACAATATCATCACTTACCATCAGGTGAAATGGTGGTCAAAGGCTAACCTATAAGGCATAAAAATATATGTAGATATATATATAAATACATTCTGATGATTATTTTTAATGCCAGGCAGAGTAAACCTTCAAATTCGTCCTACTTTCATTTCAACAACATCAGTGACTTATTTTTTAAGTCACAGCCAATTAACTGAAAAAGAGTATTTGCACACCTCGGTGATGTAATAGTCATTGCAACTTAAGTTACGGATGAGTTAAGAATTTTATCAGTCCCCCACATCTTACAATTGCATTGTCCAGCCAGTATTTTTTTCAACGTTCTAGTGTGTTTTGTATATATGCTTATTATTCAAGCTCGGAGTTATATTATCCTTTTTAGGTGATTCAATCATGTCGTAGACCTAAATACTTCAGAAGAAGAATTAAAAGAAAAAGTTTAAAGTATCGCCTCCAGGAAGCTCTGCTTCCAATGAGAGTGGTGATCGAGCGTGACTCCCAGCGGAGCGGCGCGAGCCGACGAGCATTACAATGGTGTCGCGTGGGATTGCGCGCGCGCTCGTCGCATACTAATGTCAAGTGAAAGAACGCGCGAATGGCACTACGGTTGGGAGCTTCTTCATACGAAGAATTTTTAATGAAGTGCGTCTTTCCCTTTCTCTACTTTCCAATGGCCGTGTAATGAAAATAAACAAAACACGCTGTAATTTAACCAAAGACATCTATCACTATTTTTTTGAATGGTGGATAGGATAGTTGACGTTTGACCATAATCTCATCTGATGATGATGTGACTTCCACTAAATGAACCGTGGACTGTCTTTGCAGCACGCCATCGTTGCTTGCATATAACATAAAGCTAATGTATCGTGATATCTCTTTCCAGCGCGTGAGGAGAGCAGCGTTGAGTGCGGGTGATGGTGTGGTGAGCGAGTCACGTGACGGGCCGAGGCGAGGAGGATGGCCCTGCGCGGGGCGGGGGGCGGCGGTGGGGGGGGCAGCGCCACGCGCTCCAGGGCGGACACGCAGCGGGCACTCGACGAGTTCGAGGAGCTCGCCGGCCTGCGGCAGGGCTCCGGTCAGTTATTGCCATAAACATACAACCTTTATGAAATTCATTAAAGCAGATTCTGTCGAGAGATGACGTGGCACTATCAACTGTGACTGCATTATTGAAATGCTTTGTCCGTTACCATTACCATACCTCTGTTTATTTTTTAGTCATCATTACAAAGTATTAAAACCTTACTAAGAGTCCTACAGGCGGGACAATTACAATGTATAGTTATTGATATCATCTCATAGTAAGTTGTTTACGTTCTAAGTCTTGGTTTTCCCAGTCCAGTCCATCCCTCTGATGATAAACGTTCACGCATGTCAGTGTCACCATCCTCCTTCTGCTTGACACTGCGCAGTGCAGTGTTACTCCGAGGCATTTAGTTGTTTTGTCTCGTGGCCCAGTCATTTCACTTGGTACCGTTCACACCTAAATATAGTTGCACACTACTGCTGCGAGGCATAACATCTCACACTGAGGTGGTACTCACTAAGACGGATTCTTACTGAAGAGACACACCACCGGGTAAGATGTGTCATATACAATTACAATAGCCTCAGTCTTGAGTTAAAAGTTCTCAATCAAGGTTTTATGAATCATTGATACACTTTCATATAAAATTTAGGCCAACAAAAACAAGAATTTCGGGACAAAACATTGGATATATTACCTATTTATGAACGATATATTCTGCCAGGAACATAATAATCAAACTTTAAGATTCGAATGAGGTCTTGTCTAGCTGCGTGGATTGTGGATAGGCGTTCACCCTCCAAATATATATTTCTCTAAATCTCTAATCTCTACAAAGTATCCAGAAAGTGAACTCTACCGGAAACTTATTCACAACTGATAAGAAGAGAGATTTCAAATTTGGAATCTCCTATAATGTCCAGTAAGTAAGTATGTAATTTACTTACTGGACAGTAGTTATTGTACTCTTTAGATCTGCTTAGAAAAAAAACATAGATTAGTGTTTAGCCATTATAACATGCTTATAGGAGGCAGGCTCCAAATATATATATCTATCTCTCTTTTTGGTATGACATTTTTGAGATAGATACGTAACTGTAAGGGGGTATTTGCCGTAATCCCCACGCTTGGCAGGCGTCTTGGGGATCGCAGTGTAAGTTGGCAGTTCTTAGAAGGCGCTGCTGCCCACCTGCAGTATTTTTCCCTTAGTCGCCTCTTACGACATCCGCACGGGATGATATGGGGAGGTGTAATTTAACCCGGCACCCCTCGGGGCACATATATATACTATTTTTGAGAAAAGCATTAGGTATTATTATTATTAGCCTCAACCAGTAAGAAAGCCAGCCATCCTGGCTGAACTGCAGGTGAGGTCCGGTTATATACGAGGCCAGGATGGCTTTCATACTGAGTGTATTCTGGTGCAGTAATGTAGTATATGTGGGTCGCGTGTGCGACAGCTGTGTAAGGTAAGGCGCTGTGTGTTCCAGGGCTCCAGGGCGAGCGGGCAGCGCACGTGCTCGAGCACCTGGCGACGTTCACGGTCACGCGGGAGACGGGCATCGTCTATCCAGCGGACGGCATGCGGCGGCTGCTGCAACTAGAGAAGACTAACGGTAACCTGCTTTTTCTTATTGTTCTCTACAGAACCTTTTTTACCGACTTCAAAAAAGAAGTTCTCCATTCATCTGTATTTTTTATGTTTCTTAACTCAACATTTTCACTGGGTGAACCGATTTTGTTGTTACATTTTAAATTTGAAAGCTGATGCTTGCCGTGTTTGCCCATTTAAATTTCATCAAAATCGGCCTAGCCATTTTTATGTTACACTCCGATAACTGAAAAGTTTTTTCCTGTAATTATAATATAGTCATTGCCAGTGAATGACAATCGATCCCATAAGCAGCAAGGAACACTAAAAAGGGCTGAATTTTTTTTAACCGAAAAATGGAACCGACTTCAACGCTCAAAAGTGTGAAATAACTTGTGAAAGTTGGTACCAAGCGCACAATATTGTGACAATACGTATTTTTGATCTATCATGGTACCGACTTCCAGATCACTTGTATTATCATTTGTCCACATCTGCATATATCTGATATCAGTAGATATGTCTGATTGTAAATTGTTAAGATTGTACCTATATAGGTTTACCTATACCTGTAGGTATTATTATTCTATATATATATATATAGAATAATAATAAAAATGTTGTGTATTTTTCAGGAATATGGAGTCAAAAAATGCAATTATGTTTAGAAGGACAATGGGTGCTAGTTATGGACTACGAAACTGGGGTGAGTGCGGCTCTTTTCGTATCGGTTCTACTAATAGTTGTATCTCTCTTTCTTTCATTCTGTTGTAATGTAAGGCCTGATAATATCTCGATATATGTATAAAATCGTAAATAGGTTAGTTCACCTACTTACGAACAACAAGGACACCCCTTTTTTCCTCAAATTCTCCTTAATACATTAAAGTTTACTGAAACTACATATTTAGGATTAAATATTCACGTAGATAAGTCAGGTACCTACTTAGATCTGACTACAGCTTCGACAACTTCACATTTAAAAACATTTTACTTTTCATGATAAAACATACTCCACTCCGCGCGGTGAATCAATCATCGATTACTGTATCAGATGGTAGTCGTAAAAATGTTGCACTTCTATATGTTCAATTATACCTGTACCTGTCTACTAGTTCTAAGCTATGTGTGTTTTTTATCCAAATTATGTGTAAACAAATAAACGTACTACTTATTCTTATTCGTAACTTGCACTTACTTATTTTCTCATAGAGGGTGATAAAGTGTCCACCTCGGCAGCCAACAACTATTTAAAGCTCGAGTTACTTTGAATCCCTCGCTGCATACTTTAGAATACCTCGCCACGCTCGTGATTTTACTCTAGAATTACTTTTAAGGTACTTTTATATACTCGAACGTTCTATGGATAAAGGTACTCACTACTCAAGGTACCTCTAGAATAGCTCCATTTTGCTATCACAGATTCACCGAGCTAGTCAACTGCACCATGCCTAACAACCTCGCAACTCTCGTCAGATTGGGCGAAACGTCCCATAAAGTGTCGATCTGCTGCTGGTATAATAATGTCACATATTATGGTGTGTAGTCGATAATGGAGCGGTTCCCGGGCTCGTGGGTGCACTCCCCGACGGCGTTCACATCCCCGGAGCCGGGCGAGCTCTACAACAACGTGGTCGCGTTCGTGGTGGGCGCCCCCTCCCCCACCCCAGCGACCCCCGCCCCCGCCCCCACCCCACCCTCGCCCGACGCACCCCCGCGCCGGGAGCTGCACATCTTCCAGTGCCACGACGTGGCGGCGCACGCGCTTGTTGAGGAGCTCAATGCCATCAAGTAAGGACGATTTTTGATACATATTCCCCGATTTGAAAATTGTTCCACAAAAAGACTAAACACGTGACGAGTCAATAGGTTCCCGACACAGATGAGCCATGGTTTTGAAGCAACTTTCAAGTGATTAGGCTTGATGAAACTACTTCACGTGGTGGTAAGTAATGATGTGATAGCAACCTAGACCAGAAATGGGACCGAAACTACTGTAGTTCTACCTTCTTGCCAACTGAGCAAATAGCATTATGGTTGGACCCTTTTGAACACTGATGACTCAATGAGTTTTAAAACGTAACTAAATATTATAGTTCCTACCGCACTAGGTATATTATATTATCACCATCACTACATTGGATAAACGTTGTAGGTACATAAAGACATTCTGTAGTAGATATACCTACTTAGTATCAGCATTGCACCCTATGTGGGTAATCCGATGTGGGTAGCTAGTATACTTAGAAATGAGAAGATTTTCTGACAGCTTTGAATGAATAACCTATTTATTATCAATACACTTCTTTATTTATATACGAGTAGAAAACAGAATGAGTGTTGGTTATAAACCCAGATAGGTCACAGAACTCATTGTTTTTCATTTCTTCGTGCAAGCAGTATATACTCGTATTGTCGTGACTTTTCAAACACTTGCCTGGCTGGACATATTTTTTTAATAAACATTTCATAATTTGACCATCAAGGAAAAATACTTCTTAGATAGTAAACATTTTATGCTTTTCAATGTATAATGGTGTTTATCATCATACTATTGATTCTTCAGATAACTCCTATAACTATATTCTGTATGAGTTTTAAGGATGACATATAATTCAATTATGATTTGTCCGACCGAACAAACATTTACCGGCAAAATTATTAATAACTAGCTTTCTGGGCGCGGCTCCGCCCGCGCGTATGTCGGTTATCGCACGAAAACATTAACCTCTTTTTGCGCAGTCAGATAAAAACTATCCTATGTTTTTTCCCGGCTCTCAAACTATCTCCATACCAAATTTCATTCAAATCGGTCCAGTAGTTTTGGCGTGAAAGCGTAACAGACAGACAGACAGAGTTACTTTCGCATTTATAATATTATAGTACTGATTTCAAATGTATTTTTTTCAATAAACGGCACCTGCAGCTCGAACATGAGGATGTCGAATCAGGCGAAGTCTCCTGATTGAGTCTCAGTCCCATAGTAGAAAGTTTACTGACATAGTAGAACTAGTACTGACTCAGTACTGTTCGTATGCGCGTGTACTGCATGCTTGCTTCCTATCTTTGTGAGTTTTATTAAAACGTATTCCACTGTATCATATACGAGTACAATAGAAGTGTAGCTGTGTGCATTATATGCTTGTGTTAAATTTTCTCCACAATTTATTATCGTCATATTAGAGCGTACCCTAACTTCCTTTGTTCGAGGATTTTTTATTTATTTGGAAAGCGACGACGCGGTTTATGATGTGATATACTTTCCTAATAACTACCCTCCTATTTTATCTGTACTTGAAGACTCCCAGATTATATCTAACTAAATGAAAATAGATTCGCTGATAGGGTGTTCCACTTTTCAGACGTACATATTTTAAAGCTGGAATTAAAGAACTTTGCAATATCAACTATTTACGGATTCATATTATCCCTTTTCATATCGGTAAAAAGTTCAAAGATATATGCAAAAACCACCCAAATCGTATCTTCCACTACATCTGAGATGCAGTGACTTTTATCAACCGGTATCTTAGAATACTTTCGATATCACAATATGGGTTAGGCGGCATATAAATAAACAAGAGGCTTGACTCAGATATCTACAGCTGTCACTTTAAGAATTTCCTCATCTAATCTAATCAGCTAGAGACGAAGGCTGGTATTCTCTCGGCAGATGTGGAGAGTGGTGGTTGTGAGAGTGCTGCAAGTGCTGGTGTTGTGAGGTCATGCTGTACATCAGAGCTAAGCTCACGATCCCCGTGCCTGTGTCCGCCTACTCATGGTACGGAAACCTGTGCTTACATCCTTTACACTGCTAGTTTAGATTATGATAAAAGGCATCTCTTCTAGTTCTCTCTATAAAATTGAATTGAAATTTGAAGCAGAAGTTTGGATTTTTGTTTGAGCATTGCTAGCGTTCTAAATGTATGCCTAAGAATTTTATTTTTATAGTATATTTTATTTTATCAAATAACGGTTTATATTTTAAATGCAGTGTGCAACAATATATGATACGTTGATATAAGACAGATGAGTTTGAATTTTTTTATACATTAAATCCAAATTTTCCTGATGAAAAAAATATTTTGTCTTCATTTCAATTAGCACGCCTCCGAAAATTGAGGCAAATTTATCGCTCTTAAAATGAAAATGCAAGACATGAAAGTATTTACGAAAAGTAGTGTTTCATGTGTAGATCGATAATATCAGTTGGTAATATTATTTTTCAATATCGCGCTCCGTTGAAATAACTACTTTTGACTGTTCTACTGTTTAATTCCGTGTACAACAACAAACAAATAAAGCAGCAAATGCATTGTAATAACGTAGGTAAGTACTGTATACCAAGCGAAATCGGCGGTAGATATTATAAAGTGATTACAACGGCAATCAGTCAATTTAAATATTCCCGATAGGTTTCCGAGAACCTACTTGAATTTATCTCGTTTGCGATCGTCAAAGTTATAAATATTATAACACTCTTGGTACTGTTATCATTAATTGTAGCAATGTTTTATCAAAATTAGTAATATCCGGCGACATATTATTATAATTTAATTAATTATATTTAATCTAGCTTAGTTAAAGATTTAGTCTGTTGATCTATTCACGTGTTGGTACTATTCCTAGCCTCAGTGACAATGCTTGTACAAGGACAATGGTCTTCACACGACTCCATAAAGTACTGGTACGGTACATTACTATCTTTATTGACTTACGATTGTAAGAAAAGGTCTGTTTTATAGTTTGCTATTTGTATATTATTGTTTTGCTGCGCTCAAATATAAGGGTAAATGAAAGAATACTAAATTTGAAAATTGCTACTTAACATCAGTATCAATAAAAAACAAAATCATACAGTGTTGATCTTCACCGTCGTGGCCTATAAATTATTATAAGTGCTTGATAATCTTAAAAATTGTCCTCACCGTTCGAGATCACAAAAATGAAGAGACGCAGCAAGTTTCCCCTGCTATTGGTCCCGTGAAGGATGTAGTGGTGAATGCTAAAGGAAACGACTTTTTGTTCTAGGCTCTTTATTGGTATCCAAGCAATTATACTTAAAATGACAAATAATCAGAACAATATGCGTCAACATAATTATACGAACCATCAATACTATATCGGTATTGTGAAATGTGGCAGCGACAAAATCCACACTTATTCGTGTTCTCTCGAGGTTATTTAGGGGAAAACTATACATTTACCTATCTTAATAATCCGTCTTGAGGATCGGTGTTGAGGGTGTTGACGACGCTTCAGAAGTTGAGACTATCTGTCTTGTGGTTTCCTTAGTGAGGTTCTACGACACCTTTAAGGACAGAGATAGATAGGTATTAAACTGTACTTTATAATGAAGAAGAAAGAGGGTAAAAGTTTCGGTTTAGTAAGATGATGTTCTGTATTAGGGGCATCGGCAGCGGCGCGGCGGGCGAGGGGTCCCGCGACTTCATCATCGAGCGGGAGAGGGAACGCGCGCAGGAGACAGACCTCGACCGGCCCAGGAGACAGGTCAGTGTACCGCATACCTACCTACTTATGCATACAACATACCTACCTACCCTTCTGTCAAGGCTCCCGTATTACGCGAAATATTTATTTGCCGGATCTGTTACATTCTTTGAAATCTAACAAGAGGTAACTTAATTATATTTAATTAATACATTAATTACAATTTAGCAATGGGCACCAAATAAGGCGAACTGTATATCGGATTTTTAGAATTAGATTTTTATAAATAGTGTCGCGATCGAAAAGTTATTATTATTATCTTCCATCTTCTCTCTTTATATAAACCTCGATTACCATACACTGACTGACTCACTCACTGACTGACTGACTGACTGACTCACTGACTGACTGACTGACATAATTGTTCTCCCAGAAGGAGTCGAGTAGGAAGAAAGTGATGTATGGGAAAAGTGTAGAGGGGGTTTAGGTGAGTATGGGAAAAATCCGAAAACTTGAAGATGTCGTCTGCCAAGTAAAAGTGGATGGCTTATCTCGGAAACGGTAAGAGATAGGTAGGGGGTGCTCGAACAAATGTCATAGGGGATCGGGAGAGCAGTCGAATGACACCTGTCAAAAATGCTCCTCTCATTCTTCATTTGGAGTATTTTTCTTACATTTTCGACTGTATTTGGAGTTTTTTGTGGGATTTTCGACTGAATTTGGAGTTTTTGTCCTATAACAGGGAATTTTTTGAAATCTGTAATTTTTTTTTAGGCTCAGATGCTCCTCTCATTCTTCATACTGTATTTGGAGTATTTTACCATACATTTTCGACTGTATTTGTAGTTTTTGTGGGATTTTCGACTGAATTTGGAGTAACGGACCTATATCGGGTTAAAGCGAGCCCGAAGGGCGAGCTTCTGGTGAGGCCGAAGGCCGAGCTCTGAATTTACATGCTCCTCTCATTCTTCATACTGTATCTGGAGTATTTCACCTTACATTTTCGACTGTATTTGGAGTTTTAGAGGGATTTTCGACTGCATTTGGAGTTACGGACCTACATCAGCTTATAGCGAGCCCGAAGGGCGAGCTTCTGGTGAGGCCGAAGGCCGAACTTTCGGCTCGTGAGGCCGAAGGCCGAGCGTATGGTGCGCGAGCCCGAAGGGAGAGCGCTTGGCGAGGCCGTAGGCCGAGCCCCGTTAGTGTCTTGCGAGGCCGAAGGCCGAGCTACGTATTGAAATGCTCCTCTCATTCTTCATACTGTATTTGGAGTATTTTACCATACTTTACCGACTGTATTAGGAGTATGTTCTTATGCCAATTTCGATGACGTCTGCCAATTAAAAAAAGTTTTTCCGATTTGGCTAAAAATCGATATTTAGGTCGTTCTGGACATTTTTATTCCAATTTTGAAATTTTTTTTTCGATGACGTCTGCCAAGTTAAAAAGTTTTTCCGATTTGGCTGAAAATCGATATCTAGGTTGTTCTGGACGTTCTTATTCCAAATTTGAAATTTTTCTTCGATGACGTCTGCCAAAAGATGAATGAAGACGTATCTCGAAAACATTAAGAGATAGGTGGGGGGGTCTTTGAACGGAGTGCTTTGCATGGTGGCCATCTTGAATTCCGCGAGGCCGAAGGCCGAGCTCTGAATTTACATGCTCCTCTCATTCTTCATACTGTATTTGGAGTATTTTACCTTACATTTTCGACTGTATTTGGAGTTTTTGTGGGATTTTTGACTGAATTTGCAGTTACTGTCCCCCACCAGTGTATTGCGAGCCCGAAGGGCGAGCTTCTGCCCGCGAGGCCGAAGGCCGAGTGGAAGGTGCGCGAGCCCGAAGGGCGAACGCTTGGCGAGGCCGCAGGCTGAGCCGTGTGAGTGTTTTGCGAGGCCGAAGGCCGTACATGCTCCTCTCATTCTTCATACTGTATTTGGAGTATTTTACCATACATTACCGACTGTTTTAGGAGTTTTTTTGGGAGTTTTGACTACATTTAGAGTAACTGTCCGAGGCCGAAGGCCGAGATCCGACTTGAGAGTATATTCCACGTCTCCGACTGGTCTCCATGGTAACTGCCCGCGATAACCAAAGCACCTACGAGTGGGGTTCCTTTACCGAAGTGACTCAGGATCCTGGTCCGATTCTGCCCGTACCACTTTTTTATGGCAGTAGGGTAAATCTGGTTTGGTGGCTACAGTATGAATCTCTATTGTATTGAGTTTATATGGGATTTCATACTTCTATTAGAGTTTTTTTTTTTTTTTCAAATGTGTAAGGTGCTTTTATGACAGTTCGTACTGACTCAAGATAGACGCACACTGCCCCAATTACTAGTTTTAATATAAACTTATATATAGTTTGTTAGCTCTATTTTAGAAATTACATTTTAAATATTACATATTTCTAGAATCAATTGACTACATAAAAAATTAAATAATATGCTTAAAGAGTATCAGATACCAATAATTAAAAATGATTCCACTTAAAAACAATTGTTAGGTTAATTAATTGAGTTACTTATATGATAAGAGTTGAAATCTTAAAAGATAGGACTAAAGTTGCGTGAGATTGACATGATGGCTTTTTAGTAGACCAGCAAGAAGTAAAATTTATTCCCTGAGTCTGAGTTTCCTGATATTATATAATCTTGAAAGCAAATGTGATTATGCAAATTATACTAAGCAAGCGCCGTCGTTGACTGCTCCGTCAATTAGCATTTATTGATATTGAGGTTAACACAAGCCCACTTTATATTAAACAGTGATTGATGCAACTATAGACTTTGCATTATGTATGCGAACCGAAACAAAATTACCCATAATGTTACAAGTGGCCTGTTAGCTGAAGATATCGAGACTGAAATATTATGTTCTTTTACGTTTTCAATCCCCATACCCCCAATGAAAGAAATCCAAAAACTAAATCAACAAAAAATTTTGTGAGCAGGTTATATATTGCCTGCTCACAAAATTTCACAAGAATTGGTTATGAAATGCGATCTGTAGAGGAGAACAATTGGAAATCTATAGATGTATAGATTTCCAATTCAAAAACCGACCTGGGTCCCTACTCTAATTCGTCGAAGTTACGAACTTCGGGTCCGAAAGATATCCGCAAATCACGTTTTGGCTTACTTTCATTTAACTTCGTTCGTAGCAAAGACTAGCTAGCATATTTTGCCTGAATAGATGAATAACATATTTTATAAATCCGATTCGTATTGTTTGTACTTTTCCAAATATGAAATTATAATTTATTCGTTTGCATATAGTTATAACTCTTATAAGTAGTCAAAGTAGAGTTCTAAGAACGCAGAAAGAATACAAATACTAATGTGGATATTAATACCTACGGAGAACAAAGACATTAAGGCTCGGAAATTACGAAATAGTGCCAACATGATATGGAAAATCTCATAAACCAGGTACCGGATGGTACTACAATTTAAATACACGATACTCAAGGATATAAGTAATACTTTCATCAATTTCAAAACATGTTTCCTAATAATTGGCTCGATAGAAAAAAATCTCAAAAACACCTCTGAAAATAGAGGATTCCTACTTTTTCCGCCAGATTTTAGTGTATTAAAAATTGGTTTTTTTTTCTAAAATATTGTTTTTTTAAGTACAATAAATTTCATTGATTATTTTAATCCAAAAAAAGCACAGTTAATGCGTACTGAGCCTGTTTACAAAATGTCACATACGCCCTTTCATTCCGAGAAGCGTTAACATCATGTCGCACTATTTACTCCAGCGATCTACGTATATTGCTATCATCCTCGCTCATATCGCGGTCAGCCGCGTCATGCGTCGGACCTGTGTCACTTTTCTCGGCGATCTCAATTAAAATAAAACATGGGTAAAATTATAAATAAACGCTTTGGGAATGCAAAAAATCGTCAAAAACGCATGATGGACATAATAAGGTAAGCATCTATGGCTTCCTTTCTCCATGTACCTATGTATATATCTCTTATATTAATGAAATTATGATATGATTGTGAACCCTAACGCAATATAAAAAACACTTCAAACATTTTACAAGACATAGGTACAACTTTAGCTACCTAAAATAATTATTATAAGCAATATTCAGAATTTTTCGTAATGAATGTGTTGTAATTATTTTAGATGGATCATGATTAATTTATACAGTTTCTGACAATAAGGCACACAGGTTATGTACATAATTTTCGACAAAACAATCGTCGTTCAAATAGCGCATAGTAAGTGACATCGCTTCGCAATTGAGAGGCACGTGGATCGAATCCAGCGTAAAGAGATTCTTTTTGGTCTAATTTTAATTTTACGACATAATTCTTAATAATACAATAATAATTTTACGTATGTACGTGGACCAATATAATGTGTCTGACAGTAAGGCATAAACGATATGTGTGTAATTTTCGACACCTTGGTCAAAGATTGTATAGTGTGTAACTACTGAAGTCGAATCAGAAGATCGAGTACCGTGGATCGAATCTCACATACCTAGATTCTTTTTGGTGACTTTTTTATTTGTATTACTTTTTATTTGATACGTATTATATTTACGTATAATTAAGTTTTCTGACGTGTATTCAATTTACGATTACAATGCTTGCAAATTTATTAGGTATCTCGAGTTTCCATGTTTTCATATAATTAGAGAGTTTAGTATATCTAATGAACGTGAACATTAAATAGGTACTACCTAATCTAGCTACCTGAACACGTTTTTTCATAGATCTCGAAAAAGTATGTCTTGGATGGACACGAGTTGCCACAGCGTAATAGTTACAGTAGAACAACATTTTCAATTTACTACAAAGCTATGTTGAGTAAACACCGTCCTTCTGTCCACTACCTACTATAGAAAACACAAACTTTCATACATGGAAAGTTATTGAAATATTCATGGTATTATCGAGTACGTAATATATTAGTACATATAAATTAGTAGTAAAAAGATGGCCGTAAACGTTTGATGCGATAGAGATAATGAAATTCTGAAATGAAAACTTAATACAAAAAGATGAAGCCTAAGCTTCTGCTTTAGAATGAGACTTTCCATGGTTTTCTTGAATAGCATAAGAATTAAGAACTGACTAAAAGAAAATGAAATAATTAGCACCATACCAATACTTACGTAAGAACATCGAGTAAGGTGCATTATAGAGGACTTAACTATAACGCCCTTAATAACCAAAGTGTAGCGGATATACTACCAAAGAGAGTATTCCCCAGGACGTTTTGGTGTTAAGGGGCGGCCGGTAATTCAACAAAAGTTAAAATTATACACATTATAGCCATTATGTTTTTAAATGTTACATCTTCTGTGTTGTATAAACAACATATGGTAGCCATATAAACAACCCCATATATTGGATAGGAGGATGCTTCTTGGTTATTGATACTATCCCATAACTTACTTACCAATAAAATTCTTACCCCCGGTTTCTGAAACGCAAATCAGCGACAAATTATTTTAAATACTTGTTAATCCATTGTCATACGCAGATTGGGTTTCTAAAAACTTCATGTGACTGTTTGTCAACACTAATGTCAAATCTCCAATTAATCGACAATTATTTCAATTTTGGGTTTCTGAAAAGCTTTTCGGTACGTTAACGGTTTGTTAAACTGACTAATTCTAATTGCCCAAAATCGACCAATTATTCTAAGATTAACGTGTTGATATCGTAAAAATATATAAAAATAGTTTTAAGCATTCCTACCTACAACGTTTACTCTAATAACTGATAAGATAGAACAAGAACAGAATTATATCAAGTATGATTACTCTAAAAACACATATTGCTATTTTTCATACCGAAGGTACTGGGTAGCACTTCACCACTATCTCGGTTAAGTGACGATGCCATCGATGATGCAGCTCGCTTACCCTGAAGATACCTATTCACTCCTGTTTAGAAAACCCCCCCGTAATTAACCAGAAACACAGACTCAGGCAGAGTGTTCCATTCCCTAGCGGTGTGTATGATGAGCGAGTATAGAACAAGAGTCCGATTATAGAACTACGTAAATATTTTACTAAAGACTACGTGATTATAGTGTTGCTGCTCATTTGTTACTCAATAGGGTGCTATAACATAACCATAGCAGCCATTAAACAAACCGCAGCTGGGTAGATTGTAATACCAACAAAAGCATTTCCAAGATAAGTAGGTTATGGACCTTCCCAACCCCAACCCTCTTTGAGAAAACACCTTTCGGCTGAGGGCGTTAAGATATGGTTTAAAGCTCTGTTTAGCGCCTGATGTGCGGCTACAACATATTCACGTTGATGTTAGAAGTGGTATTATTTTGTATTGATGCGCAGGAGGTCCATAGTTAGAATCTCGCCGCGGTCTTCCACTTCACCGCATGATGCGAGGGCGGGAGTTTTTAGAATCATTGATAGGCTTGATAGTTGTTGGCCTTCAAGTAGAAAATATATTACCAAGGATCTAATGGTATGTTACGACGGCTGTTCTTGCCTATTCTTCTCTACTGACTTCATCATCATCAGACGTCAATCACTTACCATCAGGTGAGATTATAGTCAAAGCGTAGCCTAGCAGCAATAAAAAATGCCACTCATGATTTTTTTATTTTAATCGATTTTTACGATATAAAGCAACAAGTAAGGGAAGACAAACACGCACATTTTCACGTACGCTAGTGACTTTCACTATCAATAAACTATTACTGACATAATAACTATAAAATTAAAGAGTATTTATAATCATCATGATGGTATTGAGGATAAAGGGATTTTTTTTAATTTAATTTTTTATAGCTGATAGGTAAGCCTTTGACCACAATCTCACGTGATGGTAAGTGATGATGTGGTCGAAGGTGTTAACAGGCTTAACCTAGAATTACTCTGGCTATCAAGGACAGCTGCCGGAACACACCGTTAGGTGCTTGGCGACAGATTTTCTACTTGAGGGTGGTCGCTAGCCAGGCGGGCATTCACAAAATGCCCTTCCACCATGCGGTGAAGCTCAAGCCCGCGGCGGGATTCGAACCATGGACCTGCTGCGCGGCAGTCCATAGCCAAAGCCACTGAGCTATCACTGCTGGATTCATAAAAATTAATGAAATTTGATAATTCCACTAGCGATAACCCATCAATGTTGACATTTTAGGTATTAGAGCGTACACTCGCACGACTGGACTCTGTCAGTTAGAAATCCGAGCGCAAATAGTATTGTTGGATGTGAATGCCCAAATCTGCTTGTATTTTGACAAATAGGAACGCTTCGAACTCCTCTCTCTTGTTGTTTTACGTTTACGATCATCCGTCATATTTAATTGGTAACCATAGTAACGGTGGTGATGCCAAAAATGATTTGGGATTAATTTCATGTCAAAACAGAAGAGACAACGCTATGTGTTAAAAAAAGACAGAACACTAAAGAATGAATGAATTTGAACGACATTTTCAAATTTCATGTTATCATAGATAAACAAGCATTTTAATCAGGTGTTCTGTAATTTTTCATTAATATGCGTTCCAGAAACCCGTTGAAAGTTAGCGGATTGTTAATTGTGATGGCTTGTTAGATGAATTGAATTTTGACACGCGTACCGAAAACCGGCGATTAATATCGGACACCAAAAATATTATTTGAAAATCAATAAAAGTTTGTTATTTTTCTAGTATAGAAAATGGAGGAGAAGAACGACGCATTGTTGATATACACTATTACACAAAGAGTATATTAAGACAAATCTCGAAACATTCACCTTTCGATTATTTTTTTATTAATATGCAGGGTTATTGGTAAAATGCTAAATCCAGGGAAACCCGGACGGATGGCAGCCCTACTCTCATAGAATGTCCGATTTTATGTCGCACTCCGGTGCATCTTTGCAACATAATCTACCTATACAAGTACATACATCAAGTGACGGCACGGGTGTCGTTTACAAACATAAACGTATCTTTCGTAATCTTTGACAAATACAGTTAATAACAGTAATTCCACGGTTTTATAATCGATATGTAATATTGTGGTATTACGTATGAATAGTAATACAAAGTAATACATTTTCAAACAAAATACTTATCTTTCTCCTTGGGTGATTTCAATAATGGTATTATTTTGTTAGAAGTTTTGTTGTTCCACTCATCTACACAATAGCATCCACGAGATGTATTTATTATTATTAACAAATTGAAACAATAACTGTACCTACCTACTACATTCTCCATGTGATTTTTTGTTAGTGAAATCTTAATATGACTTGTAGTAATGACACGAGCAGGTACCCTTGATCGTTAGCGGAAACAAAGCCAGGATATGAATGAACTACGCTACTTGATAAAAAAAAAAACAAAAATTGGAACCGACTCCAACACCCAAAAGTGTGAAATAACTTGTTCAAGTCGGTACCAGTATAGTTCAAAAGTACCTATTATCACAATATTGTGCACGTGGTACTAGTGTTGGACTTCGACAAGTTAATTCACACTTTTTGGTGATGAAGTCATTTCCATTTTTATTTAAAAAAAAAACACTTCTTTTTATGACCCTTGCTACTTACGGGATCGATCTTCATTCATTGTCAACGACTATATCATCAAGATAAGTAAATATTTTTCAGTTATTGGAGTGTATGTCAAAAACGGCTTGACCGATTTTGATGAAATTTAACTGGAACCAAACAACAAGTATCAGCTTTCAAACAATAAAAGATTTTTTTAAATCGATTCACCCAGTCAAATGTTTTGAGGTAACAAACATATAAGAAAAAACAGACGAATTAAGAACCTCCTCCTTTTTTTTGAAGTCAGTTAAAAATACCCAATAGTATAACCCGCTATTTGTATTTTGATCAGGGGTAAAAAAGTTTTTTTATGATTTTCAGTGTAAATTTTACACAATATACTTGTTTTTGTAATAAATAAACCATCTATTGTGTAACAGCTTACGCCTTGCATCAAAGTAGATACATAGTTCATGTTCATCAAAACCATTGTTCATGTTCATTAAAAATGAACATACACAAAAACTGCAAAATCAAACAAGTTGGTAATAATCAAGACTAAACTTGTTCTACTGTAGGTATGGTAAATTTAGGCTCGCGGGAACTATGATCGCAAAGGGTTAACTGTGTCACAATATGATATTTACAGCATACAATCAACTAATGGTTGGTATCATGTATGCATACTAGATGGCGCTTCAGCACACATCACATTCGTGTGTGACAAGATAGTTTCTACTAGTTCTACTAGAGAGCGCTCTAAATTTTTAACCAAATAAAATATTACCGTTGACTTGCGGACGTGGCGCCATGTACACCGCGAAGTAAACACGCGAGGAGAAGTGGGGACAAAATCTAACATCTGGTTTTAGAATTCTGTCCCTTAACGTAAATTTTAAATATCTAACCTGTATTTTCTAGAACAGTAGCGACACCTCTCGCTGATCCATAACTACATAGGACTCTGACTCATACCATGTGAAAATATTCTTTAATATCTGTTTCTCAGGACTTAAAACTGATTGAGGCATAATAGCGTTCTCAGAGTAGTATGGGAGATTCCATAGCGGGACAAGATTTGTGATGAACGATGCGGTCCGACCAGAGACTATATGAAACAACGAACTTCGTACCGCAAATTCGAGTTTCGTTGACTAAAGTATCGCTCAGTATCAAAGTATATCTCTATCTATATATTATACTACACTAAAAACGAAACGTTGTATTGTAGTAGCGGCCCAGGCAAGAATCGGTTACGAAAGGCGATCGTGACATGACATGCGTAGCCTTTTTGTTGACAACGACGACGCTTCGCGTGCTCGCTCGGTCAATTATCAATATGTTGTATAAATTGAACTTGATGAGCGGGGACGAATTCATCTTAATATTTACTGATAACATAATAATAATAATTTATTTCAGTTATTAAACCATACAATGTACATTCAAAAATATCATTAATAACATACCAAAATACCTTAAAATCAAACAATCACATTATAACGGTAATTAAAATTTTAGTGAAATCGTCATCAAAGGTTAGTATAATCAAATATAATTATTAGTACATAATATTCCAATAAAATAAAAATAAAATAATAATAGTACAATAAGTCAAAGTATTTAAAAAAATATAATGTCAAATAGAAGTAGGTATGTGATCGAGTCATATAAAAACTATGATTTAAGATAAATTGACTTGCCCAGTGACAATTATTACCCATCTATATTGGTCTGGTCGTGATTCAATCATCTGCAGGATACCGTTACCAGTGCCTCGCGTGCACCGGGATAAGCTGGCGACTTTTTTGCGAATTTATTGCGTGAAAACCATCCGTGCGCGCTTTCGCAAACATCCCGGACGCGCTGCAATAACGAGGCAGTGCTAACAGCATCCTGAAGATATCGTTGTATTGGACTCGCAGAGAACTGGCGGCGCGACGAGTATGGTCACCCATAGACTGCTGGAGTAAAAGGACTGGTAGTAAGCCTTAAAAAGGCAGATTTTTACTTCTTTCCTACAGATGACTGCTGTCAACCATGCATTATGAAATGCAAGCCGCATGGTTGACTAGATCATTTAATATGTTTTACTACCGCTGCATTAACTTATTTGTAGTTTTAAGTCTCATTTTTTTAATTATATTCTGTACTATATCCCTTTTTTAATATATTTCCTAGATTTCCGCTCTACTGTAATTTCACTACACTTTCAAGTACAAAATCTGTCGCCAAGCACCTAACGGTGTGTTCCGGCAGCTGTCCTTGAGAGCCAGTAATTCTAGGCTAGCCTGAACAACATCTTCGACCACATCATCACTTACCTTAAGGTGAGATAGTGGGCAAGGGCTAGCCTATCAGCTATAAAAAATCTGTGCCCGTAACCGTACCCTTACTCTTTCTTACCCTAAACTTAACTTCAATGTAACCCTCAACCTTACCACTCGGATATGTGAAAGATGTAATTGGTCACATTTTAGCAAAAGTTAGATGTGAAATTTCGCTGTTGAGGAGTTCTACATAAAATATTTTAAAACAGTTACACTTCAGATATTTTATCAAGAATTTTTAAGATACCTTCAGCATGGATTTGTTGGCAAATAGACCTTACATAATGATGTATATTTTTTCTTCTGCATCCAAACAATGGCCCTCTGAAGATCTAAGGAGATCGCCTTCAAAATGACTAAAATCAAGGAATCGCCTCCCGACTGTATAAACTGTAACCGACACATTCATCATCATCAGCCGGAAGACGTCCACTGTTTAACAAAGGTCTCTACCATTGAACGCTGATATGAACGGATATTAACTTGTGACCATTGGCTTCCCGAGAATCTTACGATGTCGTCAGTCCACCTAGTGGGAAGTCTACCAACTCTATGTCGTCAGGTTTAATGTGTTATGTATGCGTGCGTGTGTAATGCGTGGCGACAGATGTTCTATTTGAGGGTGGTAGCTACCCAAGGCAAGCATACACAAAATGCCTTTCTACCGTCCTGTGAAGTTAAAGCCGGATCTTTTCGATGGCTTGATCACCATGAACTTGCAGCACTACCAGGCTATCACAGCTTAATGAACTCTATAAAGGTGTCGCGTCATTACCCGAGCGCTGTCCATCCAAGTGAGATTCAAAAATGATGAATCATGAAACCTACGAACAAGACTCTCCAGAATAGATTATAGACATGGCTCAGAAGTCGCTCTGTAGTTCACCACTTCTGGTCCAAAACTTCTGGCTATTTTCCTTTAATGATGACTGATATGAGTACCGGTTTTCTACCCGCTCTCAGAAGTGCTGTCGTGACTCCGGCATCGCCTGACGCCTTGTTGTTTGAGAGTTTCCATTCTAATGTCGCATAGGCTGATTTCCGCAGTTTCTTCGGTAATATGTTGGGTCAGTTTGGTTCTCTTGCCTTGAGCAGCACTGACAACTTGTTTTCGTGTCGAAGTTGTCCATAAAACATCAGGCTGATACAGTACTAAATTAAATTATGAATTAATGATGTATGACGTTGGTGTGCACGCGTACGACATGTGTCGGTAATCATAACGTTATTCGACTACGTAGGTAATTTATTTACCGTCATTATTGGTAATAATATAAATGTTGTTTAATGTGACAAAAAAGGTGACATTTTGTCGGATTGGGACTTCACAAGCTCGCAAGTTATAAGATATAATTTTGAAGCAATGATGGCCGAACGGTTAGTAATGGACTGCCGTGCCGTAGGTCCCTGGTTCGATTCCCATCGCCGCCGGCTTGAGCTTCACCGCATGGTGGAAGGACATTTTGCGAATATCCGCCTAGCCATTAACCACCCTCAAGTATAAAATCTGTCGCCAAGCACTTAACACAGTCACGGCAGTCCTTGAGAGCCAGAAAAATTACAGGCACATGAGAATTAGCAACTGTGTCTCAATGTGATGGGCGTAGTGCAATTCATCACACATCGAGAAAATAACACTTAAATCTCGTTGTTATCACATGATGAAATGCGTCTGTTATAGGCAGAGGTTAATCCGCTTAACATCAGATGGGCTTCGTGATTGTTCCGTCACAGCCTCATAAAAAAATATGAACGATCCTATTGAATCGTTCTGCTTTGAGTTAAAGGTAAAGAAAAGAAAAATATATGTAGCTATGTAAATAAAAAAGCTAAAATTATTGTTTATTACTCAACAAAGTATTAATTATAATAATATGTTGAGCTACGTTATCGTTTGAAAACAATGCGAAGAATGCCATAAACAGCATTGGTAGGGAGTTAACGAACGTATTCTAGAATAAAATCGATATAATCAGCGTGCTATCAACATGTTTATAACTGATAAGATTCTGAACATCCCGTTGTATTGTGTTGTTATTATGTTATGTTACAAATTTAAAATTAATGAGATGTACATTTGTGTCGGGTTGCCTTGTTGCAATTTTTATGTTAGGTACTGAATTCTTTTAGATTTTGTCAAGGGATTAACAGGAACAAATTATAATCTATCAATTAAGGTCTAATTTGTGACTGAAACTTTTGCTAATTCGGTTCATGAATCATGGACTATTCCTTATCACAATATATAGTTACAAGATAAACGGCTACAGCCTATGAACACGTGGGATGAATCACAGCATGGAAAATGTAGTTAATCGTATAAACCTTCACGACCACGACTACTTTGCGAGTATTACACATGACAATAAAATGACCTACAGTATACTACTTATACAGTTTCCAGTGCCTAATAGTCTCAACTTCCCGGTTTTATATTGTTCCCATGTAAGCATACACGTATAGTAGCAGTGGTGGCGCCACCAATCGATATTGGCTACTTGCCCGCTGAGGCCGCGCGATAAACAGGTGGTAAAGGACAAGAATCCAATAATAATGATTATATGAATAATAACGAGTATGAAGGCTGTGATAATCGTGATTAGTGTGAGATAAGGCGAGCAAACGTCCGCGGGCATTCGGGGCTCGACCGCGGCGCGCGGCGGAACATGTCGCGGCTATACCACACGTACACGCGCAGCCAGTGGGACGCAGTAATGGTCGTGAGTCTCCATCTACCCTTCCACACTGCACACTGCCGCATGCCGGGGGATGCACGCCGAACTTACTGTCTCATCTATATTAACTGAAATCAATGAGTAATCAAAGTGATTAGGTACACACAGAGTTGTGATAACGATTGTTTTGCTCGTTCTGAATTAGCAACATCCGACTGTGCCGAAACATTGATGTAGTTCTGCCTTATTCCCGGAGGTTGATGGTTATATTGATGGTTGTACTTATACAAATATTTATGACAAGTGATGTATACGAATTCATGGGACGTTAGTCGCCGTTTGCAATTTACCGCGTAGTTATGTACAATGTGATTAATACCACAAGAAGATAATGAATTGTGACTCAATTGTATGTTCTTTGGATTGTGATGTGACAGTGATGAAACCTAACATTTCGTTGGTTAATTTTCCAGCAAATGTCAGCGCAGCTGGGCCGCGAGCAGCGCGGCGGGTCGGGGGGCGACAGAGACGACGCGTCGTCGACGGGCTCCGAGCGGCTGTACGAGCAGGACATCGCGATCCTGAACCGGTGCTTCGACGATATCGAGAAGTTCATAGCGCGGCTGCAGCACGCGGCGGCGGCGTCGCGCGAGCTGGAGCGGCGGCGGCGGTCGCGCGGCGGCGGGGGCGGCGGGAACAAGCGGTCGGCGGCGGCGGGAGAGGGCATGCTGGCGATGCGCACGCGGCCGCCGCCCGAGCGGGACTTCGTGGACGTGCTGCAGAAGTTCAAGCTGTCGTTCAACCTGCTGGCGCGGCTGCGCGCACACATCCACGACCCGAACGCGCCGGAGCTGGTGCACTTCCTGTTCACGCCGCTGGCGCTGATCGTGGACGCGGCGCAGGACGCGGCCGACGGGCGGCTCGCGGCGCGCGTCGTGCAGCCGCTGCTCACCAGGGACGCGCTCAACCTGCTCGCCAACTGCGTCACCAGCAAGGAGACCGAGCTCTGGCACTCGCTGGGCGACGCCTGGCTCATCCCCAGGTACCTACCTGCCATACATACTTTACCTATAACTACTTCCTACTACCATCTTACATTTGTCGAACTCTTTATTACGCGCTTTTTGTATTGCTATCGTTCTATTTTATTGCCCCAATAGAATAGCGTTATAAATTCCATTAACAACATGTACTTTGGATACATCAGCATATCAGCGGTCATTATCGGACTGTATTCTATGACTATCCGTTCCATCAATGGAATCCGGACGCCGTCAGTCAAATTACAAAAATATCGACATAATCCTGTAGATTACGAGCATCGATAATGACATAGTACCTACATACTGATTGAATCGTTAATCCCCACGACTATGTATATTTTGTTTTACGTGCCTTCGGACGCCAGCTATTAGCCATGTACCTAGACGCCTTATAGAGTTCAAACGGCAAAATAAGGCTACCCGAGAAATTGTGCGAATAGTTCATCAGTTTTTTAGTAGATAGGAGCATCAAGGTCGTTGTCGACGGTGCATGCTCCGACTTGAAGCCGATTAATGCTGGCGTTCCGCAAGGCTGCGTATGCTATTTCCGACTCTTGCTCATCAATGATATGCTGCAACTCAGCAATATTCATTGCTATACGGATGACAGTACCGGAGATGCACACCGGCCGCGCTAAAATTTCTCAGAAACACATTGTCGAGAGTCGGAACAAACTTGTGTCTTCAGACGAGACCATGTTTTCAAATAGTACTAGCATCGGAGTACTTGGCGTCGACATATCGAACGCTCACTTGGATCGAAGCTTCTTCCATTTGACCGACTCGAACCGTCGACGATCAAGTTCTCTCCGGTCGGAACGACCCATTGGCACTGCGTAGAGATGTTGGATCACTCTGCAATCTTTTACCGTATCTATCACGGGGAGTGTTCTGAGGAACTGTTCGATTTTACTACCTGCAGCTCAATTTCGCTATCGGACTTCCCGACAAAGCATGATGTTTCGTCAATTTCGTCATGTCGACGTCTGGAAGTCCAAAACTTAGGGATTTTTACGGCATTTTCTACCTCGCACTGCCACATTATGGAACCAGCTGAAAGGTGAAGTGTGTGTTTGTGTGTGCATGTGTGTGTGTGTGTGTGTGTGTGTGTGTGTGTGTGTGTGTGTGAGTGTGTGTGTGTGTGTGTGTGTGTGTATGAGTGAGTGTGTGTTTAGGTTGCTGAGTGTTACACTGGAGAGAAAATAATATGGATAAACAGTTTGTAAATTTACATAGAAAAATAATCGTGAATGGGTATAAATCATAAAAAAATAGTAGGTTAGCGTCCACATTCATTAACAAACATTTTGAGTAATGCAATCTTAGTCATGTAGCTCTAAGCTTGTCCAGATCAAGATCACTTTCGCTGGATACACGAATCTGTGGAGAGCCTTCTGACTTCCGTAAAAATACTCGGCCAAACGACGTCCACCAATAAGTGAACCCGTGGTTCTCAGCAAATTCTCGGCCATGGTAGCAGAGTTTACGCTCCCTTGGAGTCAGGTTTTCTGACATGAATATCGGTTTGCCCGGTCCAACAGCTTCAAGTCCACGGTAGTGAGTTAGTCTGCCATGGCGGTTTTACTTATTGTATTTCTTAAAGGAGCTTAGAAAGTTGTCTCTCGTTGAGACTGTAGTAGAGTAGTGTCGTAATGTAGAGTCCTCCTTGGTTTCATTTTGACACATAAACACAGGCGACCCAGCAGATGGAAAGTGGTCACCGTAACCTACGGACATTTTAAAACCAGAGGGGTTGGTAACCCATGCCAACCTGTAAGGAATTGTATGATGCCAATTTTAAACAACCCCATGTCGTATCGCAGAGGAAAAACCTCGGCGGGAAGTTCCCTCCAAATCTTTACAGTACGCGGAATAAACGATCTAAAGAACCGTTGCGTAGTCGAGCGCAGAAGCTGCCATCGATGGCGAGCGGTGCACTGGGTGGATTCAGAGAACACTCTCCATTATACAGACGATAGAATACACAGAGACATGCAAAGTCTCCCCGCAGACTAAGCCAAGAGATTCCAAACCGTCTGTCAGTACGGGATCGTCGACAATACCCACGGCGCGCCGTTGAATGGAGTCGAGGGGGTCGGTCTGTTAAGCGCCTCAGCCCATAGATGTGAGCAGTATTCCATATGCGGTCTGACTTACGCTTTGTGAATCGCAATCCGTTGCCGTGGAGTCAAATATTGCTTAGACCGGTTTAGATCTCCAAACTTTTCAGAGACAAGTTTGGCCTTCAGATGACCCTGAAACTTTACGTCATTTACTATGTCGATGCAAGGATCCCGATACTACTGGAGATGGTCATAGGTGGTCTTTGGTACTGCGGCTCAAGGATGAATGGGGTTTATTTCGCAGAGACTTCACAGACTTGTGTCTTCATGGTGTTAAAGTGGACAAGATTTTGTCGTCCCCATTCAGATACTTGCTCCTGAGAGTTTTCTATTTTAGACACAAGCCTTATTATATTATAAAAACTTACGCTCCTATTTATATCTAATATATGAAAAACACGGGTGTTATGAAAAACACACTAGCGAAGTGTGAAGCGTGACGCGACCGCGGCGGACGTACCACACTCAAAATCCTGAGGAAGGCTTCCGGTAGAAGCCGAAACATTGTCGATAGCGATATCGACTCATAGTAAGTTCACGCTCAAACAAGCCTTATTATTATTATTATTTTTTTTTTTTTTTATTTATTTATTCAGGTAAAAACAGTCATTCACAATTATGCATTCAAACACTAAGCACTAACGGACCTACTTTACCATGACTTGTTACAAATATTAGTATATATTATTGCAAATACATGAATGACGGACTCAGAAAACATGAGAATAGGTATACAATCAACTTGTAAGAAATTTAACTTTATGAACATAATATAATATATTATTAATACAAAAAAATTTTTTTATATAGTATTTGAGATACATATTTGTATCTCAAATAGTCACAATAAGTCTAGCATTTTTGATTTAAAATTTGACAAAGAATCGTGAAATATATCTATTCCATCTAGCAATCTATTGTAACATTTAAATGAGCGTCTGAAGAAGGTATTTTTTCCTATTATAATATTCCTATTATAGTATTATTACTATCACTATTATATTATAATTTTCTTGAAATATTTCTTTTTATTAATTGTACATTAATTTTCAGAAAATAACGCCTGAATCTTTAAATTAGCGTAGTTTTTTTTTCAAATATATTGAGACTCAGATACAGATATATCAGACAGAATAATTTAAATATCAATATCTTCCAAGAGTCCCTGGGAGAATCTCTAGGCTTATCAGGCTTATCAGGCTAGCTAGACATCTAGGAGCTCAAGTACTGTTCCGTATCCTTCCACCTATTAGATCGACTAAGCTTCGAAGGGGTAGAGTACGATGAATGTGCACTACCTATTACATGATCTGCTGCATATGCAAGGTTGCTGAAATTTGTAAATAACACATTTTCTAATATGTAGTTGTTTTCACACTATCCTTTTAACACCATTCTAACTGCACTTAAAAACTAAACTAATATATCAAGTACCTAATATGCACGCAATTTTAGAGATTTCTAACTGTCACAGACGGCTAGTATGAGGTTAATAACACAAATGAAAGCTTCCATTGAGAAGTGTAGTTCGTGGATCGTGGTTACTTACCTGGGGTATAGATCCTGGTTATAAAGATCGTGTGTGTGTCCGTTCCCAGAGAGCAGTGGAAGACGACGATCCCGCCGTACCAGCCCGTGTTCATGGACGGCTGGACGCCCGACTACCAGGTCGACGACGCACCCATGCGCATGTAAGCACCCACACCTCCTAACTCTTGTCTTGTCTTGTCTTGCGTATCACCTAGCTTTGTATGTGTATTTGTTTATCCAAGCATGCATGTGTTTATCCTTCTCAAGATTATGCGTGTATATGTCGATATCATGCCTCCTTTTATTTGTATATTTGAATATTTCTCAAATTGTTTTCAGTAAAATTAATATCATTACAAAATTACAAATTTACGAAGGGAAAAATTTGTCATGTGCGGTTCAGACCCGCTTCCATCCACCCCTTTAACCGGGATATGCTCTGACCAATTGAGTTAACATGACGATGAATCATAACTCAAATTTAACCATCGTTTTGGGATGGAGCAACATCTATAGTTCAACTTACGTTGTACCACAAACAAGACTAATTTTGCAATTAGCTTTAAACTTGTTAATGGTGACGCAAACCTATAGTTTTAATATTTTTATTCGTCTCCATCCCAATACGATGGTTAATGAACGATAGGAATAATTTGAGTTATGACTCATTGTCATGTTAGCTCAGTTGGTCAGAGAATACCCCGGCTAAGGGGTGGACGGACGCGGGTTCGAATCCCACACATACTTAATTTTTTCCTGAAATTATTTCGGATGGAAAAAGATAACTTCCACCGGGACTTGAACCCGCAACCCCCAGAATACCGTCCTGGTGCATTACCAATTATGCTATGCAAGCGGGGCGCTGGACAGTCCAAATTTCTCCATCCGTTTGAAAGTACGTCTTTTTGACGTTGGCGACATCTACCCAAAATAGCAGAAGACTATTTACATAGGCTGGTAGGTTGATATACGATCAACACTTAACACCAAATCGATGAAGCCATTTTTATTTTTAATTGTTATTATTTTACAGCATTGACGCATGCTAAGTGCGGTATTCTGGGGGTTGCGGGTTCAAGTCCCGCTGGAAGTTATCTTTTTTCCATCCGAAATAATTTCTGTTTTCGCTTAGCATGCTGTAAAATAATACTAATTAAATTTTTCCTGCCGTATATTTGTAATGTAATCCACAGAGCATGCGTTATTGCAAACATAAAAATATTAAAACCATTAATATAATTTTTTACGCTTTTTTCAACAGGTCCATGTGACCTAAAAAACTGGAAATTCCAATATTTTTCTCATTTGTACCTCGAACCCTTAGTTAATTTCTTCGTTAATGTCTTTGTTGTAATTGTTTTGTCCAAGTCTATGCTTTGTTGTGTTCGTTGAATGCATTGTGTCTGTGTGTGTTTGTGGTAAGATCCCCACCGCGACGGAGCGAAGGGCGCGGGGTCGGGGGTGGGGGCGAGCGGGCGGACGGTGCGGGGGGAGCGGGGGCGGGGCCTGCCACCTACGGGTACGAGCGGGACGAGCCTGACCTTTACAACGAGCAATTCACACCCTATCCCAGGTAATACCTACATTAGAACAGATTCCAGAAAATCACCTTAAGTGCCTTTTTAATAATGGACTTATTCTTGTGATTTTGCTGATTTGGTTTTGGTTGTTATTTTATTATCAAGATATAATTGGTTGTAGGAACATGGTTTTAGAAATAATAAAGTAGAAGTTTGTGCACTATTAAAACTGAATGCGCATTCTTTGGTTATCCATTTCTTACGTGGTTTTTCTTTTTTAATTTTGGGTAAGGCTCGGGTTTCAAACGACACCCTCGACGGTAATCGGTCACTTTCTCCTCTCGGTGAACAATGTACTATTATTTATTTAGATATAATAAGAAAAAATAAGACATAGCATAGAAATAGTTCGAGGCTAATGTTTATATATGAACAATTATAGAAGTGCATGGTAACAATTCTACAACTACCCTCCGTTACAGCTGTCGATTTATTTACATCTTGAAAATTAGAAATAATCTAAGAGTACGTCGGTTGTAATTTTTGAGAAACTATATTATTTTTATATGGTGAAAATATTACTTAATTTTAAAATAACCCAAAAATAAACAGCCTGTAACTTGTCCATGCAATGTTTGTGATTGATATCTTTTACTAAAAATATGCACATTCTCAATTCAAATCACTTGTCCCTCAGGGATTAAAAAGCTATTTTAGTCCCTGTTAACGAGGAATAAACTAGCTCTTTTCGAATAGATCTGATAAAAACATATTATTATTACCTAACGATTGGCAATTGGCTAATAATATAGGCACTAGTTCCACTGAGCCAACATACAACGCTAAGTTCCTAAATAAAAATAGCCTACTATTTTTTTTATATCTGATAAAGGTGATGCCTTTGACTCCATTATTATCTCTATATATTCAACACCTTGTTAATCCGACCGACAAATAATTTCAGGAACATGCGGCCGGTGATGGGACGAGAGGACTCCGGCTCAGCGGCTTCTTCCCCAGACAGAGAGCAACCATATCGTTCAGATAGAGACGATGGTCAGTGTCAATCTTTGAAAATGTACTACATACATGTTTTTTCTATTTGATGCTTAAGGAATTTTACTATAGATACAAGTACCTGAAGTATAATCCCTTAAACATCCTTTACACTTAATGTAATTGACGTTTAGAATAGAATATAGAAGAATAGAAACTTATCTCTACCAGCTCTATTCTCATACCTATATCATATAATCTATATCATCAATTAGTTTAGTACCTATAATAAGAGTAATAATGTCGGACCAAATACACTACCTAGGGGAACTTGACTAGCGACTCAAATTATTACTTTTCCGATTCAATAATTTATTATTATTTAGTAACTGACTAGGACTCAAGGTTCAAGTCCCGCTGGAAGTTATCTTTTTTCCATCCGAAATAATTTCTATTTTCGCTTAGCATGCTGTAAAATAATAGGTACTAATTAAATTTTTCCTGCCGTATATTTGTAATGTAATCCACAGAGCATGCGTTATTGCAAACATAAAAATAATAAAACCATTTATATAATTTTTTACGCTTTTTTCAACAGGTCCATGTGACCTAAAAAACTGGAAATTCCAATATTTTTCTCATTTGTACCTCGAACCCTTAGTTAATTTCTTCGTTAATGTCTTTGTTGTAATTGTTTTGTCTAAGTCTATGCTTTGTTGTGTTCGTTGAATGCATTGTGTCTGTGTGTGTTTGTGGTAAGATCCCCACCGCGACGGAGCGACTCAAATTATTACTTTTCCGATTCAATAATTTATTATTATTTAGTAACTGACTAGGACTCGCGTAATATTTACCGGATTTCGAACTTACTTGTACTTCTTCGTCTGGGAGTCCGCATTGTTCACAGAGTCGAGCGCGGGCCTTAGCACGTAACTGACTTTGTACAAGCAAGTGTAAGCTGTACATTGATCTCTGCGTTCTGCTGCGAGTGCAGTGTACACAGCCCGCGGCCCACATTCACCAGTTCGCAATCAACCATCACATCAAACACGCGTTCTCATCAATTTACCCTTTTCTGTTCGTAAATATAATAATAGTATTCAAAACACACTTTTAATTATCATCCAAGCTGTACGGCATCAAGAAACCGTACAGACTAAATAATAATTTATTATTTGTAGATCTTGCCTTATTTATACTTGCAAAGATATATCCTTACAGAAGTTTGCTATAAACGAAAATAAACGGTATCAAATGCTTCCGAAAGATCGCTATATATATAGGGTTAATGATTGAATTTGTTTGTACAGAGGAGCTGGGCGAGGCGTGGGCGCGGGGCGTGGCGGCGCGCGGGGGGCGAGTGGTGCGCGTCACGTACCCGCGCACCGCCAACAACGACAAGGAGCTCACCGTCGTGCGGGGGGAGTACCTCGAGGTGAGCCACCGACCACCGACCACCGACCACCGACCACTCGCCATACCAGAGACCACAAGATGTGCTCTATGACCGTTGTACAAACATTAAATAGCTACTTAGGGATATCGAGGTTTGAAAAAGTAAAGTCATTAACGCGTAAACGACATACAAAGAGTCGATAATTGTTTGGGCCTCTATCGGAAACTTTTTTTTTTATGCATGATAGGTTAGCCTTTGACAACTATCTTACCTGATGGTAAGTGACGAAGGTGTTGTCAGGCTAACCTAGAGAATTCATCTAAGCCTTCTTCTAAGGTATATATATATTTACAGTGGACGTCTTATTGATGATGCTGTTGTAACGTATATTAGGATATCCGTAGAAGTAATAGAAAGATGATTCCACTTATGTCGCGGGTAGGTAGAGTACACATGTGATCGCAGCTCGCAATGCGCAGGTGCTGGACGACTCCCGCAAGTGGTGGAAGGCCCGCAACCGGCGCGGCGTGACGGCGCACGTGCCGCACACCATCGTGGCGCCCGCCGCCTCCGCCGGCGCCGGCGCCGCCTCGCCGCCCGCCTCGCCGCATCTCTACCCCAACCCTATCTACACACACTACCAGGTATGCATACTAGCTCGCTCAATAAGCTTATGATCACGATCTCTTTGATGGAAAGTCATTTTTTAATTTTAGAAAATGCCATAAATCTATTCACGTCAACGTACTTTATCCTCTAGAGAATAAAAACGGCTTTTCCACTCAGATATTGAAGATTAAAAATACCCTTTCCGAGATGGTGGGATGAAAAATATTTTAATATTTTTATGTTAGCAAAAACAGTCTTCGTTCGAACGCGCTCGCGATCGGCCGCAGAAAACAAGATGTCAACCGAGACACTCAAGTGCGCGCAATGTAATATTGTAATAAACCAATTACTGTGTTTTGTTCAGAACAAAATAGACATTTTAGATGAAGAATCTATAGTGAGACTTTGTGTAACAGCATTTTCTGCCTCAGATATTACTATCGCAAAGGAGTTACTGTTTGCTTCCCTTTCTACTACCGTCAGAAATGTATCGCGACGTAAAAATAAGGAGCAAAAAGACATTGAAGACATAATTTGTGCATTCAAGAACACAGAACCGAATAATACTCCATTATTCACGGCATCGCAATTATATGAATTGCCACCCATCACTTTTACGAGCTTGGACCCGACAAAAATACTAAAAGATATTGTCATGTTACAAGCTGAGATTCAAAGCTATAAAGAATCTTATGCTACGATTGATCAGCTGTAAGTAACGCTGAAAATAACGTAAATAAAAGACGTGGGGGATATTTGCTGAACAGCGGGCAAACTGGTATTTTAAATCTTTCAACCACTCCGACACCAATATATAGTACCCCTGAGCAAGTAGCTGATAATCTAGGTTAGTCTGAACAACATCCTCGACCACATCATCACTTACCATCAGGTGAGATAGTGGTCAAAGGCTAAACTATCAGGCATAAAAAAAAAAAAAAAAAAAAAAAAAAGCATCACGCGTCCATCAAGAATCTAGTATTTTGCTTCCAAATGCCTTCTCACAGTCAAAAAATTGTGCGCGATCTAGCAATGTATCGCTCGCACCTGTCACCGTTATTACTGATAATGTCTCATCTCAAACTAAGACGCCGCTGCCCGCACCGTGTTCGCACGTCACCGATGTCAACAAAGCACCTATAAGTATACCTACGCGTGTGGATCGGTTCTCTATCAATCAGCTGACTGTCACTAGCTCGTCTAACACAAGCATTTGTACAAAAAAAACTATGGCAGACATAGCAGTGCTCGGCGATGAATGGAAAATGAATGAAACTCCAAAGCCAGAGTGGATAGAAGTGCAGAGAAAAAGACATAGAAATAGGACAGAGGGCATCACAGGAAAGGCCACTGTCAAACCTAGTGATAAATTTAAACCCGCTGATGTAATGATTCCACTATTTATTTCCAATGTATATAAGGACACATCAGAAAGTGACATCAAGGAATTTATTTATTCAAAAACGAATGAGAAAGTTTTGCGAATTAAAATAAAAACAAAGAGTGATTACAATGCCTATAAAATGATGGTCAGCAAGCATAAGCTGAGCGTTTTTCTACAGGATGAGATATGGCCTGATGGTGTTACATGTCGCCGTTTCATGCCATACAAGAATCCTGAACAGAGAAGAAATATACTCGACAATAATGTATAATACAACTATGGTTACATTTAACTGTAAAAGTGTCAAACGATCGATAGACGGTGTGAGACAGCTATGTACATTGGCAGATGTTATAGCGCTACAGGAAACATGGCTATTGGAGGATGATCTACCTCTCTTAGCGACAGTCGATGAAGACTTTGGCAGCTGCGGCACTACCGCGGTGGATACTGGCGCTGGCATACTGCGAGGTAGACCATTTGGCGGAGTTGCAATTTTGTGGCGTAAATCAGTGGGCGTGTCAATTATACAGTGCGCTAACCCGCGTATATCAGCTGTCAGGCTCGCTACGAACGATCAACCCGTACTGGTTTTTAGTGTTTATATGCCTACTAATTGCGATGAAAATTTACCGGAATCCACTGATTGTTTGAGTGCGATAAGTGCAATAATTAATGAAAGCAGTGTGGAAACCATATTCATGGATTTTTCGAAAGAGCAAGATTGGATATGTGCGGACACCAGTAAGCTTACTTTATCGTCTAATACTGTTACTTTCATATGTGAAGCACACGGTAGTCAGCGGTGGCTTGACCATTGTATACTCGAGTGTATTGTACTCGAGCTGCATTACCATGTGTTTTAGACATATATGTGAGAGATGATGTGTATTGGTCGGACCATTTCCCATTAGTTATACAATGTAATCTTGATGTTATTAGACGAAAAACCATACCTCAAACCATAATCTCTAGCGGATAACAATGGGGTGAAAGAAACTTAGAACAAATTAATGCGAATCATAATATTTGTAATTAAAAGCTCAAATGCATTGACTTCCCCTACCATTTTCAAAAGTGTAGTGGAAAAATTTGTAACAGTACTTATCATAAAAAAGCTATGTAAAGCTATATAAAAATGTCATTGATATTTTATGTGAAGCTGCTAGTAAAACGAGTTCTATGGTCAGTAGACGCCCTAGGAAAAATATAGTGGCTGGTTGGAATAAACATGTTAGTGAGTCTCATGTGAATTCCAGGCTTAAGTTTCGTGTGTGGGTGATGTGTGGCAAACCTACTAGTGGTCCAATTTTTGCTGACATGGTTCTGGCACGTAAAATTTTTAAAAGTAAACTCAAGTGGTGCCAGAACCACCAAGAACAAATTAAAATGGACTTGTTGGCGACACATCACTCGAATGCAGATTTTAAAAGTTTTTGGAAGTGTACAAGTATACTAAATGTTAAACCTGGCATTCCAGCAAGTATTGATGGTGCATCTAGTCCTAAGGAGATTGTCAATGTTTTCAAAAACCATTTTGGTGTACATCCCTTGTTGGGGCCCACATGCCGTAACTTTGATATTGAGAGTTCAGAACATATGTCGGCAATCATCTTAGCACGTGACGTGCACGTTGCAATTAAGAAAATGAAAAGAGGAAAATCGCCTGGTTTTGATAATTTAAGCGTTCAGCATCTTACACATGCTGGTTGCCATCTTCCTTATTTAAGTTATGCATAAGTCACTCGTATTTACCTCCTGACTTGATGCGAACTCTGGTAGTGCCTATAGTCAAGAATAAAACAGGGGATGTTTGTGATAAGTCTAACTACCGTCCCATTTCACTAGCTACAATTGTGTCAAAAATACTTGACAGTGTGCTTAGTTGTTATTGAAATAAGCATGTTGATCTGCACGATGCTCAGTTCGGGTTCATGCCCGGGCTCTCTATTGAAACGGCGATTCTAACTCTAAAGCACACTGTCAAATATTACACAGACAGACAGACACCAGTATATGCCGGTTACTTAGACCTCTCTAAGGCCTTCGATCGGGTGTCATATGACATACTTTGGCGAAAGATGAGGGACACAGGACTTCCGCCAGAGTTAGTATCAATTTTTAGATATTGGTACTAGAATCAGGAAAACTGTGTGAGGTGGGCGGGTAAGCTTTCGGAACCGTTCGGGCAGGAGTGCGGAGTAAGGCAAGGAGGGTTAATTTCGCCCTCGCTCTTCTGCCTGTATGTTAATGCGCTGGTTGAGCGACTCAGCAGCATGCCTGTGGGCTGCTACATAAATGACATATGTGTTAATAACCTCAGCTATGCCGATGATATGGTGCTGCTGGCTCCCTCAATCAGTGCACTGCGAAAGCTTCTGACCGTGTGTGAGTCATATGTAGCATCACATGGACTTCTTTATAATGCTTCCAAATCTAAATTTATGGTTTTTAAGCGGGTGTCAAGTGCCCTTCCTATATTCCACCTGTGACACTCAACGGTATTAAACTCGAAAGAGAGCATAAATTTAAATATTTAGGGCACTTGGTAACCGACGACCTTAAAGACGACTCTGATATGGAGAGGGAACGCAGAGCATTGTCAGTCCGGGCGAATATGTTGGCCCGCAGATTCGCCAAATGTACAGATACAGTAAAAGTAACTTTATTTAAAGCGCATTGTACGTCTCTGTACTCGGCGAGTCTGTGGTTCAACTATACTCAAAAGGCTTACAATGCTCTGCGGATCCAATACAATAACGCGTTTAGGGCGTTGTTGCGACTTCCGCGATTCTGCAGTGCATCAAATATGTTCACACAAGCACGCACTGACACGTTTGATGCCATTTGTGCGCAAAAAGTCAGTTTCATTGCTAAACAGACTTCGCTCAAGTAGAAACAACATCCCAAATACCATATCAGGTAAATTTGATTGTCCATTAGTGTGGAAACTCATTCAGAGGACAAAATCACTATTAGTAATAAAGTACTAACCTACTAACAAAAATTGGATCAAGTTGTCTGAATAAAGAAATTTATTATAATAACACATGCTTTGCGGATTACATTCCAAAATTACAAAAATACGAGAGGAAAAATATAGTCATTTGCTGGATTAGAACCCGCGTCATCCACCCTTTTAGCCGGGGTATCCTCTGATCGACTGAGCTAACATGACAATAAGCATTGTGACAATTGTCATGTTAGCTCAGTCGGTCAGATCAGAGCAAACCCCGGCTAAAGGGGGTGAATGCCGCGGTAGCGCACACGACTATATTTTTTCCTCTCGTATATTTGTAATTTTGGAATGTAAAAAGATCTTGAGCTCGTCAAAATTTAAACTTGTTACTTACTTTTAATTTACATAAAAAAAGTTTTACCGTTTTGGGTACTTAATCTACGTAACCAAACAAGATGACTTCAAAAATTTTGATACTATTGTAGTTTGTAGTTTCTAACTAGGTACTAATAGTTATTTGATTATTTATTAAACCAAAAATTATAATTTATTTCTAATTTGATGCCAAATAACACTGTTCCTCGTTATTGTTATCACCAGATTGTCTCAGAAAGAGAAGAGTCAATAATTATGTTTGTAGTACTGTAGTTATTGCGCAAATAAGCTGTATAAATGAAAAAAATAGGTATGAACTTTGTTTTCATGGGTGTCCGGGGAAAAACTCAATTTCACCCAAATGTCCGGGTTTTTTTAAGATTTTGTCCGGTATCGGGGGTTTAGGTGATGGCAGCCCTACATCGGTTAAAGCTGGAAACGCGCTGCATGTTAAGGCTCGGAAATTACAAAATAGTGCCAACATGATATGGAAAATCTCATAAACCAGGTACCGGATGGTACTGCAATTTAAATACACGATACTCAAGGATATAAGTAATACTTTCATCGATTTCAAAACATGTTTCCTAATAATTGGCTCGATAGAAAAAAATCTCAAAAACACCTCTGAAAATAGAGGATTCCTACTTTTTCCGCCAGATTTTAGTGTATTAAAATTTGTTTTTTTTTTTCTAAAATATTGATTTTTTAAGTACAATAAATTTCATTGATTATTTTAATCCAAAAAAAGCACAGTTAATGCGTACTGAGCCTGTTTACAAAATGTCACATACGCCCTTTCATTCCGAGAAGCGTTAACATCATGTCGCACTATTTACTCTAGCGATCTACGTATATTGCTATCATCCTCGCTCATATCGCGGTCAGCCGCGTCATGCGTCGGACCTGTGTCACTTTTCTCGGCGATCTCAATTAAAATAAAACATGGGTAAAATTATAAATAAACGCTTTGGGAATGCAAAAAAGATGTATAAAAATCGTCAAAAACGCATGATGGACATAATAAGGTAAGCATCTATGGCTTCCTTTCTCCATGTACCTATGTATATATATCTTATATTAATGAAATTATGATATGATTGTGAACCCTAACGCAATATAAAAAACACTTCAAACATTTTACAAGACATAGGTACAACTTTAGCTACCTAAAATAATTATTATAAGCAATATTCAGAATTTTTCGTAATGAATGTGTTGTAATTATTTTAGATGGATCATGATTAATACAGTTTCTGACAATAAGGCACAAAGGTTATGTACATAATTTTCGACTAATCAATCGTCGTTCAAATAGCGCATAGTAAGTGACATCGCTTCGCAATTGAGAGGTACGTGGATCGAATCCAGCGTAAAGAGATTCTTTTTGGTCAAATTTTAATTTTACGACATAATTCTTAATAATACAATAATAATTTTACGTATGTACGTGGACCAATATAATGTGTCTGACAGTAAGGCATAAACGATATGTGTGTAATTTTCGACACCTTGGTCAATGATTGTATAGTGTGTAACTACTGAAGTCGAATCAGAAGATCGAGTACCGTGGATCGAATCTCACATACCTAGATTCTTTTTGGTGACTTTTTTATTTGTATTACTTTTTATTTGATACGTATTATATTTACGTATAATTAAGTTTTCTGACGCGTATTCAATTTACGATTACAATGCTTGCAAATTTATTAGGTATCTCGAGTTTCCATGTTTTCATATAATTAGAGAGTTTAGTATATCTAATGAACGTGAACATTAAATAGGTACTACCTAATCTAGCTACCTGAACACGTTTTTTCATAGATCTCGAAAAAGTATGTCTTGGATGGACACGAGTTGCCACAGCGTAATAGTTACAGTAGAACAACATTATCAATTTACTAAAAAGCTATGTTGAGTAAACACCGTCCTTCTGTCCACTACTATAGAAAACACAAACTTTCATACATGGAAAGTTATTGAAATATTCATGGTATTATCGAGTACGTAATATATTAGTATATATAAATTAGTAGTAAAAAGATGGCCGTAAACGTTTGATGCGATAGAGATAATGAAATTCTGAAATGAAAACTTAATACAAAAAGAAGAAGCCTAAGCTTCTGCTTTAGAATGAGACTTTCCATGGTTTTCTTGAATAGCATAAGAATTAAGAACTGACTAAAAGAAAATGAAATAATTAGCACCATACCAATACTTACGTAAGAACATCGAGTAAGGTGCATTATAGGGGACTTAACTATAACGCCCTTTATAACCAAAGTATAGCGGATATACTACCAAAGAGAGTATTCCCCAGGACGTTTTGGTGTTAAGGGGCGGCCGGTAATTCAACAAAAGTTAAAATTATACACATTATAGCCATTATGTTTTTAAATGTTACATCTTCTGTGTTGTATAAACAACATATGGTAGCCATATAAACAACCCCATATATTGTAGGATAGGAGGATGCTTCTTGGTTATTGATACTATCCCATAACTTACTTACCAATAAAATTCTTCACCAAAAATATTATTTGAAAATCAATAAAAGTTTGTTATTTTTCTAGTATAGAAAATGGAGGAGAAGAACGACGCATTGTTGATATACACTATTACACAAAGAGTATATTAAGACAAATCTCGAAACATTCACCTTTCGATTATTTTTTTATTAATATGCAGGGTTATTGGTAAAATGCTAAATCCAGGGAAACCCGGACGGATGGCAGTCCTACTCTCATAGAATGTCCGATTTTATGTCGCACTCCGATGCATCTTCGCAACATAATCTACCTATACAAGTACATACATCAAGTGACGGCACGGGTGTCGTTTACAAACATAAACGTATCTTTCGTAATCTTTGACAAATACAGTTAATAACAGTAATACCACGGTTTTATAATCGATATGTAATATTGTGGTATGATAAGTAATACAAAGTAATACATTTTCAAACAAAATACTTATCTTTCCCCTTGGGTGATTTCAATAATGGTATTATTTTGTTAGAAGTTTTGTTGTTCCACCCATCTACACAATAGCATCCACGAGATGTATTTATTATTATTAACAAATTGAAACAATAACTGTACCTACCTACTACATTCTCCATGTGATTTTTTGTAAGTGAAATCTTAATAATGACTTGTAGTAATGACACGAGCAGGTACCCTTGATTGTTAGCGGAAACAAAGCCAGGATCTGAATGAACTACGCTACTTGATAAAAAAAAACAAAGATTGGAACCGACTCCAACACCCAAAAGTGTGAAATAACTTGTTCAAGTCGGTACCAGTATAGTTCAAAAGTACCTATTATCACAATATTGTGCACGTGGTACTAGTGTTGGACTTCGACAAGTTAATTCACACTTTTTGGTGATGAAGTCATTTTTATTTAAAAAAAAACACTTCTTTTTATGACCCTTGCTACTTACGGGATCGATTTTCATTCATTGTCAACGACTATATAATCAAGATAAGTAAATATTTTTCAGTTATTGGAGTGTATGTCAAAAACGGCTTGACCGATTTTGATGAAATTTAACTGGAACCAAACAACAAGTATCAGCTTTCAAACAGTAAAAGATTTTTTTAAATCGATTCACCCAGTCAAATGTTCTGAGGTAACAAACATATAAGAAAAAACAGACGAATTAAGAACCTCCTCCTTTTTTTGAAGTCAGTTAAAAATACCCAATAGTATAACCCGCTATTTGTATTTTGATCAGGGGTAAAAAAGTTTTTTTATGATTTTCTTTGTAAATTTTACACAATATACTTGTTTTTGTAATAATAAACCATCTTTTGTGTAACAGCTTACGCCTTGCATCAAAGTAGATACATAGTTCATGTTCATCAAAACCATAGTTCATGTTCATTAAAAATGAACATACACAAAAACTGCAAAAATCAAACAAGTTGGTATGGTAATAATCAAGACTAAACTTGTTCTACTGTAGGTATGGTAAATTTATTAACTGTGTCACACTATGATATTTACAGCATACAATCAACTAATGGTTGGTATCATGTATGCGTACTAGATGGCGCTTCAGCACACATCACATTCGTGTGTGACAAGATGGTTTCTACTAGTTCTACTAGAGAGCGCTCTAAATTTTTAATCAAATAAAATATTACCGTTGACTTGCGGACGTGGCGCCATGTACACCGCGAAGTAAACACGCGAGGAGAAGTGGGGACAAAATCTAACATCTGGTTTTAGAATTCTGTCCCTTAAGGGGCGGCCGGTAATTCAACAATAGTTAAAATTATACACATTATAGCCATTATGTTTTTAAATGTTACATCTTCTGTGTTGTATAAACAACATATGGTAGCCATATAAACAACCCCATATATTGTAGGATAGGAGGATGCTTCTTGGTTATTGATACTATCCCATAACTTACTTACCAATAAAATTCTTCACCAAAAATATTATTTGAAAATCAATAAAAGTTTGTTATTTTTCTAGTATAGAAAATGGAGGAGAAGAACGACGCATTGTTGATATACACTATTACACAAAGAGTATATTAAGACAAATCTCGAAACATTCACCTTTCGATTATTTTTTTATTAATATGCAGGGTTATTGGTAAAATGCTAAATCCAGGGAAACCCGGACGGATGGCAGCCCTACTCTCATAGAATGTCCGATTTTATGTCGCACTCCGGTGCATCTTCGCAACATAATCTACCTATACAAGTACATACATCAAGTGACGGCACGGGTCTCGTTTACAAACATAAACGTATCTTTCGTAATCTTTGACAAATACAGTTAATAACAGTAATACCACGGTTTTAAAATCGATATGTAATATTGTGGTATTACGTATGAATAGTAATACAAAGTAATAAATTTTCAAACAAAATACTTATCTTTCTCCTTGGGTGATTTCAATAATGGTATTATTTTGTTAGAAGTTTTGTTGTTCCACCCATCTACACAATAGCATCCACGAGATGTATTTATTATTATTAACAAATTGAAACAATAACTGTACCTACCTACTACATTCTCCATGTGATTTTTTGTAAGTGAAATCTTAATAATGACTTGTAGTAATGACACGAGCAGGTACCCTTGATTGTTAGCGGAAACAAAGCCAGGATCTGAATGAACTACGCTACTTGATAAAAAAAACAAAAATTGGAACCGACTCCAACACCCAAAAGTGTGAAATAACTTGTTCAAGTCGGTACCAGTATAGTTCAAAAGTACCTATTATCACAATATTGTGCACGTGGTACTAGTGTTGGACTTCGACAAGTTAATTCTCACTTTTTGGTGATGAAGTCTTTCCATTTTTATTTAAAAAAAAACACTTCTTTTTATGACCCTTGCTACTTACGGGATCGATTTTCATTCATTGTCAACGACTATATAATCAAGATAAGTAAATATTTTTCAGTTATTGGAGTGTATGTCAAAAACGGCTTGACCGATTTTGATGAAATTTAACTGGAACCAAACAACAAGTATCAGCTTTCAAACAATAAAAGATTTTTTTAAATCGATTCACCCAGTCAAATGTTCTGAGGTAACAAACATATAAGAAAAAACAGACGAATTAAGAACCTCCTCCTTTTTTTGAAGTCAGTTAAAAATACCCAATAGTATAACCCGCTATTTGTATTTTGATCAGGGGTAAAAAAGTTTTTTTATGATTTTCTTTGTAAATTTTACACAATATACTTGTTTTTGTAATAAATAAACCATCTTTTGTGTAACAGCTTACGCCTTGCATCAAAGTAGATACATAGTTCATGTTCATCAAAACCATAGTTCATGTTCATTAAAAATGAACATACACAAAAACTGCAAAAATCAAACAAGTTGGTAATAATCAAGACTAAACTTGTTCTACTGTAGGTATGGTAAATTTATTAACTGTGTCACACTATGATATTTACAGCATACAATCAACTAATGGTTGGTATCATGTATGCGTAGTAGATGGCGCTTCAGCACACATCACATTCGTGTGTGACAAGATAGTTTCTACTAGTTCTACTAGAGAGCGCTCTAAATTTTTAATCAAATAAAATATTACCGTTGACTTGCGGACGTGGCGCCATGTACACCGCGAAGTAAACACGCGAGGAGAAGTGGGGACAAAATCTTACATCTGGTTTTAGAATTCTGTCCCTTAACTGTAATTTTTATCATTCAGTTATTTTATGTGTTGGTTAGCAACCCGAAACTTTATTAGGACATTCTGCCCCTAATCGACGGCCTGCTAGCAATGTCACAGTTTTACAAAACAAACTATAAATATAATGTAATAATATTTTGGTGTTTGTTTCTAGGAGGGCGGTGGACGTGGATCCGGCGGCAGCAGTCCCACCGGAGCGGGTAGGGCGGGGGAGAGGGGTGGGGGCGGGGGCGGGGGGGAGAGGGAGAGGGAAAGGGGGGGCGCCGCCGCTGACTGGGTGCGCCGCGAGCGGCTCGGGAAGAAGGGAGAGTTCCGATACTTCTAGCGTCTCGTGCTCATTCTCTAGGGTCCACTAGAAGGCTACCCAAATATGTGATCTAAATCACTGATGATTATAACCACTGCCATTGAGACATATATATGACATAGCCCTCTTCTGATGTGTTTGTACCGGCTGCATTCTAATGCCAATAAAATTAATTTGATATCACGTCTGAATAGACCGATATAGTTTCCCCATGAAGTTTGTTTATAAAATTGAATAAAATATACTGTTTGAATGTTTAAAACTGCGTCCGTGTTAAAATATTAGAGTCTTAAAATATTGAGATCCGTTGTTAACGTGGTTCTTTTTAAGCTATAAGAGTTTCTTACCTCTGCGATGTCACTCATGAAAAGAATTGGGAATGTCATCGAGAGTCATTACATCTTATTCTAACAAACGTCGTAAGAATGGGAAGGTATGATAGCGCCTTGCCTTTCGATCCCTTTGTTTATTGGCTTTACTTAGGTTCGTGTGTTACCCTCATTTAGTGGACCCTGCCCACCTTCTGTCCGTACTCTACCTTCCACCAAAGTGATTATTTCGTGCTTTTCAATACTTATTATAGTCCCCACTCTGATAGTCATACTTACTAAGTATCTTTAGGTTGATATTTATTGCAATTCATTACTTTGTTGTAAGCAACTTTTCATTTGTACCTAATACATTTATCTGCAACTTCTATTGAAACCTCAGCAGTTATGTTTAGTGCACGAGGCGGCGCTAGTATCGGAACAATGTCACGCACGTGTGTGTTAATGTGCTTGTATGTGTGTGTCTCTAACGTGTGTACATATTGTTAAGAGTTTTATGGACAAAAAAATAGATGTGACACTCAGATATGTGTTTATGTGTGCGATGTGGTTGTTCTGCTTCAATTACAGATGGGTTTTCAACTTTAGTGGAGCATTGAATTATCACGTTTAATAGTAAAGATTAAAGATATGATATTTAAGGAAAAATATTAAAAATGATCTGTCTGTCAACTTCCTATACTTATCTTGGGGAGAATGCTCAACTCATGTGCATTGCAAGCTTTAATATACGTTTTATGAAGCAATTATTTATGTTTAATAAATAAATGATATAAAACCTTTAAACTTCAATATGAAATTGTTACAAAGTTATGTTTAAATTCGAGCTTACAGCTTGTTTTAAATAGAGACTTATATAGTCTTATTTATGATATTATACTTTAAATATATCCTTCTGGTTCTAAAATAATAGGTTCGCAATTAAAATATCCTTAGCTCATTCGTGAATACAAAGTTCGTTGATGGGTATAATATGTGTACCTGTAACTAGATTCAAAGATAAATACATGTTTAAGATTATTATTATCATAATAATAATGTAAATGAATATCCTTATATTATTTAATATATTTGTACGAGAGTGGACGATCTATAAATATATTGTTTTTATACTCGATTGACACCTTATAACCGGCAGATCTATTGTAAGTTCTACAGGAGCATAAATTGTCTATAAAACTGTCGATTGCATTTAAAATGATGTGTTTAATTCCCGCTCCAAGGTACTTATCAATGCTTAAATACGTAGCAATGTATCTACAGCGCGTCCACTCTGTCACTTGATAATGCTCGTGTTGTATTTCTTATTTTTATACATTAAAAATATTTTATGGAAATGGCGTTGCGTTAGTATATTCTCGACCTTATATCATCTGCAGCAACTAACAGAAAAATGCAATTAAATCACAATCATAATTAATATTAAAATCGAAAAGTGAATTACCGATTTTATCATCTAAGATTTTAATCTTTGATTACTTAAACATAATATCCCATAATTGTTTGTTTGTGTGGGTAACGCTTTGCTTTTGATTTTTGTGTTGTCATGTGTGTGTGTGTGTGCGTGTGCCGACTGTGCGTAGGTAAGTGTTGCTAACTGTTTATGTCATATTTTTAATGTACTTATATCTAATGATGTCATCATTTTAACCAATTTACTCAATTCCTTACTTATTCAGTATTTGTTTTGATTTTTATAACTAATTGATATACAATGTGAGATAACTACATTTGTTGATAAGACCGTGGTTGCAGAGAATGGTCCTTCGATGCCGCCCCCACCACCGCCCCCGCCGCCGCCGCCCCCCGCGCCTGTGCCCATACCCGTCACGACGAAGACAGACACCATGAAATGTAAGTTATCCTTACTCGATAAATAATTGTAAAGCTTTTAATACGCGATCGTAGCTGTTTTACGTACGACGTGACGTGTCACGTCTGCGCTAGATAGGCCTGATGGCCTGATGTCTTGATAGTCATCGGGGTAATGACAACACTGCTGTACAATTGATGATAATTTTATGCAAACTAGTTGTTATTAGGTCTTTGATTGACGAGAAAGACCATTCAAGAGCAAGTCTGCTCGCCCCAAAGTCGTTTACACTTAGACTTGTACTCAGTATTATCATTTCAAATATTGCAATAGGTGCAATGTTGTAGAAGTAGGTATATCTCATTCATCAGCAATACTTATGAAATAACAGAAAAACGCACAATTTGACTTTAGAATCTCACTGTGGTGGCAGTTCAGTAACATAATATAAAAATAGGAATTACGATAGGTCAATGGTATTCCGATTATTGCGGCATCGTAATTGGCTGCGTTAAAATGTGTAACGAATAAAGAGAATGTAATAGTGAGTGGTGTGTCATGTGCAGCGACGAAGTCGATGGGCAGCACGAGCAGCGGGTTGCACGACGAGCTTAAGCTGGTGCTGCCACAGATACAGAAACGGAAGAACATGCTCGACATCAAGAAGACGCCGGACATATTCATACACCAGGTACAGATACCAACCATACGCCTGCGTTATTCTTTACTTTTAAGGGGTTCCGTAGTCCTGACAAGGAACCCTTATAGTTTCTTCATGTCCGTCGTTTCGTCCCCCCCCCCCCCCCCCCTCTAAAAGCTAAACTGCTGGCTTGAAAAATTTGAAAAAATTCAAGCTGATAGTGCGTTTCATGAACTTTAAAGGAAAAGTATAGCGGTTGAGATAACTTTATTAGCTTAGCAGTAATAGTCGTTGAACTTGGGTGTTGGATAATTTTGTACCAAATATAAATTCTATCGAATAAATCCTTTAAAGTGACTAAGATGAAGTAGTTGTTTATAAGGGGTAAAGACTGGCATTGTAAACTAAATCTAAAAAAAAAATCTTAAAACAATAACTATGCTCTATGTCATACATAATAGACTACTAGCTTTCCAGCCGCGGTTCCACCCGCGCGTATTGCGGTTATCGCGCAAAACTGTTAACCTCTTTTTGCGCAGTTGGATAAAAAATTGCAAAATAAAAAAAACGGTCAAAAGTTTGCATACAAAAATACTAATCTTTCCTCTTTGTAATATTAGTATAAATATAGATATGACAGTACAAAGATTCGACTTATAGGGGTATAAAGTACTTTTTGGACCTCATCCTCGCCGTACACTAGAAGTGTTTGCTGTCTGTACCTGTCCTACCAAGGACATCGCTCACTTCATTTCACACATCATCAATTTGCTGATTATAGTGCTCTTCAATCGAGTAAATTTTTTCTTCAGTAAAGAGAATGTTTCTGTGCTCTTCACTTGCGTATCGCAACGGAAGAAACTCCATTTAATTTTAAAGATTGATTTAGGGCATGTACTGTTTATCGACGATAAGCACCGAGCTTCAGGTCTTGTTTTATTATACGCGACATTTTCCTAGCGGGAATCTTCATTTATCGCAATAAGATGATTGTTGAGTTATCATAATATTTTTACTCCCTTATGTGATTTCGCCCAATTCTGGCTTTAACAGCATTAATTTGTAGTTCTAAGACACGCGGCAGCCCTGATTTTTTATGGTCTTCGACAGAAGAAGTGTTGTTGTATCTGTTGATATTACGATATACGGCTGATACCGAGCTTTTGAAGTGTTTGGAATATGACCGACGCGACGGCTCAGTACCTACTTTGTACAAGGCGAATATTGCTATCCTATTTTCTTTGACACCTCGAAGTCATTTCATAATGTTATTTGATAATGAACACGAAATAATATATAAAATGGCGCGAAATCGAAAGAAAATTTTGAAGTAATAAACGCGTCCCAAATTCTAAATAATTTTAAAGCTGATAAAAAACCTTACTAAGGTTATTTACTAAGATAGACCAACAACCTATAATTAACATTATAAAAGCTCGGATCTACGAAAATACTTAACATCACATTTGATACTACGTCGTTTACTAAGGTTATATAAAAAGCTATCGACAACTGCGACTAGAGACGGTGTGTCCTTTGTAGTCCATCTTTCTATCAAGAAATTTTAATGGCACAACTTCAGCAATTGTCGAAACACTTTTTGCCCTTATTGAATTCCAGATCTTAAGAGGTAATTAGGAATCGTCCCCTAGGACGGTTTAAGTAATACAATTGGAACACAAAATTTAGAAATGCCAAGTCCAAGTTGCCGAGTGGTTTAGGCATCCGGCGTGAAATCGGAGGACGCGGGTTCGATTTCCGCTTTGGGCATAAAATTTTGTACTCCAATAATTTGTAAAATAAGGTAATTAGGAATTTCTTACGTCTGAATGTCATGCAAATTTTTTTGGCGTATTTTTTACAACTGTCTATTATATTTCGCCATATTTCAATACCAAGTATTCAAACTTAGTAACATTTTGAATGCATGTCTTTAAGTACTATATAATATATGCGTATGGTTTGCCAGTTTTTCAATTTATCATTTATTTCACCTCTAAATGTGAATAATAAAGGAATTCCCGCAAAACTATTTTCCTGATAAAAATAATTATGGATATTTTTGGTTTACATGGTATGGTTCACAGAAATCTGGAAAACCAAAAGCATAAATATTATGCTCAAGGACATGATTTCAATATTTCACCGCGTTTGAGTAGTATTGAAAATATGGTACAACTATGTTTGTATGGAAAGCGCTTAGGAGACCTTTATATAATTAAAGCCTTTTTTTTCCGGCGGTATGCCTTTATTAAACAAAATATTATGAACTATACAACACTACACCTACTACAATAAAAGCATTTAGACAACCTATAAGTCATAGCAGACTCATAGGCAGTCCAAATGCTCCAGCCCACTCCCAGTTGGCAACGTGCCCAGCATGCTGGCAGCATTGCCCCGTTGAATTGCAATGCTTATTCGTTGAGCCAAATATGTGCCAGCATTTTGATCACGCGTCGCATCGACCAAGCGCTCAGATAGGAATTATTATTAAAGCCTTTATACATATAATTGCAATAGTTATGTTAAATTTGTACGTCTTTCCGTGTTGCAGTTGTAGTTCAGTCATATCATTGATAATCATATGATGCCTCAACCAAATAGATAAGTAAAATACTAAGCCTCAATATCTCGGATAATAAATCAAACTGATTAATTGATAGTACTAATATGAATATAGAAATCGAACCCCGACGAGGTGGTGGAGTGGCTGGAGGCGAAGGGGTTCAGCAGCACGGCGCAGCGCCAGCTGAAGGTGCCGGGACACCAGCTGTTCGCGTTGTCGCGGGCGCAGCTGGAGCGCGCGCTGGGCGCCGACGAGGGCAAGCGGCTCTACAGCCAGGTGCTGGTGCAGCGGAACGTGTCCGGGGTGAGTGGAGCCCCACGCGCCGGTGAGCGCAGTGCGCACCCCCTCTATCCCCATGCCACTCCGGGGCGGAACTACCCTACCCATGCTGCTCCCTTTCTGAACCACGTGTACACTCACTCGGCTTATAACCGATCCTGCTTCGAATGGATCTAACCACTTACAATATAGGTCCATGTTCGGGATAGGCATTAAAATTAAGACTGTTGTTAAAACAAATTGCCAGTTTTCCGTATCTACATAATGTTGCCTAAAATTATTAATTTATGTAATACAAACCATTCATAAAATGTAAGTGCACAACAGTCTAATAGTAATCGAATCGTAACTTCACTTACTCCATATCCAATACTAAAAGTGAATGATAATCATGTAATATTCCTATTGATATTGCAAGGAAACATCATGAAATTAGGTTATTGTTAAGTTCTGAATAGGGAAGCAAATCACTGACCCGACGCTTGAATGAATGTTGATCCGCCTCGGAGGTCATCTTATCCTATGTTATAATATCATAAACTCGAATTATCCATGCTTTGCATAACTGTACGTGTACAGTGCTGACCTACTATGCTGTTTAATGTTTCTATTATGTTTATCTGCTTCAGTGTAATAATAATTATTGATTATTAATAAACTAAAAGGTTTCGTAGCCATTTATATCTCGCTGTCTACAGATGCCAAGCTTTCATATCATCCATAACAACATATTAAAGACTTGTGATAAAAGTTCTTAACCCTTAAACAATTTCAAATATTGAGCGTGATACGTTGACTTCCAGTACAAGACTACCTCCGCTTCAGAGCTACAGAGCATCCTGAGGAAGGTGCGCGAGAAGGTGGAAGTATCGTGAGGCCTTCTAAAGGGGACAGCGATGATGATTCGTCTTCCTTCTGCTGAGAGCACTCGTTACTATTAGGTACTCAAAGTTTTTGTCGCAATTCATATCTTATTAAGGGTACAGACATTACATAGTGAAACCCTATGAGACAACACAGAGACAGCTGTTCGCAAAATCATACTGGATCTTCTACTTGAGAATATAACTTATAGTGATGTTACTTACGAGAATACTTCTCATACAGATTGTACAAAGCTCTGTTTGTTGATATGTGTAGGTACTGTAGGTACATATGTGTGAAAGACAAGATGTACATATAGGTTCTTTCCTACTAGAATTAATAAAATAAGATTTTATTTATATCATGACTTAGCTGAAAGGCTTGTAGTCAAAGCAGCTAAGGAATTAAAATATAATGTAAGTACTTTAGGGATTTAGGTGTACCTGTAGGATATTCAAGTTATTTTTATATAAGTATGTAATTTTTAAATTATTTTATCACTGTTATGCATGTTCATCATTTTTAGCAAAAATGTTATTTAATCGATTGTCCCACAAATATGGATATGTTATTCCAGTTAAATATATCCATGTATTTAACTGGAATACATACAAATATTGAATTATACTATATTAATTGTTCAGACGTAGACGCTGTAAAATAGTCAAACACCATAATTATATTTTGTACTAAAATATATTTTGTGTAAAATAAATATAAACAATGTATTTTATGTCTAACATTAAAAATACTAAACCATGTAATAAAATTTAAGCTGCTAATCAAATATTATATAAATAATCATAATTATGAATGTAGGAGTTTCTAAATTAGTATTACATTTAATTTTATTTAATTTTATATAACTACTATAACAATAAATGATTTTGTATTTAATAAGCTGCCTTTATTTAGTTGTACTCAGTTTAAATTTAGTGCCCTCGTAAAAACTCAATTCCTAAACCAGGATAAGTAACAGAGAAAGAGAAAAGTAGATAAGAAAAATAAAACACTTTTATAACACTGGTTAAATGTTATAGTTAAACTGTTATAGTTGAGTACAAAGAAACAATTTACAATATTACAACTAATTAGGATTTTTTATTAAATTGGCAAGTACAGAACTTGTTTTTATAGTCATATATTTGTATTTACACTAAAACATGAGTATGGCACGATATGTGTACGTCATATAATAAATCTAAAAAACAGTCACTAACATAAAACCCAAAATATTTAAAGATCTTTTTATAAACGTTATCCTGTATCAAGTATCACGATTGTCACACCCAAGTACGGACTGGATCTATACGACATTACATGTCATTATAAATATTATAATTAAACTACTGGGTTGTTTTGATCTTGAACTAAAAAAATATAATTGTGTCTTAATTCAACTGATATGCTAGTAATTAACTTAAATTACATATACATATTTTTCTTGACAGTATTTTTTTCAAACTCGACCCGCGAGCATCAAACGCACCCTCATACATAACAAACAGGATACGAAACATTCGTCAGTGAAACATATTCGAAATTTTTATATTTCTGCCAAAGTAAAGCTTAATATCAGTCATACACGTAAACATATATACCCTTAAAATATATAATGATTATACTTAACTTTAACAAACGTCATTTAGTAGTGCGTAAAGTAGACCCATGTACGCAGAACTAAACAACTTGTGGGGCTAATCTCTAATCTGAGCGTATCGACATCACATAACAAGTACAATATCAATATTAAGATGTATCGATCCGTGCCAACTCCGGACTCCAGAATCCCGGTAATTGGATCGAACACTACACAAACCGCGGACACTACAAAACGCCAGGTCACTCTCACTCTCTATGGAAATGCACTGAGATGGCGAGTCGATGACGTAGGTATAATGCTAAAATATCAATAATCGCTGGAGGTTCACAGTCGACTGAAGAGATGTGGACGCTACGAGCCCTCCCGAGCCGCGAGACGAGCTGCTATTGCGGCGGTCAACGCTGACCCTTTGCCACTGCCGTCTTCAGCACCCAATAATGAGAACTATACAAAAGTAAAAAACAGAATTACAATTCAGTCAAAACCTAAAGTTTTTACATTAGATGACTTAATAGATGCGTATTGGCAAATAACTTTCTTTCAGTGCATCATCAATACCCTTATTTATTTAATGTCAAAAATATCTTAAAGCTAAAACTACCTTTTGAGTCTGAGAAACTGGTCTGTATGAGTAAAGGACATATTTATGAGAAAAATATATATCATGTATTTTGCATACGATGATGATTTGTTTCTCTCACTTACATTTGATATAGAATATCTGAACTGATAATTATTTAGCTCAATCGTCGGTAGAACCGCAGATACCGTAGCGCGGCAATAGTTTCGCTTTGGTTTCTTAATGTCTTGGGTTCAATCCTCGGGTCCGTTGAATTTTGCCGATGGAAATTTCAGTAGAAAGTATTCTGGAGTCTCAATTTGTGGCCGGTATATGGCAATAAGCTCACGTTATATGAGAGCAAAATATATCTAGCGAAATGTAGGTGGTTTAGTGATCCCTTTAGGGGATTGAATATCGTGATGTTGTTATAATTATGATTCTATCTATGTATCTATAACTTAGCCATTATATTATGAAGAGCTAAATACCGGATGGTCTGGTGCGAGCAAGGCGATGTATTTCTCCATTAGCCCCGCTATCCGCGGGTGCCGTTTGAACACGGACCCGTCCACAGCAACCGCTACAAACGGCCGGTCCATTCTCTTCAGTAGCGTTGAGATGCCTGCACGAAACAATACATTAATCATTATCATAAAAAATTAAATGTGCTATTTTCTTTGTAGGCTATAGTTAGTGCTTAGCAGTAAATTTTTAAATTAATTCAATTATTGCAAATAATTCATATCAAAATGTCAATGGTATACAAAGTGGTATACAAACAGCCACTTGCAATGCTAGATAATCGGTTATAAACAAATATCTTGTCACCATAAAGAGATTGAGATTTTGAAAGGTATTTGAATTACGAGTATTATTCTCATTTGTTAGCGTTCGCCATACTAACACATACTCATTAAAATTTTTAATAGTCTATGCCTATTATACGGTTCCAAATATAATTAACGGACATTGGAAAATTCATAATATTATTCCGTTTTCTAGTAATGAACCCTAAAATCAGGTATACCCCTTGCTAAATAGACCAATAAGATCTGACGATCACTTTATACCCTAAATAATAAAGACGAAGATACTGACAGACAGAGACAAGTTGCGCAGCGCGGTTGGAGATGACTTGAGCGACGTGCTGGGCGACCAGCGCGTCGTTGGTGGAGAGGCAGGCGGCCGGCAGAGCCTTGCGGAGCACCTCCAAGGTACGCGTCGTCTCGCCGCTGCAGTTCTCCCTACAAACGAAATTGCCATTCAAATTGCTTTACAACAACTTATAGAGACTTATGATATCTACAAATATTTGAAGATTCCATACACGTTGTAAATAAAGTATTTGCCATATGGCATAAATCTGTCGCCAAGCACCTAACGGTGTGTTCCGGCTGCAGTCCTTGAGAGCCAGTGAAATAACAGACACATGTCTCAAGGTGACGGGCGCATTGTAATTTGTGAATTGTGACCAAGTGCATCTGTTATAGGCAGAGCTTAGACCGCTTAACATCAGGTGGGCCTCGACCTTGTTCCGTCACAATAACATAAAAAAATATGGAGATAAATCCTCTGTCAATGATGACGGATGCGGTATGCATACAGTAACTTAAATTCTAGAATCTTCTGTACTTCACCACTATTCATTACAATTCGGGCCCAATTCATCAAAAAGCGCTCCATTGTTGCTCCTTAGTGACCTCCAAATAACACTTTGTGCCCGAATAGTAAACGAGACATTTGTTTTGGCAATGGCACTCCAGCAACAAACAAAATATCGCTTTGGAATATCTAAGGCTTATGACCGATATGATTCATATTATTCTTTTTATTTTTTAAATTAATTTTCATCCGCAGACTGGAGTTTCAAACTTTACTTACCGTGTAAAGTATTATAAAATTATGCATATATACAATAGGCTCGTTTCCTATTACGTGAGACTAAAATATCATCAGTCTGGCAAAACGTGAGTGGTTATTAGTGAGGGATACAAAGACGTGCAATTTTTACATCCCAATATATTTCATGATCTCGAATAGGAACCCCACCGTTTTATCTACATCAAGCCACATCTCAGTAACAGAAAGTAGTATTCGAGCACTACAAAACATTGGAGAGAGTTGGAAGAACTGTCAATATTACCATTTTTCTGATTTCTTTTTATCGTGACTATAAAAGCTCGTAAGTGTTGTTAGAAGGATAGATTTCAACTCTGAAGTGAAAATGGTCAAATTTTGCCGGTTCTTAAAATTAGCGACATAATGTACAAATGTAATGGGACATATAAAGTTAATCGAATGAACATGTATCATCGCTAGGTACTTAGAGGTAGGTGTGTGTGTGTGTGTGTGAATGAATGGTATGTAGGTACTAACTCCTCGAAGAGGCTGAGGTCGGCGGTCTGCAGCGCGGCGTGGCTCGGCTCGGCCGGGAAGAGGCCGTCCCGCGCCAGCGCCGCCAGCGCGAGGCTCAGCAGCGAGCCCAGGTACTTGCCGCCGATGCACTTCTCGAACCTGCAACCAGCCCAACGCATCGTCACAAACATTACTACACAATGAGGCTTTACTTTGTCCAAATCCAATATTCATCGCTCTATTTGACTTCCCACGCCTTTCATAAACATTTTTTTTTTTTTACATAACTAATACGATATAACCAATTACATTAGTTAGTGCATAGAAGTCTTAAATATAGCTTAGCTTAGTCTAGCTGGTACTGGAACTCGATGGGAGACTGTCTTCGAGTAAAAGTCATGGCATGGCATTTCGATGGATTAAACTCCATTTTATTGACTAATGCCCAATCGCATACCGCGTCTACATCACGTTGGAGGTCGAGGCAGTCTTCTAGGGATTTTATTTCTTTCATCAATTTTAAGTCATCCGCCATAAAGCAGGCATTTAGAATGTGTAACTACGTCGGGAAGATCGTTTATCATAAGAATGAAAAGGAGAGGTCCTAATATGGATCCCTGGCTGACCCCAGATCTTGTATGATAAGGACTGGAATCATACACGCCTAACCTTACAAATTGTTGGCGGTCTCTGAGATAGTCAGCAATTAATCTCAGCAGCCCTGGAGCAAAACCTAGAGCATTCAGTTTTATAAGTAACTGATCATTATTGACTCTGTCGAAGGCCTTCCGAAAATCAAAGTAAAGAACATCTACTTGGCTACTGCGATCTAACCGGACCGAGATGAAATCTGTGACTTCCAGGAGATTTGTATCTACTGACCTTTTTCTCCTGAAGCCGTGTTGTTCATTGCACAGATACTGCTCTACTTGCCTATAGATCTCTCTATGGATGATCCTTTCAAATGCCTTCGCTGGGGATGACAGAATGGCGATAGGCCTGTACTCTGTAACGGATGACCTATCAGAACCTTTAGGAATGGGTGTCACCCTTGACATTTTCCACTGTTTGGGGTAGATTCCTGTGGTTAAGGACATATTGAATATGTGGCATAGTGGCTGAACCAAGAATTTCAAGCCTTGTTTTAGAAACCATGACGGAACGCAATCAGGCCCTACTGAACTATTGGTCTTGAGACCTTTAATTCCAGATGCTACTTCTTGAGGAGTTAGTTCAAATATATTTATGTAGTTACTAGATTGTATCCTATCGCAATTATTTATACATTCAGAGTCTAACTGAGGAACGTCTCCCAAAAAAACACTTGCAAAAAATTTGGCGAAAGCCTCCGAAGCCTTGACGCCACTGAGTGTACAACCTTCATAATCAACGCTAGGTTCAAAGCCCCCTTTGGCGCGGAGACTTGAGATATGCTGCCAAAAAGTCCGGGGGTTTGCGGCAATACCATCTTCGATACTTTTCAAATAAGAGTCGTGGGAAGACGATATACGAGACTTCAAGGAGGCTCGCAGATCAGAGAATGCTTTATAATCCGCATCGCATTCAGTCTTTCGCCTGGTACGGTGTAGCTTTAGTTTGAGTTTGGTATCGAATATAATGTCACTCGTAAACCAGACGGGATAAAGCCTATGCGACGATTTTTTACGTCGTTTCTTAGGAACGCACCTGTCAAAAATATAATAAATATTTCATAAAAAGAATTGCGTAATTCCTTATATGAAATATTTGGGTTTTATTCATTTGGACATCACCTTACCAATATCGACAATTCCAAGACATAATATTATGTATAATTGTCCTTTTCATTTGATTCTTATTAATTTATTACGATGAATTTAATTGTATATTTGAGAACTTGTTGAATCTTAATATAAAATTTGTATCGTTCAAATATTTTATTCACTAACATTATCTTTAAAGTCAAGGTCATTAATTTTGCATTTTATTACTCGTTGTGTTATTTTATTACTACCAATATTTTAAAATTATCATTAATATACCATAATATAATAACCAATAATGTTATCGTTATCAATACCCCCGGCTATTTTTTACGGCCCCCCGTATTTTATAACGTAGATACCTACGCCTATCTGCGCCCATCAATATAACTATTTACAAGCCCATTATTTTGTCAAATTATTTAGTTCTTATTATATTCTGCAAGCAGCCGTGTGTAATATTAGGTATCAAAGAATTTAAATTAAATAGGTTGTGTGCACATGACAATCCTGTTTTGAAGGAAAAATTGAATTATAATTACTAACTACTGCAAATGAGTATAAGATGGGCGTAGTTTTTATTTATTCAGTTGTTTATAGATATAAATACACTTAGGTGTACTTATGTCTATATACCTATATATTATGTAGGTATATACCTATAGCTAGGGATTGGGAGATCGGTAATCAATCAATTGTATTCAATTATTGATATGAATCAAATAATTTTATCCAATATCAAGATGCCTAAGATTTTTTTACCTGTAGATGCGTTGTATGCCCTCCATATTTACTAGACGAATTCTGGGTAATTACCAGAGTCACTACCAGTCTTGCGCTTCCAAGCGTCCGGTGAATACAACGCCGCTAATCGTGTTTTTTTAGAACAATCAATACAATATGCCTTCCTTGTGTCTTTAGACTCTGCACCAATTATACAAGCGCTGTGAGAGATAAGAAAACTGTTTCATTTCACGCGTAATTATTGATTTTATTGATGAAATAGAAAATATCGACATTTTGTTTTATCTAAGGAACTATTCTCAATGAAATGGATGAGCGAGATATGTGTATCGTTTGGTGTGAGAGAGTGAAAGAGATCGCTGTGTAATGGTGATCGGAACGTCTCGTGGCGGTTCGGTGGTTACACGAATTGCTTATTTATCTCTTTCTTACAACAGATATGACGCATAATATTTGAACGTTCTTTCCTTGTCATTACAAACTGCATATACATGTGCGTAGGTATGTAGATAGGTAAATTCTAGTAAGCTTTTAGCGCTGTGGTGTTCGGATATAACTACTCTAATATTTCAACTCTCTGCAAGATGCCCTCAAAATTTAACTAAAATGAATGCCATCTCTCAGAATTTTTAATAACTAAGCGTAGCACTCAATTTTTATGTTATTAGTAAAATCTAATTCTGATCAAGGATTACAAGCCCATGAAATGAATCCGTCATTTCGTTTCCACTCTCCAATCAAGAGGAGATCGTTGGCCATGTATTGTAAAATGATTAGCTCAGCTTCTACAGGCATTTTCTCTTCTTTGTTTTTAGCATCTGCTCGCTTCTCCGTCTATAATTCTCACATTCTAGCTCGCTACTTCCTGGACTCGCTTCAATAATCGGACCCTAATGCAATAGTCCTCGTATCACATGGGTCAAGTCCCACCGTTAGTGCCGCACGCAGTGTGACATTGTCAGGGTACAGGTCACACTTTAGGAGAAGCGTAGGTAAGCAAGCAAGTACTAACGTGAAGGAGTTGACGAGCAGCGAGCGCTGGTCGACCTCCCTGTCGACGTCGGTCTTGATGAAGTCGATGCAGCCGTCGTCCCCGAAGGCGCCCCACTCGACGTCGACGCAGACGTCCCTCACGCGCGCGTGCGCCGCCTCCCAGTGCGCCACGCGCGCCGCCGCCTCCATGTAGCACCCGTTCGAGCCCGTGCCCAGGATCACGCCGATCTGCAATACAAATACAACATCTTAGGTACCTATCACATTTTCGACGCGTTACTTGCGGTTATCTTCAGAAGCATCCTCAGGAGGTTTTGTTTGACTTTACGAGCGCACGATCGAGACATTAGCCTCGATCTTGCGAAGAAAATTAGGCACAATTGTCACTAGATATATATTTTTTAAATGTTTTATTAAAGTATTAATTATATAGATATTTTCTTAAAATACTTTTTAAATATTAACTATTAATAAATATGTATAATAAAAATACGTTTTTAGGGTTCCGTACCCAAGGGGTAAAAACGGGACCCTATTATTGTGACTTCGCTGTCCGTCCGTCTGTCACCAGGCTGTATCTCAAGAACGGTGATAGACAGACAGTTGAAATTTTCACAGATGATGTATTTCTGTTGCCGCTATAACAAAAAATACAAAAAGTTGGCCAAGTTCGAGTCGGACTCGCGCACGTTAAAACAAAAAAAGGTTAGAATATGAAGTCTGTCTGGGAAGGGCAGGTTCTTTGGAATCCCTGTAGCCCAACACTTTACCACGTACGTCGTGGCGTATTCGACTGGGTTCCTGGAAGTCACAGGAAGACCCCAGCCGATCTATATGCGAGTATATGAACGCGGGGAAACGAATTGGCGGGAATCCACTCACCTACTAACGGCTCACGGAGCGTTCCGCCGAAGGGATTATTATGCCAAAACACCTAACATATTCTAACTACAGTTAAATAAATCTAGGGATTCTATTTGCATAAACTTCTCTCGGCCCAGATGTCGACGTCGCTGGTAGCCCGCAGATAGGCAGGGATCCGCCTTCGTCACCCGCTAATTTTCTGATAACACTGATATTTATAATCGTTATAAATGTTCAATCCTGGACGCACGGCGTCAGAACCAATGTCTAATTAGTTAACTAGGTCGCCGCGACCCCAAAAATAACCTAACACTGTTTCACCACAAAAAAACCGGTCACGACCTCGTGCGCAGTCCGGAGCAACGATCAAATCGAAGTCAAGAACGTGATCTCACGTCAGCTAGCTCAAGAGCAAACACTATCCAGACCGCGTGCGCAGTCCGGATGCTCTCGAAACGAACTGGGGTTAAGGGCAAGACCGTAGTCAAAATAATTTCTAATTCGGGCGGAGCTAATAGAAATGGGCGTTAACTTTTAACTCATAAAAATATTCAGTCGCACGGCGGCACTAGTCGTCGTACCACGGATAGCGTCGCTAAAATTGTAGAGTTTCGTGCGCTATTAGAAGCGGCAGAACAGAAGTGTAGATAACAACATTTTTATCTGCAGTTACTGCAAACCTCCAAGGTAAAAAAATATTATCACTTGTAGGTAATGATATTTTTTTAATAGACTAAGCGAAGCGAGGTCTCGGTGGAGGTCTGAGCAGTGTATATTTCCCCGTCAATGAATCTCGATTGCCTTAGTCGATCTTCTTGAAATTTGGTAGAAAGGTGCCTATTATGCATATCAACAGAATTTGCAAGTAAGAACCTGTAGGAGCTTAATTGGTTTGTGGTTTGCTGAGATTATAGGGTCCATAAAACGAGGTTATAATTTAAAATTCAAAAGTATTATCTCAATATTGTGCTCAAAAAAGTACTTTGACTTCATGAAGCGGTACGAAACACGGTAATATTATCTATACAGTATTTTAAGTCGGCCCTGTCCTCGAAATAACTACTTACAGCCGCGCGGTACGTAAACATGCGATAGGGCTGCTCGCCTCCAGCATTTTAATTACATTTGCCTACTTTGTGTTTCCATTTTGTTTTGTGATTGTAAAAATACTTTTTTTATAGAAGCAAACTAGTGATTCGCCCCGGCTTCACACGAGTATTTAACGTAAAAATCAAAACTTATAAATTCAACATATAAAAAACCAGTTATTGTGACATAACTGTAATAGTTAGACTTATAGTACTGCGGACTTTTTTATAGATGTCTTCTATTAAATTGTAGTATATCACTTGGCTCTATTTTCAATGATTTCCGTAGCGTATGCGATATACCTAACGATTTTTTTGGTATTTATTTCGCACTTTATGTTACGTTATCGAAGTTTACATACAACCTAACTTTTTGAAAATCTTCTATAGCCTATGTTCATCAGGGATAATGTTGGATTCTCATGGTGAAAGAATTTTTCAAATCGGTCTATTAGTTTCAGAGCCTATTCAATGCAAACAAACAAATGCACAATCAAATTTTTCCTCTATTAGTTTAGATAAAATACTTTGTAAATTGAATAGGAAGTGTGTAAAAATGCGTGTTGTTTTTCATTGGTAGTAAAAAATATTTGCACCTCGACTGAAACGTATGAAATGCTTTATTATTGAATTTTAAAGTATAAAGCTTAATCAAAAATTGTTTTGGCAAACATGGACAAGGTGGAGAACAGTGAATATCTTTTACTTGGTTATAGATACCCGCAGCTATTTTACAATTAATATGTTTAGTTTGGATGAATTCATGCAACCAAAAACAGCACAACATATCCTACTCGTCATATTAAATATGTACTTGAACTTATAGGAAGTTATCCGCACCAACCACTGGGTTACTGTCATATACTTACCAACTCTAAAACAGAAACTTGCAATTTTACTCTTGATCATATTTCTATATATCTATAGATAAATAAATATTATGCATAGGTATAATTTCAGTTATAGAAAGTCATTTTGCAATTTTAGAGTTAATTTATGAGATAACATAATAAATACAAAGAATAATAAAATAAACGTTCAAAATTTTAATAGAAGTAAAATCCCAATGCAATGCTCAATAATAAAATAAAAGATAATAAAAGATACCTGTAATGAAACCGCCATATAAGATTCACCCTACCGCTACTAAAAGTGGTACAGGCAGAATCGTACCAAGTTTCTGAGTCACATTGGTTAAAGAACCCCACTCGTAGGTGCTTCAGTTATCGCGGCCATTCATCATGGAGACCAGTTGAAGATATGGAAAATACTCCCAAGTCAGACCTCAGCCTTCGGCCTCGCAAGTCACTCACACGAATCGGACTGCAGTCTCGCCTTGCACTCGCCCTTTGAACTCACGCACTATCCGTGCTCTAAATGTAGTATGATGAAGAAGAAGAGCTCGTAGGGCAAATCCAGAATGATGGAATTCAAGATAGCCACCATACAAAGTACTCCAATCACACTGAAGCTCAGCTTTACTTCAGGAGGATCGCACTTCAGCATTTTTTATGGCAGCCATCTTGAATTCTGCTATTTTGGATTTTTTGCATGTCATTTGACTGCTCTGTCGATTCCCTATGTCATTTGTTCAAAACTCCTTTACTTATCTGTAACCGTTTACCAGATACGTCATATATCTTCACTCGGCAGGCGTCATTTTTATGATTTCCCATTATTATCATATCACGAAAACCACTTTGTTATTTTCAGTTTAGAATACTTTCTTTCCCCATGACTCCTTCCCATAGAACAATTTAAGTCAATGGTTTCAAAACATCTATGTATGGCGGACATCTTAAAAAATGATGTCATCGAAAAATAATATCTAAATTCGGAATAACGACGCTTAAAACCACCCAGATATTGATTTTCAGACGGATCGGAGCAACTTAAATTTTACCTGCCATCTTGAATATGTCATTTTGGTTTTTGTCAAGTTTCATTCGACTGCTGCCATTAAAAGTTGTACGAGAAGAATTTTACCGGGTCAATTTTCCTCAGGAACCCCACTAATTAAAATATATAAAATAAAATTATAATAATAGTACACATTATCACTTTTGCTATGAAAATTGAAACTATCTACAGAAGTAACGGTTCAAAAGTTACGGGTACATGCTTTTAGCGATAGTACGAAAGAACAGCGGAGTCATACAGATGTAACACATATTTCAATCCGACTAACTACATACTAAGTATTTAACTTTTAAAGTCAAAGAGATAAAAGAGATATAGGTAAGTTCCCTTTATTTGAATGATTGGATATATAAATACCTAGAAAGTAGTTGGTCGTCTCGGAAAGTGTGTTAAGGGTATTGGGAATAGGTTCTCATTTAATTGAACAGTAACCTAATAATAACAAAATGAAATATTTTACCAAGGGTTAAAAGTCTAGATACCTACTAAAATAGGAATTAACAATGCCGTGTCTGAACTTTAATCAACTCGCTCAAAAAAGTTATTATAAAGATTTTATAAATCAATATAAACAAAAGTACTTCCCCAATAAATGTTTTACTTGAGTTTCAATAATTTATGACTTCCAAATTAACGTATGGTAAAAAAATATTGTAATATTTCGTAAAATAAATGCACAAAAATGATGGCGTAACGAACGGCACGGATCCCACGTCCAAACGGCCCGAGCGCTGCGGGCAGACTGATTTTCGTTGCGATTTCTTCTCGCGATCAGAGAATTTTGTGGCAAAAATTCATAAAAATGTTTTCAACACAAGTTAGTAAGTAGTTCATTAGAGTATAGTATTAGCTATTTTTAAAAAAAAGAATCATTGCATTTAATTCGACTATGCCCCTTAAATTAATAAAAAACAATCTAAAAAGGGTCGCCGATTACAATTTATTACAGAAGAACTAATAAGTTATACTAAAAACTAATCAACTAATTCACTTAATAAAGAATTAAAGAATATTATATATTTTTTTCGCACATTTTGAACTCATAGTTTCAGTACAAGAAGATTCCAAAAGTGCGCGTTTCACTACGGTGATCGCCTTAACTAATTATATTTAGCCTAACTGCAGTAACGATAACAGCGCTGCCTCGTAATTGCATGAAGAACAGGATTCGCGTCCGCGCGAATATGAACACTATATTCGGGTTGAACCCTATCTCTAGGCGTATAGTGTTCATACTATGTATACATAGTTTACCGAACAAAGTGTAATGTTGTATAGTTAATAGTACGGAACCCTTCGCGGCAGTGCCGCCGCGTCGGTACTGACCCCGACGTGCGCGTCGATCTGCGCGCCGGCGACGAGCGTGCCCGTGGTGTCGTTGAGCAGCACGCGCACGGTGACGTCGAGGCGGCGCGCGCGCAGGCAGCGCTGCAGCAGCGCCGCCACGTCCACGCCCTCCAGCCCGCTGCACTTGAAGCTCTTCGTCCACGTGATCAGCTCGCCGGACGATATCGAGTGCTGCTTCATCGGAAACGAAAACGTGAACCCTGCAACACAACCGATCAGTAAACTGATGTACGTCCAGCATTTATGCCTACATCCTTTTAATTCGTATTTATACGGCCTTATACAAATCAACAGCAAAATTATTTTTTAACCAGAAATATAAAAATAAATAAAAATTTATTTACAGAAAACTTTCTATTTATTTATATAATAATTTTGAAACGCCTAGATACCACCTTTAAGAAGAAATCAGTGACCAAACAAAAATTAAAGTGTAGTTGATGTATCGAACTAAATATGTGGTCACGCAAAGTGTATAGAACCTTCCGCGGCTAATGGCAGTAATAAGGGCATGGATACCGGTATTTGGTATTACCAAAAAACCGGTAATACCGGCCTATTTAGAGTACTTTCAAATTAGGTATTGGAATGAAAAATACCGGTATTTCGGTATTATGACAAAAAAGAAGTTTATATGCATGAAAACTAATCAAAGGCTTAAAAACCAATACGGCGCGGCGGCTTTAGATAATATGAATAACATCAACAACTTATTAAATATTATGGTTGTAAATTAATGCGCAGTTTACGTTTTCTTTTCATGCTTTTACAAATTAATTAATAAACCGACTTCAATAACTATAAATTCATAATCTGATTAGGTAACGTTGATTTCTATTTAATAAAAAAAATCATTTTAAGATTGGAACCAGTCAATGTGTCCGTGCAATTGTGAATACATAAATGGTATTACATATATGGTGATAGTACTGTTTATACAGTTTAACAAAACTGACATATCGTCCGCCGACCACCGCACGCCCCTCAGACCCGCGCGGTGCAACTTTTTATCTCACGCATATTCTCAATTGCATTGTGCGCTCTCACTTGATTCTTCGGGTTACTATTCATAATTCTCTTATTACTACGCACATGCACGTGGTGTATACGGTAATCAGTATTTCCGAGTATATTACAGTGATAAGAACTGTGTATGAACTGATATCTCACACTTCGATTCCCAAGACGCCTACCAAGCGTGAAAATTATGGCAAACTCCGCTTTAATGAAGGAGGCTGTGTTCAGCAGTGGCCAATCCAGCTGATACAGTAAGAACGGTGTGGGTAGTTTCCGTTTTCGAGACAATATTACGAAAAAAATATCATTTCGGAGATAATCGGTAAGTTAGAAACTCTAAATTCTTTCAAATTTAATAAGCCTCATAAAGCGTATCTACCCTACTCAGATCGATCATTCGGCAATATCAGCAGAAGTGCCAAAACTGGTTGTGGCGATAGCGTCGAGGTGCCGGTTCAGCTTCAATTTAATAAGAATTAAATAAAACGATCGACAAATATCTAAAAGAGTAAAGTACATTAAAGGATATTTTACACTAATCATAAGGGATAGACAACAAATCTAATGACTCTGATCCGAAAGATGATGAAATCTGATGGGATAGGTACATTATTGAATTATACAGACGGAAATGACACAGTACAAAAATGGTGGCAATAGAGGACTTTATTGGGGTGAACTTTATAAGACCTTACCTCCAATTAGTATTGAATCCGAAATAGCGTTTTCAGTGACGAATTTTATCCAGACTAATATTATATCTGACTGTTTATTGTTATAATATATAATTAATATTTGATTATTTATGGGAATAATAAAAAAACATACGATAAAGTACCAAAAATCAGTACTAATATTATAAATGCGAAAGTAGTGTCTGTCTGTTACGCTTTCACGCCAAAACTACTGGACCGATTTAAATGAAATTTGGTATGGAAATAGTTTGAGACCCGGGAAAATACATAAAATAGTCTTTATCCAACTACGCAAAAAGAGGTTAATGTTTTTGCGCGATAACCGACATAAGCGTGGGCGGAGCCGCGCCCGGAAAGCTAGTTATTAATAAAAATAAAGTTGATAAAAAAATTACTGTTTCACGATGATTTTATAATAATAAAATAGGTATATTAATTCAGTCTAAAATTACATGGAAAATATATTTTTTCTGCGTTTTTAACATTTATAGTGAAATACCGAAAAATACCGGTATTCCGGTATTGAAAATATTGATACCGATATAATACCGGTATTGCCAATAAGTCCAATACTGCCATGCACTAGCAGTAATGGATATCATTTATACCGAATAGCTAGGGAGTTTTACAGAGACAACAACCGGGATCAAAGGCTCCGAAGCACGAGCACGATCAATAATAATGCCATTAACACAAACAACCGGTAACCCGTCCTATTTATGATTGCAGCGGACGTTGCATTGGAACGTCTAACTAAGCAAACAACGCTAAAGCGCTTCAAAAAACTCAAGCAGTCTTATTAGTGTTGAAGGTTTAAACCTAGGTTTACGAAGTTCTGGTCTAAACAAGACATTGGACTTAAATCTAATCTTATTAATGTCGCGAGTTTAGACTAGAACGTGAAAGTCTCGGGTTTAGACCAGTGTTTTAAATTTTCTTCCAAATATAAAATATTGCTGCGTTCATTAAACTGAAAATCGGATGACTTATTTATTATAGAGTGCCATCTAATCTCCATAGTACTCCAACGTTAGATATAACGTTGGAGTACTAAAAAAGATAACTTTTACTTATCTATATCAGACTATCAGTCAGTTTTCCCACGATTTAATTTGAAGTGCAAGTTTTATAGATAAAAAGTGAAAAGTATTACTATAGCGACTAAAATGGAAAAGAAAAAGGCGGTATTAGCTCTCAGTGTCCTAATAGTAAAAAACCTATGACAAAAAAAAATCTGAGAATATATGTTTTAAGATCTCTTTACCAAGACTAGGCACTTCTAGGTGGGTTCTACCTCAATGTTGGATATTCTGCCTCAAAGCACTGAGCAGGTAACATTTTTACCTCAAAGCATTTTGAAAGCAAAGCAAAAACAAGGTTAGTAAATTTTTTGAGTCACGAAACGACCCCAGCTTGGAAACAATTCAACAATACCAATCCACAGCCACAGACCCAACACGGACAAAGAAAAGCCAATCAGCTGAAGTCTTGTGTGGCCGCCATATTTAAACTTTAACTAAACTAGGGGTGTACTTGGTTTAAAGATAGATCTACTGTTAGGCTCGATCTTGCAGATATAAACCTTTGACGATAATAGGAATTGTTCTTGGAACTGGTTCTAAAGTCAGGTTTAGCTCTAGACTAGGTTTAAACCTGTGACGCTAATAAGACCGACAATGTTTTGGCATTACTAAGACAAATTACGTTGACAACTTAGTCAAGAATCTGTCAGTTCTAAGTTAATATATTTTTACTCTGTTGTTTTAAAACATTCTGTGAAAGTAGATCGCTTTTAAAGTCAGGTCAGATTTGGCGTCTGACCTTAATTCTGAACACGGCGATGTAAACACATTGGTGGCTGTAATTATGAACAAGGTTAGTTACCTAATGAGAAGGTGTCATTCTCCATGCCCTCAGACTTGAGGAAGTCCAGCACGCAGTCTGCCAAGAAGTTGAACAGATCCTCCCCGGTGCCGACGCGGAGCTCGTCGCTGAAAGTATTTATCAAAATACGGTTAATAGTGTGAACACGCAGCCATATAGCAACGGGCCCGATAAGTCTTCGCGCGCGGCGGACATTTATAACTATTGATTTAAATTATTTTAACTATTAATTCAACAAATAGACAGAGTCATCTATGAGCATTATAAATTTTATATTTTTTACTTATATTTTTAAATATTTTAGATTACAAGCGCTATCGTGTGCGAAGCGAAAATCATATTTTACAAATTATTGGAGCACAAAATGTTATGCCCCGGGCGGGAATCGAACCCGCGTCCTCCTATTTCGCGCCGAATGCCTAAACCAAGCACAGGTGAGCAAATGGTTTACTTATTACTTTATCAGCCGGATCGTCCACTTCGGAATACAGCCTCCCCTACTAAGGGATGGTCGCCATCATCCCCACGCTAGACAGGCGTCTAAGGGATCACTGTGTAAGATGGTAGTTCTTCAGAAGGCACTGCTGCACCTTCTAGTTTGTTTCCTTCAGTCGCCTCTTACGACTCTCCGAAGAAGATTTGGGAGGGTGCTTATTACGAATTTTTGAATTATACTATACTTAAAAAAAACCGACTGCCACCAATGAAAATAATGAAATACGAATTTTCGTTGACTTGGATAACACATATTTTTCTGTTATTTTTTTATTATTTTAAAACCAAACTGCTAAAACAGATTTTTATGACATTTGGATGAGAACAATCTGAACGGATATTCATCTAAATACAAAAAATAACAAATTAGTTACTAATCCGGTAACAGACACGGAAAAGATATAACAACTGAATTAAGAACCTACTACCTTGTTTAAAGTCGGTTATAAACGTTATGGATTTTGATTTTATTTCAAAGCCTAAGAAATAACTTCATTTCACCATATGCGGTTAAGCGGTAATATACTCATACACGCATATACATTACACTGCGTACACACGTACACACACCCTCATACGCACATTACACACACTCGCACACTCAACTTTTGCATTTATAACAATTTACTTGCATCTATAACTTGGAGTGTAAACATTATGGTAAGAGAATTAAGATGTAACCTGATGTGGTAATGTTTGACGTCCTCCCTAACGAGCTGTCCTTGTTTGAGTTCTAGAAGCAGCACCCTGAAGTTGGTGCCGCCGAGGTCCAGCGCGAGGAACACGCCTTCCTCTGAAATAACAAACAATAACAAAATAAATAACTATAGTTAAAAACCGACCAAGTGCGAGTCAAACCTCACTTTATTAGAGATCCGCATCGCAACAAACCGTTAAATAAAAATTGTATAGCGCAGCGTGGCTGGTCCACTCAGACAACAGGATATGCTCGTCTGAGCCGCACTTTTGTGCTCTAATGGTATTATTTTTTCCATAGGGGACTGCGCGCGGTCATCAACCAGACTACTAGAATAGAAAGAAAAAAATTGTGCTCCAATAATATGTAAATGTGAATCTAATAATTTGTATCGCTTAGCTCGCAAAAGTGCTTCTAATCGTATTTAGAATAAGCCTGAAAAAATTCAACAGTTCAACACCCGCTTCCATAGCTTAATTGGAAATATACCAGGAAGGTATTATTATGGGGGTGCGGATTCAAGTCCCCCTAGAAGTTATCTATTTCCATCCGGAATAATTTCACTACAAATCTTCTTAAGATGAGACCCGTGTAATGCTCACAGATAGACACACAGTCACTCACTAATAAGACTCCGTTTTGCCGTCAGAGAACGGAGCTCTATAAAACACCGTCGGTCCCGGTTGTTGTCTTAGGATGGCAGTCGTTACAACATGGTGATTGGACATTTTGCCAATGCCCACTTGGCTAGCAAATAGAAAATCTGTCACTAAGCACCTAACGATGTGTTCCGGCAGCTGTCTTTGAGAGCCAGGAATTCTAGGTTAGCCTGAACAACATCTTCGACCACATAAAAAGTAGAAACTATAGGTAGGATGTATCTAGAGGCTTAGGCAAGTCCAAATCCGATAGCAGGTTGTGTGGAGTGGAGTGGAGTGATATGTACCGGTGCCGTCGGGAAGCTCCGGCACGTAGGTGTTTTCCATCTGCAGACTGGAGGCGCGCTGCTGCAGCCCCTCCTCCACCTGCCGCGCGAACACCTCGCCCACGCGCCGCAGCGCCGCGCCGCACACCACCATGCCGGACAGCCGCTGCGAGATCTGCGCACGTACAATACACATACACACCTGCCCTCACTCAACTGTACACTTGTGTTTGTTTCAACTCTATTCAAAAGGGAGGAAGATAGGCTAAGAAATTTTAAACTTACGAATTTATATAGATGGAACCATCTCTATATATATAAATTCGTAGAAGTGAAAGAGAGTCAGGGATTGTGAAATCACGATCAGTTATATGTTGAAAAACGAAAGAAAGTTTATTTGAAGCGCTCGTAGCGAAGTTTGCTTAGCCATTCTGAACCGCTCAGCAAAGCTAAGCAACGTCCGCCGCGGTCATGAGCTGAATGGGTGACCGCTGGTGACATTACTGCTGAGCGCTTCCGTGCTTCGGACGGCACTACTTGAGGGTGGTAGCTAGCCAGACGCGCATTCGCAAAATGCCCTACCACCACGCCATAACGACTGCCATCCTAAGACAACAACCGGGACCGACGGCTTAACGTGCCCTCCGAAGCACGAAAGCGCTCAGTAGTAATGTCACCAGCGGTCACCCATATCATGACCACTTAGCTTAGCTGATTGGTTCAGAACGGCTAAGCAAACTGCGGAACGAGCGCTTCAACTTTTTGAATCTTGCTTAAACGTCCTAAATTTTCGATATTTTTATCATAATATAATAAAGGTTCTATTTTCAGAAGAATATTAATAATATTGTGGTAATTAAAACCTGTCATTTCACCAGTCCGGTATATATTGTATTAAAATATTCGATTATTTTAATCATGCTATAGAACTTTTAGTTTATTGCTGATCCTTCATGTTAAAAAATCAAGTATTTTATTATAAAAAATAACGTGGTTGAAACTATAGTCGGAGCTATCTGACAGATTCACGTGAGTTATCCCGTATTATTTACTAAAAATTAAATAAAGTATAATAATAAGTACTTATTGAAAACTTGGTCAACTTTATCGATATAATTAGAAATCGGGGCCCTCCGAGACGAGTCCCTGCGTGTTTGGAGCCCTCAGGCACCCCGTTGGTCTTGCACGGGCTTGCCGAGCGACGGCGAAATAAATACCTACCTAACTGTCTGTAATTAAATATTCGTAACCCACGTAGTGCCGGGCTACAACGTCGCACCCCATCTCTAACCGTGGGCGTCGTAAGAGGCGAGAAGGTGTGCGGCAGCGCTTTCTGAGGAACTGATATCTCACACTGCGATCCAGCGAAGCGACGAAGCGTGGGGATTATGGCACACCCCTCCATTAAAGGGGAGACTGTGGTCAATCCGGCTGATACAGTAACATTGGTGGTCACTGATCAATTGCATGGATTGGATCCCGCAGTTACAGTGGGTATGAAAATAATAAATATACTGTGGCACAATATGTACAGTTATTGTTTTGTTCTAAACTAAGTTTTAATGGAGCACTGTCGTCTATTTAAGACAAAGTTCCGCGTCACCATCCATCATCGCGTTCATTCAATTTCTATGCTGTCAAACTTCCACTTTCATCTTGTTATTGGTTTTAAAGTGATCCGGTTTAAATGTCGCACCATCTGATCGATACAGTCTAGGTACCTAATAACTTAATGGCACCAATCGTACGTCAGAGACTTAAGGGCAAGACCGTAGTCAAAATAATTTCTAATTCGGGCGGAGCTAATAGAAATGGGCGTTAACTTTTAACTCATAAAAATATTCAGTCGCACGGCGGCACTAGTTGCCGTACCACGGATAGCATCGCTAAAATGTAGTAATGTAGAGTTTCGTGCGCTATTAGAAGCGGCAGAACAGAAGTGTAGATAACAACATTTTTATCTGCAGTTACTGCAAACCTCTAAGGTAAAAAAATATTATCACTTGTAGGTAATAATATTTTTTTAATAGACTAAGCGAAGCGAGGTCTCGGTGGAGGTCTGAGCAGTGTATATTTCCCCGTCAATGAATCTTGATTGCCTTAGTCGATCTTCTTGAAATTTGGTAGAAAGGTGCCTATTATGCATATCAACAGAATTTGCAAGTAAGAGCCTGTAGGAGCTTAATTGGTTTGTGGTTTGCTGAGATTATAAGGTCCATAAAACGAGGTTATAATTTAAAATTCAAAAGTATTATCTCAATATTGTGCTCAAAAAAGTACTTTGACTTCATGAAGCGGTACGAAACACGGTAATATTATCTATACAGTATTTTAACTCGGCCCTGTCCTCGAAATAACTACCTATAGCCGCGCGGTACGTAAACATGCGATAGGGCTGCTCGCCTCCAGCATTTTAATTACATTTGCCTACTTTGTGTTTCCATTTTGTTTTGTGATTGTAAATATACTTTTTTTATATAAGCAAACTAGTGATTTGCCCCGGCTTCACACGAGTATTTAACAAAAAAATCAAAACTTATAAATTCAACATATAAAAAACCAGTTATTGTGACATGACTGTAATAGTTAGACTTATAGTACTGCGGACTTTTTTATAGGTGTCTTCTATAAAATTCTAGTATATCACTTGGCTCTATTTTCAATGATTTCCGTAGCGTATTTTTTTCGCACTTTATGTTACGTTATCGAAGTTTACATACGACCTAACTTTTTGAAAATCTTCTATAGCCTATGTTCATCAGGGATAATGTTGGATTATCATGGTGAAAGATTTTTTCAAATCGGTCTATTAGTTTCAGAGCCTATTCAATGCAAACAAACAAATGCACAATCAAATTTACCTCTATTAGTTTAGATAAAATACTTTGTAAATTGAATAGGAAGTGTGTAAAAATGCGTGTTGTTTTTCATTGGTAGTAAAAAATATTTGCACCTCGACTGAAACGTATGAAATGCTTTATTATTGAATTATAAAGTATAAAGCTTAATCAAAAATTGTTTTGGCAAAAATGGACAAGGTGAAGAAAAGTGAATATCTTTTACTTGGTTATAGATACCTGCAGCTATTTTACAATTTATATGTATAATTTGGACAAATTCATGCAACCAAAAACAGCACAACATATCCTACTCGTCATATTAAATATGTACTTGAACTTATAGGACGTTATCCGCACCAACCACTGGGTTACTGTCATATACTTACCAACTCTAAAACAGAAACTTGCAATTTTACTCTTGATCATATTTCTATAAATAAATAAATATTATGCATAGGTATAATTTCAGTTATAGAAAGTCATTTTGCAATTTTAGAGTTTATTTATGTGATAACATAATAAATACAAATAATTATAAAATAAAAGTTCAAAATTTTAATAGAAGTATAATCCCAATGCAATGCTCAATAATAAAATAAAAGATAATAAAAATAATAAAAGATAACTGTAATGAAACCGCCATATAAGATTCACCCTACCGCGACCGCTACTAAAAGTGGTACAAGCAGAATCGTACCAAGTTTCTGAGTCACATTGGTTAAAGAACCCCACTCGTAGGTGCTTCAGTTATCGCGGCCATTCATCATGGAGACCAGTTGAAGATATGGAAAATACTCCCAAGTCAAACCTCAGCTTTCGGCCTCGCAAGTCACTCACACGAATCGGACTGCAGTCTCGCCTTGCACTCGCCCTTTGAACTCACGTACTATCCGTGCTCTAAATGTAGTATGATGAAGAAGAAGAGCTCGTAAGGCAAATCCAGAATGATGGAATTCAAGATAGCCACCATACAAAGTACTCCGATCACACTGAAGCTCAGCTTTACTTCAGGAGGATCGCACTTCAGCATTTTTTATGGCAGCCATCTTATATTACAGGCAGTCCTCGTACTTACGGCATGTTAGGTTCTCGAAATACGCGACGTAAATCGAAACGACGTAAGTCGAGACATATTTTTTCATATGTTTACATGTAAAACTCAAGGGTTAGGTTCCACACGGACTCGAAATAATAAAAAATTGTACAACAGTTTTTCCATTTCATAAATTAAAGCATTCCTTTTGCGTATAATAGTGCTGTTTGAAGAGACGGAAGGAAGAGCTGTTAAGAGTTTTTCTTTATCTTTCAATATTGTTTGTACCGTCGTGCGTGATAAATTAAGTTCTCGTCCAATAGATGAAGTCGAATAACCGCGATCTTTGAGTTTTAAAATCTTAGATTTAACCTCCATTGTAATTGACTTTCTTACTCTCTTCTTCTCTTTATTATTACTGTCTTGTTTAGGTGGCATTGTTTAAAATTCACTTAAATATGTATGTTAACACAAAAACTGTCAAAGATGCAAAAAAACTAATTTATTACGTCTTGATTGTCCGTTGTCCCTGAATGTACTAAACAAAATCAGCGACATTGCCGCGGTATTCCCCGCACGAGACGACACCGCGCCCCGCCCGCGCCCCTCACGGACATTGACCTTGCGACAAGTGAATTCTCCGATATGCCGGAAATCGAAACAAATGACGTATGCTTGAGGAATAGTGTCAAAACATTGTTCGACGTAACTTGAAACGACGTAAATCGAAACGACGTAAGTCGAGGACTGCCTGTATTGCTATTTTGGATTTTTTTGCATGTCATTTGACTGCTCTCTCGATTCCCTATGTCATTTGTTCAAAACTCCTTTACTTATCTGTAACCGTTTACTAGATACGTCATATATCTTCACTTGGCAGGCGTCATTTTTATGATTTCCCATTATTATCACATCACGAAAACCACTTTGTTATTTTCAGTTTAGAATACTTTCTTTCCCCATGACTCCTTCCCATAGAACAATTTAAGTCAATGGTTTCAAAACATCTATGTATGGCGGCCATCTTAAAAAATGATGTCATCGAAAAATAATTTCTAAAACCACCCAGATATTGATTTTCAGACGGATCGGAGCAACTTGAATTTTACCTGCCATCTTGAATATGTCATTTTGGTTTTTGTCAAGTCTCATTCGACAGCTGCCATTAAAAGTTGTACGAGAAGAATTGTACCGGGTCACTTTTCCTAAGGAACCCCACTAATTAAAATATATAAAATAAAATTATAATAATAGTACACATTATCACTTTTGCTATGAAAATTGAAACTATCTACAGAAGTAACGGTTCAAAAGTTACGGGTACATGCTTCTTAGAGGTAGTACGAAAGAACAGCGGAGTCATACAGATGTAACACACATTTTAATCCGACTAACTACATACTAAGTATTTAACTTTACATACTAAGTATTTAAGAGATAAAAGAGATATAGGTGAGTTCCCTTTATTTGAATGATTGGATATATAAATACCTAGAAAGTAGTTGGTCGTCTTGGAAAGTGTGTTAAGGGTATTGGGAATAGGTTCTCATTTAATTATACAGTAACCTAATAATAACAAAATGAAATATTTTACCAAGGGTTAAAAGTCTAGATACCTACTAAAATAGGAATTAACAATGCCGTGTCTGAACTTTAATCAACTCGCTCAAAAAAGTTATTATAAAGATTTTATAAATCAATATAAACAAAAGTACTTCCCCAATAAATGTTTTACTTGAGTTTCAATAATTTATGACTTCCAAATTAACGTATGGTAAAAAAATATTGTAATATTTCGTAAAATAAATGCACAATAATGATGGCGTAACGAACGGCACAGATCCCACGTCCAAACGGCCCGAGCGCTGCGGGCAGACTGATTTTCGTTGCGATTTCTTCTCGCGATCAGATAATTTTGTGGCAAAAATTCATAAAAATGTTTTCAACACAAGTTAGTAAGTAGTTCATTAGAGTAAAGTATTAGCTATTTTTTGAAAAAAGACTCATTGCATTTTATTCAACTATGCCCCTTAAATTAATAAAAAACAATCTAAAAAGGGTCGCCGATTACAATTTATTACAGAATAACTAATAAGTTTTAATAAAAACTAATCAACTAATTCACTCAATAAAGAATTAAAGAATATTATATATTTTATTCGCACATTTTGAACTCATAGTTTCAGTACAAGACGATTCCAAAAGTGCGCGTTTCACTACGGTGATCGCCTTAAATTGACTATTATGAAAATTTTACAGGAAATATGAATTTCCTAAAAAAAAATTGTTAACCAAAAAAATGTTTAACCAAAAAATGGAACCGACTTCAACACTAAAAAGTGTGAAATAACTTGTTTAAGTCGATCCCATGATAGTTCAAAAGTACCTATTATCACAATATTGTGCGCATAGTACCTACCGACTTCGACAAGTCATTTCACACTTTTGAGTGTTGCAGTCGGATCCATTTATTGGTTAAACATTTTTTTGGTTAACAATTTTTTTTTAGGAAATTTATATTTCTGTAAAATTTTCATAATAGTCAATTTAAGTCTCTGACGTAATTTAAGTCTTTTTAGTGACCCTTGCTACGAACGGGATCGATTGTCATTCATTGTCAACGACTATAGGTATATCATCGAGATAGGAAAACACTATTTCAGTTATTGGAGTGTAACTCAAAAACGGCTTGATCGATTTTGACAAAATTTAAATGGGACCAAATAACAAGCATCAGCTTTCTCTTTCAAATAAAAAAAGAATTATCAGAATCGGTTCACCCAGTCAACAGTTCCGAGGTAACAAACATATAAAAAAAATATACAAACGAATCGAGAACCTCCTCCGCTTTTTTAAGTCGGTTAAAAATGGAACCGATTTCAACACTCAAAAGTGTGAAATAACTTGTCGAAATCGGTACCAGGCGCTCAATGTTGTGATAATAGGTATTTTTGAACTAGCATGGTACAAGTTATTTCACACTTGAGTGTTGAAGTCGGTTCCATTTGTGGTAAAAGTTTTAATCTATTGGTACAATTTTTAACTTTGCAAACACGGTTACGCTAACGTACCGTTATTTGTTAGTGAAATTCTCGTCCCTATATAAACCTTCGCTAGCCATGACATATCTACACTAAATTATATAAAACCTAACGACTGAGGTTCGACCCTCACACGTCTTGAGTGTAGGTATCAACTTTGGGGAAATCATACAAGTTCTAATTCATTAGGAGAACGACGGAATAAAACACTTTTCCAAATCAAACAGGCGTTCTCAATAAAAGTGATTTGTAAACAGAATAAGTAAGTAAGTACCTACCTTCTTACTTAGCGTCACTAAAAAGTGTTAAATAATAGGTACCTATAGCTCGACAGTTTAAGTCACATAAAAGAAAAGTTATTTTGATCAGCAAAAAGTAGATTAGCAGAGAACATAATGTTATTTTCGTTCCCTTCATTATCATCTTCGAGCAACATAAAGCAAAACAAAGTAGTCGCCAAATTTACGTTAAGTTTTAAATTGTTTACTGTTTATTAGGAGTATGTATATTTAATTATTTATTTTGCTGGACCACCAAATTTGTTGTTATATATTGCCATTTACAAAGTTACGAAAGATTAAAAAGTTATAGAAGTTAGTAGTTATTATATTAAATAAATATAATAAATATGTGTTGAGAATTGCTAATGTAGCTGTTTGAATCCGTCACAGAGTAGGTAATTAGTAGAATAATGAGGTATTCATATAAAGTACGGAAACGTAGATGAAGATAAGCAAGAGGTTCAAAACAACGTGAGCACAATCAAACATTTACACCCCACGACACGATCCCTCGTGTCTCTTGTCGCGTCGCGTCGCGACATGTGATCAGTTATCAGATGACAGCTGTCACATGGTACATGTGTAACCTAGAGTTCAACATATTGTGAGTGTGACGACAGTCTCCCACGCTATATCGATATAACCACAGATTATCTACATTCGTGTTCGTGTGGTTTAAATCTCGCAATGCTTCAGGTGAAAAGGCACCGCATTGTTTTTGAGTTTTCCGCCAGCACTTACAAATGGTACAAAGTGGTTTGCTTCTTCATTTATCAGACGTACGTCCAAAGAATTAAGTTAATTGTCTGAGTCTGTGTTTCCTGACACATACAATCTGATGAGACATACGGGAATACTGACGTAGATAGGCCAGATAAATCCTATAGTTCGACCACATCCGGTGGTGTTTTTGAAGGAGTGTTCGGGACGCTCGCGTTACCTTCTCGCTATATGCCACATTTATTCTGGGTGTCCTTAAGATGAATGGTCCTTAAAAGATGTGAGACTGAGAGACTAACGATTGATAGACTTCCATTCACATGCGAGTGAGAAACAGATCAACGCAACATTTATATAGAGAGCTTTTTAAAACGGAAAACATTTTCAGAAATTTTATCACATGGTTGCTACATAAGAAATACAATTAAAATTTGTCTCGTTATTAGTATAGTGTTGGTATAATGAATACGAGTCACTATATATAGACACAAAATATGATTAATCGATGTTTTAGAACTGTACTAGATTTCCGGGCGCGGCTCCGCCCGCGCGTATGTCGGTTATTCGCAAAAACATTAACCGGTCGCAAAAACATTAACCTCTTTTTGCGCAGTTCAATAAAAACTATCCTATGTTTTTTCACGGGTCTCAAACTATTTCCATACCAAATTTCATTCAAATCGGTAAAGTAGTTTTGGCGTGAAAGCGTAACAGACAGCCCGACAGACAGAGTTACTTTCGCATTTATAAAGTACTGATTAATGATTTTTATCGATAGAAATATACGGGAATCTGGTTTTCGGCTCGGGCATAGAACTAGTTACATCCTTTTAGAATATTATATATTTAATCTATAAGACTCTTTCTAAAAACATATTCAAAATTTGTCTACTTAAGGCTAACTTCACCTTAAGACAATAGACATACTTTATGTTTTGCAAAGCGCAGTAAGTAAATCGTAGTCACAACTTTTCAAACAAACTGAATGTAGCAAAATACAGTAAAATAATTGTACAGATTAGTGTTTGTTGGAACAATGGATCGCTATCTCTCCGCTAATTTACCTCAGTATACCTACTTACTAACTGATAGCTGAAACAATGTCATGACATTTAATGGCCGCCATATAACACAGCTCGTGCTAATACTTAAACGCTATAAAATGTGACAACCTTGTAATGAATTTATATATCGAAATATCTATACAATTTCTATCAAAATATTGATATTTTAGTGACAGTACTGACTTTAGAATGAGATTGTTCCATGATTGTCCACATAATTGGGTATCGTAAGAGGATACAACTAGCATTAAGTAGTTGTAAAAGTAAGTTATAATCAGGATGGCGGCGCTTTAATAATCCCAACTAAACCCTGTCAGGTACACAATTATTAGGTAGTTTACGTCAATTAAAATTTCAAGAAACGATTTAAATTGCAAACCTAGGCAATTGCAAACGCAATACGTTTATATTTGACCGACTTAAAAAAAGGGAGGACGTACTCATTTGGACTGTTTTTTTTTTATATTTGTTACCTCAGATCTTTGTCTGAATGAACCGATTTTGAGGATTCTTTTTTTTAATTTAAATTTCATTAAAATCAGTTCACCCGTTTTGGAGTTACACTTCAATAACTGAAAAGTTTGTTCCTATCTTGATGATATAGGTAGTCATTGACAGTGAATGACAATCAGTCCCATAAATAGCAAGGGTCACTAAAAGGGTGAAATAATTATTTTTTTTACCTAAAAATGGAACCGACTTCAGCACTCAAAAGTGTGAAATAACTTGTCGAAGTCAGTACCATGCGCACAATATTGCGATTGACCTCTAATACTAATATCTCGATGGATGGTAGGTACTTTTGAACTATCATGGTGCCGACTTCAAGTTAATTCACATTTTTGAGTGTTGAAGGTTTCTTATTAGGTTTTTTTAACTTCGTAAGTTTACAGTACAAGCAAGAGCCTATAACAGATGCATTTCGTCAGTGACAAACTGTACTGCACCCTGTAAGTCTCATGTGCCTATAATTACACCGGCACCCATTCCCTTCCAACCGGAACATTAGCTGAGCACCAGATACATATACGGTGACAGTTCTGTCTGCCCCAGACCAACTCGTCCACAAAGTTATATTGCTAATAAAAGGTGAAAAGCGCTCTGAAGAGGAAATACTCAATATCTAACAATATTAGTACAAATAAGTAAGAGCTAGACTTAACTTTCCTAATTATTTTCTTTGATCTCTAACACGCCGCCCCTCTATTTTATAACGAGCACAATCCTTAATTTGTTGATGATTGTTCCTTACGATATTAAAGTCGGTAGAACCAATGAGCGTGGACGTGACATGAAGTACAGCGTAATTATTGTGGCCATTAGCTTCGTTACATCTAATTTTGATGATGTATATCTGTTCTAGAACATTAGTTACTTTCAAGCTAAAAACATGTTTATGATGATTGCATGATCATTGCACATGGGATCAAAATCCCGTGTCTACTTTTTGCATTACTTATATAGTGAAAATACTAAGTTAGTCATAGAATCTTGTTGTAGGTAGACTAGCTGCAGAGATAGGGAAATGGTACAAAGGTTTTATACCTGCAAGCAACTACCTTTGGAATAATGATACTGAATAAATAGTTAACCATCCACACGATGAAGAAGAAGAATGCAATTTGAATTTCCGATATAGCACATATATTTATCAAGACCCATTTCCTTAGAAAGATGTTATAAAAAACTTGCATTTCCGCTTTAAGTTCAAGTTTATAATGGCATTCGGAACATAAGCTTTATTGGTTGTATCGTATATGTATGGATTCTAGTATTTCCTTATAACCTATATATTCGGTTTAAATGGATGTATAATTATGTAATTAAACCTAACATTGTGAGAGATGATATGATTTGATTGCCAGCTTCTTCTTCGTCGAAGTTGGTTCACAAAACCTACTGATAAAAAGGATACATCTCATGTAAAAGGGGATGCGTGAATTTCCGGGCACTGTTCCAGAAGTCAGGGCTATAGATAATTACTATGACATAAAAAATGCGGCTGTCCGAGTTGCAATTAGAAATACATAAAAATAACTTGTAATTACTGTTACAACTGTCCGAAATACCAACATTTACTACCTACTTTTAGGGTTAAAATTAGGTTTCCTCCGATACACAAACAATATATGCATATATAAATGAATATTTGAGTTTTCATCATATAGGTAAACGAAATGTAGCTCTGCTCTAATCTCTGGAAAACTGGTTGTACATCGGCAATTACTACCTACCTTACCTACAATACAATAGAACCGCTTACATATACATAATTATACTCGCATAACTCGCTCGCTCGCTACTTGTCACGTGAGTTGACGTGAGATGGATCGTACCTACTTGCAAATAAGTCAACTGTTCATAACAATATATTACTTACATTACCATTTTGAGTACTTAAGGACTTATACCCGCCAGCCAAAGCGTGAACTTTTATATAAACTTAACTTGTTATTTAAAAAAACTTGCATGTAAATATAGTGTATTATTAGACCTATCGTTTCTGGCTTCAATCCTTTTTCTTTTGGACTAATAATTAATTTTTCATCCCACCATCTCGGAAAGAGTATTTTTAATCTTCAATATCTGAGTGGAAAAGCCGTTTTTATTCTCTAGAGGATAAAGTATATTGAATTTAGAACATCGTGTGCACTAAGTTTCTGAATTAAAAAAAACATTAAACCTATTTACTGCTACCTCTATGGTGCCGAATATATCATACAACTTTTTTTTAATTTGTTAAAAACTCAGACTCGGAACCTTCTTGGTGTTCTTTTTTCAATTTGCTTTGTACGCGGTTCTTTACGCGGCATTTTTTCACGTCATTGTTAAACCTTATATTAAAAACAAGAAACTTGAAAACAAGTGAAAAAACAAAAATGAGTGATTCTAGCGACGAGGAAGTTTGTTTGACGCCAACAGAATTGACTGAAACTGTTAATAATGCGCAAATGAACTTTCTCCCTCAATTTGCATTTAGTCATTTCCTCGCTGAGGTGGAATGAAAAGTTACGTGTTGCACTCGAGTGCAAAGATTTTTCACCTCGTGCTCTTTTGATTCCCTCGCTAACGCTCAGGATTCTAATTTAGAATCCTTCGCTTGCTCGGTCATCAAAATTGAACACGCGGTTAAAAAGCAACTTTGCACTCTTGTATAACAAATAACTATTTTTATTATATAGCGTTTAGTATATAGCATTCGTTTTTAGGAGTTTGAGCCAGTTCCTCGTAGCTCCAGATTTATTTAAAAAGTATAGTACACATGTATAAATAACTTCCCATTATAGAAAGTTCATTATATTCCCCATGTTTGTGGTGCATTAGAAATATTAAAAACATGCTTATTTTTCTTGAAAGAGATGCTTAAAGTTGGGTCTTTCTTTTATCTAAAATTACGAGTTTTTGAGCTAGCGTAATTTCAAAACTGTATATTTTAATGAAAATCTGATGCACCAAAAACCTAGATATTAGGGTAGTGGTCACGTAGGTACAAAATCATTGAGTTTTATTCGCTATTATTCAAATGAGATTGGAGCTGCGTTTTGTATGGGGGCGATCGTCTAAAATATACCCTTAATATATTGTAACGCACAGTTGACTTTAGTGCGAGATATGAAATGTAAGCAATTACCAAAGTAAAGAACCAGGCATACATGTGCGCGCAGGACTAAAGTGGCGGAGGAGAGTTGTATACCATAAATCATTACATTAATGTATGTTTACCAATTACTGTTAAAAATATCTAATAATAACAAGTATTTAAATCTATATATTATTTTTCCAGAAAAAGACTAAATATACAACAAAAATATACTACCGGTTAGGCCACGTACCCCAACCGGAAAAATATTCAACGCGTTTCAATTCTACACGAATCATCTTCAGGAGTCCTTTTGACTCTTCCAGTGCACGATCGAGAAAAAGAATTGTTAAGTAAGTAGGTATAGATAATGATGTAATTTCTTAAAATATTTGTACGAGTCATTATTTAAGTAATTATAGAGAGCAAAGTAACACCTGAGTCTACTAATTATTGTAAGTATAAGTACTTTTTTAATAACAAGGAAAACCCTATATTCAATACCTTTTCATAAAGTTTAAATACGAGTAATTTGGCCAAAATAAACGATAGTATTGTATTATTAATAAATATGATAAAGTCGATAACCTGATTCCAAAAAAGTTGGCTGCATTTACTTTAAAGTTTTAGGTTCAATAAAGTTCTTGGAAGTAAAAAATCTGTTACAAAATACGATGAAAAATGATGGCAGTAACATAACTCGACCAGAATGGGGCTTATATTTGTGTTAAATGAACAAACAAAATAAAAAATATAATAAAGTTTGAGAATAGTTCACGATGGATGAACCAGCGGACAACAATAGATAGGTACCTTCTGTGCGCGCATCTTGTCGTCGATCTTGAGCGGCGGTGGCAAGAACTGATCCTCCCAGCGGCTTAAATCGCCGTTAGTGATGTCACCGTTGACGGCGTTACCATTGATGACGTTACCGTTGACGACTTTGGCATCCATCAAGCCGTTGTGATGCCCGTTCATCTTCGCTTCCAGCGCCACCGAGCGCTGGTGTCTGTCTACTGCCGTCGTCATCTCACTGGGTTACCTGTAACCAAGGAATGGCGTATCAGTATTGTTAGTATTGAAATCAAACTCTGATGCTGATGATTTCTTTGGTAGTAGCCTACCCTTGACGACTATCTCACCTGCTGGTAAATGATGAAGTGGTCGAAAATGAAAGCAGGATACATAGACATAGAGTTGTAGTGAAATAATAATAATATCAGCATAGATGTCCTCACTACTCCCAAAATAAAAATAAGGTGAGTTGCCCGAGACTAGCTTATTCATCCAGTAACGCTTTGAATAAGCAGGAACACAGCCTTCCCTATGAAGAGGGTATTTGCCGTAATCCCCGCGTTTGGCAGGTGGATTGGGGATCGCAGAGTAAGATGGCGGTTCTTTAGAAGGAGCTGCTGCCCACCTTCCAGTATCTTCCCTTAGTCGGCTCCTGCGACACCCACAGGATTATATGGGGGGTACAATTCTAACCCGGCACCTCACATGCATCTATCCAGATGAAATAAAGTAGGTACCTAAGTAGGAATCCCAATGGCTGCAGAACGATACTAGCTAGAACTAACTCTGTGCTATATAACATAACCTTGTAGAATATTTGAACACAGATAAACAGTGTATAGGTACCACATAGTCGGTTAATGCCAGGTAGTAAATAAAAATTTATTGTTAGATGATTATGGACTAGGTATTATTTACCAAACGTTTATCAAAGTAGGCACTGATGGTTTGTTTGTATCAACTAAGGTGGTAAATTACCGTTATAAACTGAATTTGTCTTATCTACGTATTATGATGTAAACTACTGTATATAAAAGTTATGAATTGTTTTGTTACAATCAAAAAGGAGCTAGGTACGTAGGTATACTTTATTCGATTCAGTTCTAGACACTTCATATCTCTACAATGTGTGAACTGATTTAGATGGATCTATTCTTGGTTGAACACTTAGGACATGCTTATGACCCAGTGTATACACCAGTCTGCTCGAAAATAAAGTGGCGTAATTTTGAGAAATTAAGTCTGAAATCAATGTTTATTTGGACATCGTTAAAGTAAGTAAATAGATAGATATCTAGATAATTACTGTACTGTAATAGCCAGATTGTCTACCTATTGCTGAACACAGCCTCCCCTATTTAGGAGGTATTTGCCATAATCCCCACGCTTGGCAGGCGGCTTGGGGATCGCAGTGTAAGTTGGCAGTTCTTTAGAAGGCTCTGCTGCCCACCTCCCAGTAATTTTCCCTTAGTCGCCTCTTACGAAGCCCCCGGTATGATATATTATTACCTATATCTCTTCATTTATTGTAACACGCTATATCCAGTTTGATTATTCCATTCCAATTTAATTCCAGTATAACCAAAGGAAATAATTGATATAATATATCAATCATATTCGTATCTATATCAAATATAAGTACCCAACAAGTAGGTAGTGATTACTTGGAAAATCTGGTGTTAGTGAACCTCAGGGCACAGATAACAAGGTCTTGAACCAATTAGTGCACTTTAATAAAGTTATTATTAATTACTTCAGTATAAATATCCCTTCGCCTACCTACCTACTGTTCCACAAACACGTGTGGAACAATAAATCAACTAACAAAGACAAGTCTGGACAAGTTAAAGGTCAGAACCACTATTGCACATCCATAAAGAAAGGAGAAATTGAGATAATACCAATCGGTGACAGTTACAATGGAAATTAATTGATTATACAGTATGGTACAGGAAAGTTCTCTGGCAATTCATACATATAGGATACTTAGGTATATACGTCATGCCTGTGTCCCGTAGGGGTAGGCAGAGACTATGGATTTCTCCTAGCGACAATCTTGTCATTCTCTCTCAAAATCAAAACTATTTATTTTATTTAGGCATCTACGACGGTCATATGAAGGTCAATTACAAAATTTTACAATTAATGTTCAGCAACAACTAAAAAGGCATAGAGCCTCTGCGTAAAGAACTGGAAAGAAACTCGGCGCCTTTATTTTTAAATTTTCTTTATAATTTGTAACTTATATCTGTGTGTTTAAAATTTATTACTTACTATATTTATATTATATGTATATATATAATAGTCGACTAGCTTGGCAATTATTATGGGATGTTCCAAGCATTTTTGTCTAAATAATCACCGAATGCTTAATATGCTTTTTAATTACGATATTATAAATACATATTACATTTTCCTATTAAATCGCATACAATTCTCTAAGGAGGACTATTTATACCTATCGTTTCTAATATAGGTAAAGCTTGGCACCACTATTTTATTGTTATTTCTAGTATTGAATTCGTCAACGTTTAGTTTTTTACTTAATTTTGTTCGATCATACTGCACTGGCAGTCGTGGTTTTTCAACACGTTCCGGCTGGTTATGAATGTGGAGTGCCTCAATCAATTGATATCCAGTAAATAATTTCCTTTACTATATCTTCCTCGTGCGTTCAATGGAAAGAAGGCTCCCAGGTTAAATACTCTTTAAACTTGCCCATGTATCCTTATTACGCAAGCGCTAAAATTCCTAGGTATACAGAGATTTCAGAGTTCGTATGAGGTTTGCGACTGACTACTTCATCTTCCTCATCATTTTCCCATAAGTATTTTGCATACATAATAAAGCGTTGTCATTTTGACTTGAGTAAAAAAATTCAGCTGTATCGTAAAGAAAAGTTAGGTGTTCCGTTTGAAATAATGGCGCTATGTTAAATGCTACCTATGCTACTTCGAGTATAATGCTAGTATATGATACTGATTATTACCTTACTACCTAAATTTTATCAAAATGCCTCAAGCACCACAAACTTTAACAAATACTAGAAAAACCTGCGGAAACCGGACAAGAAAGCGAATAAATCATGTGCAAGCGTGTTTGGTTCTTTTCTTAGCTTAGATAACCATTGCACCTTCACTTCTCTTCTATCATGCAATTCCAAGTAATGGTCAATCGTCGGTTGTTACACCTTGCTATAGCAAACTACTCACGTATCTCTTGAATATAGTACTTAAATATTTGACATAAAAGGTATATAGTAATTTATGAAGGAGTAACTATGTTTCATCTATACTAAAATAAAGATTAAATACATACATTATTATAAAGAGGAAAGATTTGTATTTTTGTATGTAGGAATAAACTTAAAAACTACTAGACCGATAGGGATGAAATTTGGTATGAAAATAGTTTGAGACCCGAGAAAGGACATAGGATAGTTTTTATCCAACTGCGCAAAAAGAGGTTAATGATTTTGCGCGATAACTGACATACGCGCCGGTGGAGCCGGGGCTGGAAAGCTAGTTATTAATAAAAGTGATAAGTAAGTAGTATAAGTGGTAAACTACTTACTTATCACTTAATACCAATAAAGTGGTCATGGACCTGGGACAAAAGGCACCAGATCAAGAGTTCGACCGTGGGCCAGATGGGCAGACGAAATTGTAGCGTGCGCGGGTGGAAGTTGGCTAGAAAGAGCTAATGACAGAGAAGGATGGCATTCATTGGGGGAGGCTTTTACCCAAACGGGGTCCATGCATTAAATAACTAGGTAGTGGATAATTAAAATAAATAATAATAAAACTAATTACAAATACAATTTATAATTAGAAACCAAGTTCATCTAAGTATAATTGAATTATAGGTTAATAAGTTACCAACCGTTATCTTATGCATGGAATTAAATAAAGCTTTATTATTATTATTTTAAATAGTATATTTTCTAGTGACTATTCATACTTCCGTAGCCACAGATCAGTACTGCAAGTTGCGTGTATTATCACCGGTGCGGTGGGGGAACATAAATATCCAGCATCCGGTCGCTGCAAGTCAAACCTCACCTATTTACGGCCGCGGTGTCACAGATGTTATGTAACGGAGAGGATGGAGGAGTAATATATAAATCGTAATGTAATTGATGATCAATCATGTAGACAAAGTAAGTAACACATAATATAACTAATGCTAAACTTAATGCGAGATTCTCAATCTACCTAGTTTAGGTATTTTTAGTGCAATCAGTTTTTTTTTTATTAGATAACTATTATTACTAAGTTTTCTTATTGTAAGTGGCCAGTTCCAGAAACATTCAGTAAGCCCCACGTATAGGTTCGATTTTTTAATTTTATTCCACGCTAGCGAATAGAAAGCAATTTTAAACACAGACTTCTAATGATAAAAAATCCTATCCGAGCTTATGATATCTTACTATAAAAGAGTATGACAGGCTACTCGAGTATAGAGTTGCGATCCATTATGTGGTGCCTCACCACACCAGTGAGCTCGGACCAAGGTTACGCCTCTTACCTTACGATCCCTGTTCTATTTATTTAGGAAAGGTCAATGTTTGCCCGTAAACAGATTGTCAGCCATGTTGTGGCTAATTGGCAAGATTTTGCGATATTGTCTTATGATGCTAGCTAAGTGTTCTCCACTACACCACTGCGGCTGAATACTCTATAACAACACTCGACATGGGCACTACATAAACGTGAACTGGTAGCCGCGGGGCAACTATATATCTATGTTTCCGAAGGGTACCAGAATGGGAAAACATTATGGAACATTTGGTACTGGAGGTCAAACTATAAAACGATTACGAAAGAAATATTAAAAAGGATTAAAAAGTAACCTATTTATATTTGACACTTTTTACACGGCTCCCAAAAAAGGAGAGTTAAGTTTTTCCAGTAATGGTTCCTGAGGGATAGTCCACGCGGGTGGAACCGCGGGTAAAAGCTAGTCTTATTATAAATACACAAATACTTAGGTATTAGCAATACACACAATATCACAGTGAAAAGATATTTTTCAATTTAACTCAATCTTCCGGCCTTAATAGAGTACCTAGTTATTATCGGATCATGTGGACCGGAGGATCTTTGAATATCAATGACCTTTGTAGTAAGGTACAGGGAGCGGAACAACAATATTATATTGTAACAAAAAAACAACTAAGTACGAGTTGAACTCGTGCACCAAGTGTTTGTTCCAACCATAATCACAAACCAAAAATTTACAACTTGAGCAGGCTTCATTGATTACTTTTTTGAGATTAAAATTATATTTGTGCCACTCGATGAGTTCTAGACAATGCTAAGGTGTGTAAATAAGATTTTTTAGCCACACTGAAAAAAATATTGAAGTTCTTATCCAATATTCATCTTAGGGTCAAAGTTATACATGAAATATCAAAATTTCTGGTTTAAAGCCCATTTCATTTATTCTATCCACGTCATCTGCTTAGTAACATAATCAAGACACAGGTAAACAGGTACCTACTATACATTTTGACTACAAATGTATATTAGATACACGTGATTCAACCCCCCACATATAGATATCATATCATGATTAAGTACTTTTTGCGCACTAAGCGGGAAAATTTTCGAAAGATAACTTTTTCTAATACTTAATTGACTACATTCCTTTACAATTTATCGAAGTCCCAGTATCTGATCGCGACGCTGAGGATTACAGCTGGAGATAGGTGCGTCGGCGTCGGCTGGAGATATGGACGATAATTCATTTACCTCGTAATTAATCGAAATATTTGTGTAATGATTTGATTGTAATTAATGCGTTCGATAGCAATTAACTGAGAAGTGAGCGGAGAGGGGAAAGAAAACTGTCTGCAAATGATACAATGCACGCGAGTTCAATGATTTACGACGATGAAAATAGATGACGAATAAGTTGACCAACCCAGTCAACTAAGTCCAGAGGCGTCTATCCTACTTTAGGGATGATACATTATGCATGTTTGTCTTCAAGTAAAGAAGCAATATTCCTACTTTAGTCCATCTTGGTGGGTAACACCGCAGTGTCAGATATTTTGCCTGGAAGTGTGAAGGGCACTGTAGGAATTGAAATTACTAGGCAAACGACATGAGAACTGAACCAACCCCAATTCAGTGTCACGCAAAAAGGAGCGTGGATACTGGATAGCCACGTGACACTGACCATCGGTGGGTGACAATATTTAGTTATTCATTTCAAAACTAAAAAAAAAGACGTTCAAAATATCTTCGAGCTCTTCAATCAAAATTCTCACGAGAATGCAGTTTTAGGGTCGGTCTCAGTTTCTAGATTTAATGATTTCTGTGACAGAGAGATAATTTTGAGGGTGTAAATCTACGAGGAAAACTAAATTAACATCTATACACTGCTCTACGTTATACATTATTTGTGTAGCACTTATCTACGAGCTGTGTAATCCATACAATCAAGTGCGATACCCACGGAATTATGTACACTAAATTCACCTGATAACAGCTGTTTAGTCAAATCATTGTGACGAAATAAAAGAAAATAACGATTGTCTGAAACAATGATTACCTTCATGGTATTTCATTACAATCATTGGTAGGTATTATGTGGTTTACCACACTCTGCTGCCAATACCAATCTTCAGTTCACGATATTATGTACATGCTTCCACTTCGCTTATAACTAACTGTTAATTTCCGTCAGAAATATGTTTATGTAAAAATAACGAATATTGATGGGTGTTCTATGTATGAATTGCAATTCAGCCCTAATTGACGAAAACAACATCCTTCATCTCCTTCACGATAAGACAGGGCATCTTGTATTGTATTTAATTTGGCAAATATCTATTCGCTACTTTATGATTGTTAGTTATTGATCACCTAGGCTGATATCGTAAATGAACCAATCTTGTCACTATTTCTCAACGTTCTGAGGGATATTGTATATTCAGTGTACCCACAGCCCACAGGACAGGTCACGCAAGGGACGATCCACGTGTCGCCCCGGTCATGACTTGTTACGTGTTTGCATTGAATGAGATTACCGTTGGTATCGGTCAGGCTGGCAGGACAGGACAGTGATTTATTTGTAGAATAATGTCGTTACGAACGTCGTCAGTCGTCGCATGCGCAGCGCAGCGCAGGATGCAAGCGTCGCATCGCGTCGACGAGACGTGACGTGGCGACAAGCCCACCGCGCGCCCCTCGCGTATGGCCAGTGTTGGCACACGTTGGATATATTGGCTCCAAGGTGATGGCCATGTTGAATTTATAAATTACACTGTAGCTATCACAGTGCAAGTAGGTAACAGAATAATATTAAGAAATTTAATTAAGTTTTGTCTTAGAAAAGCAAATAACCCAGTGACACGTCAATAAACGAGCTACGCTGCTTATCATGATAAGTAGGTACATTCTTTGAAAGCTTATCTAAATAAAAATTAATTTTCTAAAACTTCAACAAAAGCGTTTCTGGGTACGAAGTACTTACTTAGTGAAATAAGTTTATTACTTTTTAATAAGGCCTTATTAACAGTTTTTTCAACCGACTTTAAAAAAAAAAGGAAGGTTGACGCGATTTTTTTATGTAACACTACGAATATCTTTTTACAGGATGATTAGTGTTTCTGTGGGTGGAGGTAGGTACTCCAAATAGGTCTCATATAAAATTCTTCACCTTCGTTCAAGCAGTAGGCCCTATTGTAGTTATTTTAAATATTCTTTAAAATCTGTAACTCAAATAACACTGAATATTTAGAATAAATAAAATCATTTACATAAAGTTGAACATACTCTCCAGGAACGTATGAAGCCGAAAACGTCATACAACATCTTCAACCACATCATCACTTACCATCAGGTGAGATAGTGGTCAAAGGCTAACCTATCAGGCAAAAAAAAAAAACGTGATTTTGAATAATTTCTTCGATAAAAAAAATTATCAAACATGACACCATTTCGGTTTTAAAATGACTAGAACTAAAAGATGCTATCATCAAACCATGTGGAAGTTATATCAAAAGATAGAGCTTGTTATTTATTAGGAACGTATGAAGCCACATTTTCTAATTCAGCTATAGTTTTTTAACAAGAAAAAAAAAACTACAAATCTAACGATTCAAGCCCTCGCGCACTCCGTTTAGTACCCGCCTAGGCGCCATGGAGGTAGGACACGTGTCGTTTTCTCCAACAAAATTCTGCCGGTCAATTACGTGCTAGAAATAAGTTAAAACAATTAATTAAAAATGCAAAGTACGATGGAGTTGAACAGCCAACAGCGGCAGTCAACATGTATGTTGACTGCCTAGCTGTCGATTTTCAGCCAAATCGGAGTAACATTAACACTTGGCAGACGTCATCGAAAAATAAATTCTAAATTCGGAATATAGACGTCAAAAACAACCTAGATTTTGAATTTCAGTCAAATCGGAGTAACTTTATTCACTTGGATGACGTCGTCGAAAATTTAATTCCATAAAGACGTCCAGAAAAACCTAGGTAGGTTTGAATTTTCGTCCTGATCTCAGTCGCAGTTGCAACTGCGGATACTCACCAGAATCGTACGGTAGGCATATAAAGTGACATGTTACCGCAGCGTATCGCGCATCTGCATATTCTTTGACCGTTATATTTGTGCAGCGAGCGCTTAACGTTTGTTGATTTACGGCGGCGATGCGCTGGTAAAGTAAGCTCGATTAGGCCCTAATCCTAATTAAGGCGTATTGAGTCGCCAATGGCCTTCAGCATCTGCTGAAGGCCATTGGCCATTGGCGACTCAATACGCCTTAATTTAATGGCAATGTCTTGATACGCACGACAGCCTAAAAGTGATAGGCTTTCTCTCTCGTATAATCAATTATTTACCTTCCATGTTTTTGTAGCCAGTATATTAATTCGAGATAAATACATTAGCAAGTATGTAAAATTATTGTATATTTACTACTTACCAACATATTTCTGATACAACCATAGAAAAGAGAAAGCAATAGAAAGGTGAAGGGGGCGTGGCCCGCGAGCCTAACATACTCCTAAACAGGAGTATTTACGTCAACGGCCTATAATGCTACAGTCGACCCACGGCTAACGCGCCGCATGCATCTCCGTAAAAATGCTATATGAAAATGCCGCGTTGTGCTTTTATAAATTGCAGATTCAATAGCGATATCACAAATGTAAAGAAAGTAGGAATATCCTATCACCGGAAAACATAATAAATTGTTCCTAAATGTTTTATATTTCGCCGATGAACAAAGTCGGTTCAATCTGACATATAGTGATTCATGATTTTTTTTACCGACAAATTTTATCGATAAATTGTTAGTCACTAAATGTCACCTCATTCCAATATCTGATTTTGGAGCTTTCCTGTTAGACCTACGAAAGCAAGCACCATCTGTCCCATTGTGTTTAGTGCATATAGAACTTTTATTTGGACGTAAAAATACACGTGTAGGTCAGAAGGTTAACATCAATTATATTAACAAATTGTTCAAATATTTTCAAGAACACGCAATTTTTCAAGGTTAGGATTTCAACTTCAACTCTTATTCTGTGGCTTTTAAAGTCGAACAGATACCTTGTTCTTGAGATTTGTTGCCCACTATACCGGCGTGACCAGGAATCCAGGCTAGGATCATTATTTTTATGCCGTGAGAGCTATATTCGAAAAGGGCATTTCTTATTTTTAAAACAATTGGGAACCTAGATTTGGACCGAAATGGGTTAGCAAGAATAGATTGGAGGCAGCTTTTGGAGTCTGAAAATATGATAGTTATGTTCAGATTGTGTGATATTACAAAAAGGATGGCTTCCAGAATTGCGATGTCTTCTCCTGAAAAGACGGAAGTGGTAGGAAGACATTTATAATTGAAAATTATTCTCGTAGATGGAATCCAAACTACAACACCAATTGGACTATCTGGATTATTAAAAGCATCTGCATGGCAGTCCAGCCCTTGTATTCTGTGAAGAATTTATTTATAAAACCTTATTAGCTTCTATTGTGTTTTATCAATACCAAAATCCAAAATAATGTTAGGTTTGATAACGAATGCTTCGTAAGATGATGAGTGCAGAGGCATAACAGGATTCTGAAGGAGAGAATAAGGAAGAAGGGTGAATTGTAAATAGCTGCTGAGGAGACAAGGGAAGTCCTCAGATGAGGCTTTATTACATGAGATATATAATATCAGTAAAAAATCTAGTTTTTCAAGAACAGGGTGATTTGAGTTCTGAGCTACTTTAAAAAGGAATTTATCGGAAAGAAACTGTCTGCAAAGGCTAAAAAGAAGTTCTACACATTCAACTTGCATGGCATTGATAGGGATTTCAAGCAGTGTTCATTCACCATGACAGACCAAAGCTACTTTGACAACATCACATGATTTTTTTTCTTTTTCTTCCGTTTGGATTAGTACATAATATGATGTACGGCAGGCAGCGTTGCAGCATCGCGGGATGTGTTGCAGCAACGCAGGCGCGAACGGAACCGAACACGCGAACTTTCAGGTTATGACTTAGTCTATTTTGGAGATTTTCGTTATCATCAATAAAGAGAATATCTCATTGGCTGCCATTCAATTCATTTGTTAAAATGTGTAATAGAGAAATACACCAACACTGTTTTATTTTTTTGCTAAATAATAATATCTAAAAATAGCAATCACCGATTATGCAATAAGTACAATTCGTTTCAATGGAAATAAAATGATTACCAATTCAATTAGCTGGTAGTTACTATTGTATCGGTCTCCCTGATTTTCATTCATGTGTACAAATCGGAATCCCGGTTGGCAGACGATATCCAGATTTATAGAATTACCCTTAGACTTGCGTAAATCAGATTATCATAATCAGGTTTTTTAAAGCAAGCATCCTTGGCTAACTAGAAAAAAATGAATTTCTCTTCCATAACGGAAATGATTTATATACAAAAAATTTTTTTAGGTACTTTAAATATCTTTTCTGTTAAATTTCTTTTAACATTTTTTTCCTATAGACATGAAATTGTTATTTCAGTTGGTTTCAGATTTCATAAAAAGATTTAAATCTCACATAAAAATGGCTTGATCGTATTATTATGTTGAGATATGTAAATTAAGTTTTCTTATGTAAAAGATGTGAAAGAAGCAAAGCCCTCAAAGTGCTATGCACCCACTTATGTCAAGGTTAGCAGGGTGAATTGGCACAAACCCATTTATTTGACACGAATATATCACCAGTAGGCTGTACTTCCGCACCCACCCACTACAATAAGGCAATTTTTTATCTACAAATTAATTTTGCGCTAACCTGAGGCTTCGACCGCTATAATTATATCAAAACAAAAATTAAAAGTATAGTTAGATTCTACGTGGTAAAAGTTGACTTGACAATTTATATTGACTGACAACATGCATAATTACTTGAACTCATCTGCAATTTACCTCTTGTTATATGTACCACGACTTCGACCTTAATAACCTCGTCTTTTATTTTTATGAATCCCTATATGTGCCTATCCTAATACCACCGTTTACGCGAATTTCATGTGTTTGTAATTATTTTACTACAAATAAGCAAGTCTATAACATATCATATCGAAATCAAGCTGTGCTTCGCAGTAATCGCTTTATTTTATTTCTATCGTCATTTTCTTATTCAGCATCTTCATTGCTGAAGGTCGTGTCTATAAATCGTTTAAGTCAATGGAAAAATTTATCGATAAAAATGTACTGCATCACTGGCTAGGATACCACTTTTTGTTCCGAATAAATAAATAAAAAAAGGTAAAATTTTACTAGCTCTCCCAATAATTATTTTCTCGTAATCAATAATCGTGCAGTTATTTGTGAACTATTTTTCAATTGTCTATGCTCAGATTTTACCAAGGGACGATTTTAAAATTGAATTTTTCTTGACTGAGAGACTGCATAATTACTGAACAATATTGTCGACTAGCAACTTTCACCAGATATTAGGGGAATTACTATATATCTGTCTCTCTCACTGAAAGGGATAGCTTGACAAAGTTCACAAGAAATTCAATCTTACCACTCTTAAGATAAGGTGTATTTTCAACTGTTATAAATTGGCTTATTAAACGTTTCAATTGGGTAAAATTGGGACTAATCAGGGAATCGGATTGTTTGTAGTGAACAATAAAGATGTAATGCCAAGTATCATTTACATGTGTTGAACTGGCTACCCTCGTTTTCTATGAAAACTGACATGGCTGCCACTCTAAATAGTATTTTATATCTCTATGGATACAACTATTAGATAATAATAATAATAAAGATTATTATTATTATTATTATACAACTAGCCTTCGCTGGGGCCCACGTGTCATTGATTTTCTTTGACATAAGCTAAGTACGAGATGGAAATTCGAAATCCTTTATAAAACTTTGACTTTGACAGCGCCGAGAGGTCTACATGGCTGCTTACATTTGCTCACCCTACATTTTAGAATCGTATTTCTATGGGCACAGTGTTGATTTTTTTAACCCATTTATCAGTTACATACAATAACAAAATAAAAGAATTCCTTTTTATAAAATTAGTTAGTTTGTTTTATTTCATAATACCTATGCCGAACTAAAGTTACAAATCATTGAAAAGTAAGCAATAACTAGTTAAAGTCGGTACCATGATCATCTAAAATATTCTATTTTCAACTTACGCAAGTTTTTTCATACTAACTAATACTAATTTACTCTACAGGTAACCACATGCCAGTATGCAATTTTTCAGCTACCTTACTACGTATTGGTAGTAAAAATAATAAAATGAATAAAGTCTAGCCCATTATTCGTCTTTTGTTTCGGTAAACGTTCCATACAATATATCAAAATTTCAGGATTGTTACTTATTTCGTTTACGAGCTAAAGACCAATGACTTACGGACGGACATACAGACAGCCATCGGGCACTCATAAATATGACTCCGTTTTGCGTTTTGGGTTGAGAACCCTAAAACAATGTATCCGAACAAAATCTAATAATAATAGATACTTATTGTGAAACGCATAATTTTATTCTATAAGCGAATAAAAATGATCACAAGAACAAAATAATTATTTAGATGCAGTTCTGGATTTAGTAGCAGATACCTAAAGTTGATCAACTATTTAAGTTTAGTTACACTGTGACGCTAATAGCGTGCGGCTGGGGACATCGAGCGAGCGACCTGACGCGCGCTGTGCGACTAGAGCGCAGTGCTGCGTAGTGCCAATAGCCCGCAACTCTCGCACGCTAAATTTGCCTACTAATTAACTAAAACCGGGCCTTAAATGAAAAAAGTATTGCACTCACACACAAGTTATTACTCGAAGCATTTTTGCAAAAATATGTTATTTTCATACTTTACAGTATTAAAAGTAAGTTTATATGTGTAATAAGTATAATAAGGGTAGAACTTAAAAATAGTGTAACACAAATACAGATGAAAAAAGGAACTTTCTTTAAGTAGATTAATTTTCCTAATCTGTTCGTTCTCATGATAGTTTCATAAATATTTTCTTAGTAACTTTAGTTTTTTGTAGAGATATACTGTTCTTATAAATTAATGAAATTATTATTGTTCATAGTAAAAAGGTAAATATTAAGTTTTGTTTCTGTATTTCATTAATAAATCTCAATTTTTTAGAAGTACTACTTTTTTAATGTGGTTAGAGCTGAAATCATATACTGGGATCAAACTCACAGATATATATATATATATAAAACCTACAAACTAAATACGTAGTAAAAAATATACAGAATATAATTAGCAAATCTTTCTTTAATATTTGAATAACATAACTATAAGTTCAGAAATCAATTAGGTAGAGTGAACCTTCTGTCTACAAGAACTATACCGTGTCATCGACTATTTCAATGTCGCCGTCATTCTGATCAAATAAACATTAGTTTTTCCAACTGTAGCTGCAACATATTTAAGAATAACTCACACACACAATCGCATCACACACGCATTGTAAGTCCCACCCAAAAATAACTACGACAATAAATAGTTCCACATAATAATTTGATCACTCCTCTAACACCTGCGCTATGAGATCTCGGTGAGGGAACCCGGAAAACATATTGACAATATAATATGTGCTGCAGAATCTCTCATATTGCATACATAAATGACGTTATGCCTGTGTCCCGGAGGGGTGGGCAGGGACTACAGATATCCATTTGTTAGTCTCGTCCCTCGCTTTCTCCACTCTCATCAAATTCTTTAAAGCCCCGTCCCGTGCCCGTCTGTTAAAGATGTGTAGGTACATACCATTGCGGAGGTCTCCCTTTCAACTGTTCCATCCACAATTGCACTGTAGGTTTGTTAGTAGTTCGTCCATGTTGTTATTCATTTCCTGTTTTGGTCCAGTACGCATTTCGTCTTCTCTCGTCTGCCTTTAAAGTCACATCACACATACTTCTCGAAGCTCTCATCTCATTTGCATCTTCGACTTAATCCTTCTGCCATAATACTCAACTTTCAATACCGTACATTAATGTCGGCACTAACGCTAATAACTCGACGTGCTTGTTCAACACGTTATTCATAAAAGTGTGGAGTGCTTCGTTCACTTCATTAACACTTCTATCTTTATCTCCCTCATGCCTTCCTTTATTGTAAATAAATTTCTTTAATAAGAAAAACAAGTAAATTATTCATGAAAATCATCTTTGCAGAGAGAAAATTAATGCCCTCATTATTTTCAAAGACATTCAAAAGAACATATCAGAAAATCATCGGATTCAGGAAAATGTTGGTAATTGGAAAATATCTAATTATGAAATCTGTAACAAGATACGTCACTTGTAATATATTTATACAAGTCAACAAGTTTAAGGAAAGTGCGCATTATGTCTGGATTACCTACTGATACGTCTCCGGTTATCTAGAGGTCTAGCCAGATATCATATCTGGGGGCACGGCGCCAGTGATACCCTCTACCAGATATCGCTAGATTTTATTGCTTGTTTTTTTTAAACTCCACCGGTTATATAGATACAGGCATAAATCACATCTGTTTCTGAGGGGTTGGGACTTGGGAGGAACCACGAATTACTACTCGGTACGATCTGGCATATCTCTTCATCCTCTTTATTCCAAACACACCGTCTGTGAAGGATATTCTTGACACTGGACTTTTCCTAGAAAGTCATAAATATGGCAAGGAGAAATGGCTAAGGTCAATCCTTTCTAGTGTTTCATTCAAACTCGCCTGGTATACTTATTTTTTCAATTTCCTTTCGTCTATTCTCTCATCTACATGTCCAAACCATTTCTTAGCATATCAGACTGATTTAACTATATTATGTTAGGAACTACACAAAAAAAATTAAGTCTGTTTGCTTGTGTGTTAAATCTCTTTTTATAAGAGACAAAATTAGCAAGTTTACAAATAAAATAAAAACCATTTGGAAGACTATAAATACTGAGACTGGTAAAAATAAACCTAAAGATAGAAATCACTAAATCATTGGATTCTTGTCCCAATGTAGCAAAAGCCCTGTTACAACATAATTTTCCTTGCAAAACTCCGGACTTTTCTTTCCAATACACGAAAAACTTTGAAATTATAAAGACATTCAAAAGTTTAAAAAACCTACTTTTTTTTTTTTTTTTTTACCGGCTGTATGCCTTTATTAAACAAAATACTATGAACTATATACAACACTACAGCTACTACAATAAAAGCATTTAGACACCTATAACTCATAGCAGACTCATAGGCAGTCCAAATGCTCCAGCCCAAAGTTTAAACATAAAGAGTACTGAAGACTTGTGGGGTATGTCAGTTAAAGTGGCAGAGTCTATAATTTGCATTATGGCACCATACTTAATATCAATATTCAATCTTTGTGTCGATAGAGGAAATTTCCCCGACTTAATAAAACTAAGTAAAATCAATCCAATTTTGAAGTCGGTGGCTGCATCTGACCCTTGCAATTATAGACCTATTTCAATCTTCCTGTTCTGAATAAAGTATTCGAAAAAATTATGCTCAAACAACTTTTATCTCATTTTAATGAGCATAATACTGAATGAGAATCATTTTGGTTTCACTAAGAGCAGATCCACGACAGATGCAGGTGTTCAATTGATGTCACATATACTTGAAGCCTGCCAATAGCATCATGTGAACGCTTCACATGATGCTATTGGCGTATTTTGTGATCTTTCCATGGCATTAAAAATCAGAGATGTATCATCTGCGAATAAAACAATATTTTAGAAATCTTTGACCATGCAAGGCAGATCATTAATATACGCTAGGAACAGAAAAGGTCCCAAAATTGATCCCTGTGATACACCTATTTTTACCAAAGACCCGGAAGAAGTATTGCCATTTATTCCAACCATCTGTAACCTGTCTGACAGATATGACTCTATTAGATTCAGAGCTTTTTCACGAATACCATAGTGTGAAAGTTTACGAATCAGAGTGCAATGTTCTACAGAGTCGAATGCCTTGGAAAGATCACAAAATACGCCAACGCAAGCATCATGTGAACTCTCCCAGGCTTCAAGTATATGTTACATCAATTGAACACCTGCATCTGTTGTGGATCTGCTCTTAGTGAAAACAAACTGATTCTCATTCAATATATTATGCTCATTAAAACGAGATAAAAGTTGTCTGAGCATATACTTACCACGAAGGCTCAATTCGAGATTTATGTCATAATAAAATGAGATCAGGTTTCATGTTAAGTTGTTCTGTTATACGTATGTAATTTGTAGGTAGGTATCAAAGTAACTTATGTAACTACTTACATTGAATATTAGTAACCCACGGCTAAGTGCGCACTACGTGCAAGCAAACACCGCGCGGTGCGGTGCCGGTCGTGTGTTGTGAGCACTGTGGGCGTGGGTGTACGACTACAATCCAAGTGCATCAGTGTAAGTTTACGGTAATGAGAGTGGCTCTATGACGCGTATCGTAATATCAGCTGATTGATAACATCACTTAAATAATAAGCATGTCTAATGCATTCTGCGAATGCCCGCCAAGCTAACTACCACTCCAAGTACAAAATCTCTCGCTAAGCACCTAACGGCGTATTCCGGCAGCTATCCTTGAGAGCCAGTTATTCTAGGTTAGCCTGAACAACATCTTCGACTACATCATCACTTACCTTAAGGCGAGATAGTGGTCAAAGGCTAGCTTATCAACTATATAAAAAAAAGAATAATAAGAATAATTGCTCATGACAAAGCACTGTCCACGATTTGATGAAGATGAGTGGCATATGCCGCGCCGTTATAATAAACCGATTCAAATCAATATTTGTGTAATTCAAACTTTTCTTCACAAAATGGCCCAGTTTACGCAACGTAGGTAAATACTTTTCAAATAACTGACAGTAATTAATGATTGCGTTGATTATATTCATATAAGTATACATCAGTACTTCAGTGCTAATATTATAAATGCGAAAGTAACTCTGTCTGTCTGTCTGTTACGCTTTCAAGCCAAAACTACTGGACCGATTTGAATGAAATTTGGTATGGAGATAGTTTGAGACCCGGGAAAAAACATAGGATAGTTTTAATCCGACTACGCAAAAAGAGGTTAATGATTTCGCGCGATAACCGACATACGCGCGGGCGGAGCCGCGCCCGGAAAGCTAGTATATTATACTTACCGAAATTTCATGTTCCTAACTAGTTTAGTTTTTGAGATGGACCCCGTAATAAAAATGATCTGAAACTGTCAACCTGAACGGTATGTTTTTTTACGGTCCGGGTGCAGATGTCCTTCTTGCTACTGTAATTTTGAAACCAAAACAGTTATTCCTAAAGATGGATGACGTATCTCGAAAACGGTAAGAGATAAGAAGGTTTGTGTGTGAACAAAATATGTCATAGAGAATCGGGAGTGCAGTCGAATTACACCTGTAAAAAATCCAAAATGGCGAATTTCCAGATGGCTGCCATACAAAGTGGTCCGACCCTGCTGAAGCGAGGCCTTATTTGCTGTCGAGTGTAAAAGTGCAGTAATACTAAGCAAGTGTATTATTATTCTAGATAAGTGGAACGCTCCCGGAGACGCAACTTTTGATATATTACATTCTATTGTACAATATGTTTTTAAATTCGTTAATTTTCGAAGGCCGGTTAGGTTGGGTTTTTTTTTATATCTGTCTATTTACAGATATCCGGTCCGCGACTGTTATTTGTACTCTCATCAATGAGCTCTAAGATGATGTAGGACATGCTAGGGTGTAAAACCCTTAATTATTACGGCTACTCTCTCGTATATTGAGGCCCCCTAAAAATAGTTTACATAAATGTTTAATCCAATATTCGTCTTTGGATTATATTCTACACACCATATCAAAACTAATAAGTGTGTATCTCATTCCGTTCACAAGCTAGAGCCGTTACATACAGACGGACGGACAAACAGACAGTGGAGTCTTCAGAAGAGCTCCGTTATGCCATTTTTGTACAGAAACCTAAAATGAAGCGAATATAGTTAGTTGGTATATACCAACAGGGCTGCCGAAGAAACTAAGAAGCATGTTTATTTATTCCAGCAATATTCAATTTCGTAATAAAAATTTGCAGACAAATGCCGCGAAGCAAGCAACAGTGATCGGTATTGGGTGTAAATCAATTTATAGCAAACTACTATTATTCGTCGACGTAACGATAAGAATCTGCGTCAAGAACTCTACGATAAATCCAAGTATAAATATTATGTTCATAATTATCATCCCCGCATTGTGAGGATCGTTAGAATGATAGAACCAATTTAAGTTTTTGTACAATGTTTTAAAATGTTTTCAAATGACGGGAAATCGCATGTTACTGTGGTATGAATACTGCGTATTTTGTCATGTTTATAGAGTCACAAATAGGCATTACCTAATGCTTAAACTTTTTATGATTGGCACATACAAGTCAGATTTCCTTCTGCCATATGTTCTGGCAGTCTACGTTACATACTGTACATCGATCAATATACTAATCATATTACCCTATTATATACTTACGACCCATGTTTATATCACTCATAATAATATTAAAACTTCGTTGCTCGTCTCTTAAATATTTCGAAAAGTATTTAAGAGGAGCGGAATAAAGAACGGGGTTAAGAGAGTTAAAGGGAACGGGCCACTCTACATTTTCATAACCAGCTTACGGAGGTCCATATAGCTTGACTGGTAGTGACTAGGTAAGCCTAGAAAGGTGTTAGTGCCGACATTAATATTAGTGAAAGTGGGTTTGGCAGAAAAATGATTAAAGTCGAATAAATTAAGTTGGGATGAGAGCTTTTTTAGATAGAAATGTATGCAGTGAAACTTTAAAAAGCAGAGTGTGCAGCAGCCTAATAAGAAGAACATGATGTATTGTTAATGAGGATATAGCATTCACTAGTGAACTTACCTGCAGAATAGAATCGGATACCTATATCCAATCCCTGGGTCAACACGCGTGAGTACGGTTGCCAGACCTCCGAGATATCTGGAATAGTGCCAGAATAGAGTGTCTTGCCCAATGTCCAGTAATTTCGCTCTACTGTCCCGAAATTCAGTTTTAGGTTCTTTCACAAACATTCGAACACCATTACTATGCTACGTACGACGCATGCCTGCCGTGTGTGTGATTTCAAAGTTTAGTTAAAAGGCCTTTATAAGGTTTTGTTTTTCTTTTAATGTAGATCCAATGTTTCATAATTAAATAATTGTTAAAAAAAGCCCAAATAATGGCTCAATTTTATTTTAATTTAGGTAAGTAATATATCTTTGTCTCAAATATGTGTAACAATGTTTGCCGTTTCTTTTTTCCCTAGGTATAAAAGCACCAAATCTAATTTATAAATATGTAAATATATTAATATTTCAGTCAAACTGTAGATTTATTTAGATTTAAATTTGATGTAAAATTACCAACTCCCTTTCTAACCCCAGACATTGATATGCCTTCATCTGGCAACCTTACCCGTGAGTACAGCCGCTTATCCCGTTAGCGTCACACGCACCAAAATTACGGCATTTATGAATGAAATTGTTATTATTACCTAACTATAATACGCAAAGAATAATTGACTCCCAGAAGAGTTAACGAGTTTGGGAAAATACACACAATAAGCGTCAAGTCTATGCCTGAACTAGGTACACAGAGCTTGCAGCATTCATAACCTTTCAAACTTATGCTACTACATATACTCAATGTTCACGTCAACGACATGCATTAATTAGTGAAAAAATCACATAATGTCCGATCAGGTATTTTGTTAAACTCCAAAACGACTATGTAGGGTATGTAGCATGCACATTACCACTTCTTATTGAATTTGTGGGTATCATATTACTTATATCATAATATATTGTAGTGTAGTAGATTTTCAGGTCCGACTTTCACAGTGGTTTCATTATACTTTATGGTATGGTGGCTATGGTTGGTTACTGCAATACAGAAAAGTCATGCTTCTGCACAGCGAATGATATATTAGTTTTGATGAGCAGGTCTACAATACACCCGTGTTTTGCCGGATTGCCACAGATTCATAGTAACTGCCTAAATATAGGTAGTTGTAAAGGAACTATTTGTCTTTGCCGTAATGTGCGTGTACCTGTAGAGTTGGTGGTCTCGTTATTAGTTAACACGGCGCGGGCGGGGGCGGGCGGCTGGCTACGGCACACTAAATGTCAAGTCGTTTCGTTCGTTACTCGTTATTGATGTCAATAGAGTACTGATCGATGGTGTCAATAAGCACCAAGATCATATAAGTAGCAAAACGAATATGTAGTGCTATAGTATATGTTGTACTGGCCCGCATGGAGTTTTCCTCATTTTCTGGCCCCTGTATATAAGTATAGAGTCTATACTTATATGTAGGGGCCAGAACAATTCTATACTATAGACTAATCCAGCCGTGAACGCGTGAATATTTTTCACGGTACTGAATTAGTATTGTCAGCCGTGTTATTACATCTTATATCTCATGCCGCTATGACTGGGCACATTCGCTGCTTTTTCATTCTTTTTTTTTACATTAGATGGGTTTGCGTTTGACTCCATCTCACCTGATGGTAAGCGACGATGGAGTCGAAGATAAATCACGCTTGCCCAGAAGAAACCTATTTACTCTTTTTTTGAAAACACCACAACCATACGCACCTGGAAAGACGGACGGTGGGAGAGAGTTCCACTGCTTCGCTGTTCGCAAGATAAAAGAGCTCTGAAAACGCTTTGTACGAACATGTGGCAAATTAGACAGTGAAGGGATAAAGCTCTCTCCACGTCTGGTAGTCCTATAGTGAAATGGAGAAGACGGTATGATATCATGTAGCTCTTGAGCACATTCACCGAAGTGAATGCGATAGAAAACCGACAAACAGTACTACTTGGCGTCTATGCGACAGACTCAGAATTTAAGTTTTCACCCAACTAGCTTACTGTCGCCAATTAGCTTAGTGGCACGCTTTTGTACTGAGTCCAGAGCCGCAAGCTGGTACTTTGCTGAACCGTCCCAGAGGTGGCTGCAGTACTCCATGCATGAGCGCACTTGGGCCAGGTAAAGAGTGAGCAGTTGCAATGGAGTAAAGTAGCGCCTCACTTTGTTCAGTATGCCAAGTTTTTTTATTTATTCTACTGCGCTAGTTAGCTTTCACAGCGTTATATTTCGATGGCTTTCACTATGTTGGTTGGGGGCTAAAATAAGAAGAATCATCGTGGAACGTTGTCGTCCCTAACAACCCAAGATCGACTAGGGATTTTGACCTTTTGGTGATCCTCGCGGTAGAATAACAAGTTACCGGAGTCAAGGTTCACGGTGCCTGTTCCTATCTTCGGACTTCAGATATAATCTAATGACTTCCTAGCGTAACTTGTCCAGTTCTTCCTTTAACTCGACAATCTTGTGGCCCTGAACGTCTGTCTGTACTTTCTGTATCAGGCCAGAGGCTAGGGTCGTCGTTTTAGAGGGTGGTAGGCTGGCACCTGCCGGAGATTCTTGTATTATTTAATAAATTTTACATAATTATCCAATAATTTAAAATAACAAAATTACAACCTTATAGGTAAATATATCCTTTTGAAGCGCTCGTAGCGAAGTTTGCTTAGCCTTTCTTAACTGATCAGCAAAGTTAATCAACACCCGCCGCGATCATGAGTCGGACCGCTAGTGACGTTACTACTGAGCGCTTTTTTACTTCGGAATCCAGTTGTTGTCTTAGGATGGCGGTCTTTATAGCATTTTGAGAATGCCCGCCTGGCAAGCACCCTCACGTAGAAAACCAGTCGCCAAGCACCTAACGGTGTGTTCCGACAACTGTCCTTGAAAGCCTGGTAGGTAGGTTACGTATATAGGTTAGCTTGAACATCTTCGACCACAAATCACTTACCATCAGGTGAGATAGTGGCCAAAGGCTAAGCTATCAGGCATAAAAAAAATTATATGTTAAGGTCACGTTTCACGCAAAATTTTTATTTGGGATATACCTAATTTAGTCTAGCTATCCAAGCTAAGTGTGTAACTGAGTGCATAAACCACACATGGGCCTTTCATTACGTACGCTTTAGCATTCACTACCAACCCCTTACTTAGCGTCCATCAGGTTAGATGCCGCTACAGAGAATTGGATAAAAAGTAAAAGTTAAGAGGTAGGCTATACGAGAGACGACTTTTTACTTAGTAAAAATGAAGTAGTGAATAAGATAAACTTTATACAGGACCATAATAATAGGAAGGTAATTTAAGATTCAGGGTGTAATGTTAAGATTTTAATAAACGTAACTGAAAATACATTATACGTTCATAATTATCCGAACAAAAAGTCGAAGACCAGGAGAGGTAGTGATCGAAAATGAGAGATAGTATCCTCATGATCCTTGAGGGAACGATTGAATACAGAAAAATCGCACTAAGTTACGTTGTAGAGTGATTAATATTAGGCAATATTTAATTCGTTTTGTGGTATGTAATTTAAGTAGGCACATTATTAAATATAATTTTGTAGGTAGGTATACAAGGTTAGTAAGATATAATATGTCGATTGGACGGATAATTGCAGTAAAAAGTAATCATGTATTATAATCACTTATTGTTGTATCATCGATATATCCCTAATATTATTAATAGTGTTTGATCCTTGATAAAATCAAATTATTGAATAAAACTGAAACTATAATGAAGTATTTAAGAAAACAGGAAACATTGATTCTAGGTAGGGCTGCCATCACCTAAACCACCGATGCCGGACAAAATCTTTAAAAACGGACATTTGGGTGAAATTGAGTTTTTTCCCCGGACACCCATCAAATCAAAGTTCATATTTTTTTTATAGTTTTTAGTCACTCTTCTCAATCTGAGGCAATCTGGTGATAAAAATAATTAGGCGCAGTGTTATTTGGCATCAAATTAGAAATAAACTATAATTTTTATTTTATTTTTAACCGTGAAACGTTATATTAATGTAATTTAAAAGTAAGGAACAAATTAAATTTTGACAATTTTTGTTTGAAAGTTTCCGTGAGTATAAGACATATTAATGTTTTATATAACCGGCTGTACTCACCTGAGGAAGGGCATCGGATATGCCCGAAACCTAGGTCGACAATCTCGACCAATACGCGTGAGTACAGCCGGTTACATAAAACATTAATAAATTTTGACAAGTTCAAGATCTTTCTACTTTACAAAATTACAAATATACGAAATGAAAAATTATAGTCATAGATTCGAAGCCAAAACAAAATTAGTATCGTGACAATTTTCATTAACATTGTCATGTTATTCAGTCGGTCAGAGCATACCCGGGCTAAAGGGATGGATGACGCGGGTCCGAATCTCGCACATGTTTATAATTTTTCCTCTCATATATTTGTAATTTTGTAATGTAATCCGCAAAGCAAGCGTTATTGCAAACATAAAAATATTAAGACCGTTTTACTTATTTCGGTATTTTTCAGATGTTCAAAATTTTGTCTAAGTGATCTTTCTTTTCCAACAGGAATTTGGAAAAGTCAAAGCAACTCAGGTCCTAAAAATTATACTTTATTTTGAAGAAATGTGTGTGTTTGTTTAGTGAGTTTTTCTCCTTTGTTCATTGCCGCGAAACTAGCGAATAAACTCACAATATAACTTTAGTTGCCAACCTGATATCAAAGTTATCATGTTTTCCGCCAGAGTTCTCTAGATGGTTTTAGCGTATGGTAATGAGAAAAAGGCGCTAAAAACCCTGGAAGTGCTCTAGATCTAGCGCCAAATGCCTCAAAACGGCAAAACTATGAGTGAAAGATACCCCGATCTTTTTTGTTTTTTTGGTAGCATTTCTTTATGGTGGGGGCTGGCGCAGGGTAAGTTCTGTTGTTGTAGATTTTGCAGCGCCAGATTTAACTTATATGCAGCTTACGAATGAATTCTTGTATTTCAATCAATCCGAATTCCCCGGACACAATTTGTCTTACGAATGAATTTTCAACTAACATTTGTTTCACTGAATTTCTTGTATTTCAATGAATCCGAATTCCCCGGACACAATTTGTCTTACGAATGAATTTTCAACTAAGATTTGTTTCACTGAATTTCTTGTATTTCAATCAATCCGAATTCCCCGGACACAATTTGTCTTACGAATGAATTTTCAACTAAGATTTGTTTCACTGAATTTCTTGTATTTCAATCAATCCGAATTCGCATTCCCCGGACACAATTTGTCTTACGAATGAATTTTCAACTAAGATTTGTTTCAATGAATTTCTTGTATTTCAATCAATCCGAATTCGCATTCCCCGGACACAATTCGGATTGAAGTGAAACAATGATTGGAGTGAAACAAATCTTAGTTGAAAATTTATTCGTAAGCTGCATACAAGTTAACTCTGGCGCTGCAAAATCTACAACAACAGAACTTCCCCTGCGCCAGCCCCCACCATAAAGAAATGCCACCGACCCCGATCTTTCACTCATAGTTTTCACTATCACCCCGATGTTTCACTATTAGTGTATTTGAACTATTTGTTATTTGAAAACCCCTACCGGACGCCCCCCGGACGCCCTCTAAACTAGGACAAATCCGGGGAAACCCGGACGGATGGCAGCCCTAATTCTAGGTATACCTAAGGTACGTGAGAATATAACCAAGCCTCGAAGGACATTTATAAGCCAACAATTTAACTTTTATTACAAGGATAGGAGTGATGATGATGGATGATGTTCACAGTGAGAGATGGAAGTTACTATGAAGTGGACTTGTAATGCAACACTGTAAAACCAAAAATAATTTGTGCAAGTTGGGACCATGACTCAGTGTGTTTGAATCAGCTTAGTATCGACTTAATTTAATAGTCATTAACTAATTATTTTATGTGAAGGAAGATTATCCCCATTTATTTCTTCAATTAGGACCAGTAGTACAACTACCATAGTATGGCAATATAAGTCCCTAAGATCGATAAATTTAACAAATAATGTCACCCGTTGCAATTATGGAAGTTTGTGGATAACTCTTATAGACGGCTTACGATCGTGAAATTGGCGACAGTATAGGTATATCAATTATTACGAAATGACAACTACAAAACTAGGCTGCTTTGGCACATATCATTAAATTCATTCACTGAGTTTTTTTAGATATAAAATTATTTATTTCGGACACAAAGATATAACAATGACAGAAAACTGTATCTCAATTAGGAAATGTCCCTGTGAAGGTGCAACTCAGGTTGAAGTTGTATCAAAAATAGGTTTTTATCTTTGAAACAACTGATTGATCTTTGATTATTGTCTTACTTAACAAAATACAAATTTTGTGGAAATAATTTCTTTTTTTATGTTAGACTCCACAGTTACCTAGTTGAATAACTTACTACAATTGTCCTATAAAGGAAGTTAGGTTAAAAAAAAACAATTGCGCTCGAAATGTCAATACTTGCGAGGGAAGCTTTGTATAGAAGCGAAACGCGTCGCAAAATACTTCCTGTTTGACTACGTGGCTTTGATGACGTCACGTCGCCTTAGCAGGAAAGTTAGGTGGAATCGTTACTAGATATATTTTGTATAGTTGTTTTAAATGTTTTTTTACATATGATTTTAATGTTTTCTTAAAATATTTTACTCGTCTTCTCTGGAGTATTCGGCTATTTCTATAAGCCCAGTTTCTTCTTTCAATAAAAAAGGAGCCAAAAAGTTCAGTTTCAATATTTGTCGCCATTATATCGCGTTTATTTTTAAACCTGACAAAACAATAACTAAAAGCGACAAAATTCAAAGTTTCATGCTTGCGTTACCGTTAATATATATTTTTTTAATTTAAAGATGTATATCAAATTTATTTACCGATGGTTTAAATAGTTTTCGTACTTGACGCCGATAAAACATCGATATTAGACGAACCGTTTTATCGAATTTAGACGATTCTAAATGTCAAATGTATAACTACTATTTTTTTTAATTGATAACTACGGTATTTGTACTGCTGGATGGTTTGTTGAATATTCTCCCAAGATCTAGAAAATATTATTTTTAGTTTATATTTCGTGGTTAAAAATTTGGGTCCTTAGGTCGAGGCGCGGCGCGTTCACCCACAAAATTTATAAATATTTTGCGAAGCGTTTGGTTTAAGCAAAGGGTGACAAAATACTACTCATATTATGCAACAAAAAATTGTTTGCAATTCAGCGTGGTAATGCAGCCAGCCTTCCGGCACTTTTCCTTCAACCAATGGTTTACGAAATTTACGAATGTACATATATTTAATACATATCTCTTTGTAACATTTAGATATGCGATAATATGTACGTCATCGACTTAACTTGTAATATAACGAGGAGGCAATTGATCTCTATAAAACTGTACCTACATATTATGTGTATTGTATAGGCAGCAAACTTATAGCTATACTGATTGTTCTTGTTAAGGTAATTAAGATGAACGGCATGTGATGGCGCGGATGGTGTTTTATCGAAATCATACAATAAATTTTCTAGAAGATTATATGTATTCCCTCAGGAATTAGCGTTTATAAGATTATTCGACCTGTATTGAATGCTTCCTACAAACCTTTACCCTTCTTTCTTCCAAATTATTTCCGGAGTATATAGCTCTCAAGAAGTATAAAAAGAAAAACAAAATGCGTAGATACATAAATACACTTTTACATTTAAATATACTCGTGGAAGTTTAAAACATATAATGGCTTGGAATAATCTAAAGGAAGAGAATTTTCTAGGAAATTCCAAATCGATGGTATAGATTTCCGTATATGAGTATAGCCATATAAAACATAATCTAAGTACTTTAAGGTAAAAATAAAATATCTACCCAACCTTCGAGCAAAATATTTAAATAGGATAATGAACTTCCCTAAAAAGGAACTGTAAAAGTAACTGACTCCAGAATTTCAGATCCAATTTAAAAACAGACGCGTCGAACGCTGAATGTAAAGGGGACAATCAAATGTGCAGACAATCTCTGTCGGTCGTCAACTACTGAGTACCAAACTGGGGGGCATTCTAAATCGAGCACCAAATCATCTCTAATGGTGGTCAATTGGCGAATTGGAGGAGCAATTGACACCAGTGCAGCGTGTGCAAGATAGAATAAATCATATAAAGACAGCGCTATAAAAAGAAGGACAAAGTGATATAAATAAAGCAATAGATATCAATCAATCTAACGTTTGTGGTAGATTTATATTTCTAACATCGAATAGCGTGGAGACAATAATTGTAGTTGTTTATACTTCATCTTTTGTATTAAACAACATAGTACTATAACATTGAGCAAGTGTTTATTCCTGTCCATGCTTATGTAAGATACAAGTAGTAGCCACAGTTGTAATAAATACAAACGAAAGAGTTACGAACAAGGAGGACTATATAAAAAATAATACAAAGATTTCGTACACATATTATTCGATTGCTGTAGAGTTCATATTGATTGTTTCTGAGCATGTAATACTAAAAAGCGCAGTAGTACATTATACTAGTGATCACCCATCCAAGTACAACCCAAGCAAACGTTAACTAGCCTCATTACAAGAGATATATAACATCTATATGCACGTATATTGAATCAAAGAGGAAGTTTGATGTCAAATATTGTTTTAATAAATTATAAGTAGGTACCGATTTAACTACTTACAGATAGCGTATATCTCAGAGCTTCAGAGTATTATGATAAGCAAAACCTATTATATGACAAAAATCATAAATATTATTCAAGTAAATTGTACTTAGTTAAAGCTACAAAAATTTTCAAAATTATACCATTCATTTGGACACCAAGAATTTGCACGTACCTAGTAACTGAACCTTATTTACGAAAAGTGGCTTTTTCATAACAAACGTATATTTATCTTTTATGGGAAAGAAGTGGCTATATAACACAGAGGTATGTCGCAGCTTAGACATTGACATTGTGACGCCGAGCCGTGGGCCCACAGTCTTGTTTGTGAGGGGGTTGTGGTGGATACATCCCCCATCACTCCTACCTTTATTTCAATATCGAACCCAGTGTTGCTAGTTGATTTTCCTTAATTATGATTTTAGATCTTCCTATACTAAATTTTCAAGTACAAAACGTACAAAAATACATTAAATTCTAATGTATTTTTGAAATTTTTTTGTACGTTTTTCTGTTAGATCCAGTGATAGATTTTTAGATATATATGCATGTACGTGGACACTTCATTTGAATATGTTTTTTTTTTTTTTTCTAATTTATTAATCCATGCGGTGGTACAGGTAATAATATCAGCTATGGTGCAGTAGCTAATATTATTTCGCTATGATTATCATCATCGGCCGGAAGACGTCTAATGATGAACAACACCCGGGAAGGTGAACCCCCAAACCCTCACCAGAGAACGCCACAATGAACGGTTATTAATATACTCATTGACTCTTATGATGTAGTCAGTCCACTTTGTGATGGCATTATTATTTACCAACGTGAAATTATAATTGATATACGATACTGAAGTATACCGTACCTACTGTCATCAACTCATCACACTACTTAATAGTCGATCTAATTATATTGAGAATATTTTACGTTAAGTATTGCTAACGCCTAAATCTATCAAAACTAACCCACAGCAAATAATAGACGTCTGAATGCGGCAATACCGTAACAACCACCCCCTGCCCTTCGATTCAGCCCCAAACAAACACCGCCGCGCACCCACGCAGTTTGATAACAGAGATAACGCTAATCGCGATAACGCACCCGAATTAATTGTTGCCTATTTGTTTTGTTATCAACATAAACCTACCACCATGCATTGATTAATGTATGAGTAAATTTGATGATATATCAATTAATCTTGTCAAGTTGAAATATCTTGAATTACTAGTAGTACTAAGTATTATATCAGTGATTTCAAGCGTTCTGTGCGAGCGGAGGTGATATAGAAACCTTCGACGTCGCTTTAAGGATTTAAAGGCGTAAGATATGCTGTACCGCCTTACTTAACAATTGAATGAATTAATCTCCGTATAAAACCCACAGAATTACTAATAATACCTACTATGTATAGCTACGGGAAAACATTCGCCGAATAAGCAGCAGCAGCAGCCCTTAACGTAGGCACTACAAAGTTACGTTGTGCAATAAGGGTATGAGAAAGATAATATACTTGCTGGATTACTGTACTGTATCAGCCGGATTGTCTACTGCAGAACACAGCCTTTGCTATAATCCCCACGCTTGGCAGGCGTCTTGGGGTCTTTTATCCTTAGTCGTCACTTACGACACCGACAGGTAGTAATGGGGAGGAAACATTCTAGCCGGCGCCCCACGGGGTTCCACAAATACATCTATTTGCTTGATTACTATAGTAGATTTTATTGTGAATATAGCACAGGTATATGGTTACGTAACTTCAGGGTCGCCCAAAAACTTCCGGCAATTATGAGTCTTGAGTTTTGGACGTAATTGCAGCTGTCTAATAATGATTAGAATATGCCTAAATATACATGCGCCAGGTATATAATATATTTTGTGTTGCCAGGAGGCAAATCTCTTCAGCTGGAGTCCGTCTTGAAGAGTATCACCGCGATGTTAAATAATCTGCCTCGAATCAGAAGTGTACAAACACTACTGCGTTTAAGAGTAAAGGACACTGTGGCAAGCAAACATACTTAGAACAAAAGACTTAATATCTAACGTCTCGGAGTGATCAGTGCAGTGCAGCATCATGAAAAACAAGGATGATGACACTGTAAATGTAAAGAACAAGCGTCACGCTTATCATCAGATTAGCGATTGTTGAAGCTCTTCAATTCATAGAACAAGGAACACATTACGGAAAAAATTAAAAAGAAAGTTTTGAATGAATTGCCTATATTCATTCAAAAAATCCGAAGGGTGTACACAATATTCAAGAAGCTTCATGTTATGTTAACCGTGCATAGACGTTAGAGATGCATGGGAGTATTCTTATTGACCTTCATAAGAGCGTCTTAGACGCCTAAATTATACAAATGATTTTGAATTTGAATTTGACAAAATAGGACAACATGACGCACACTCTATCTACACAATGGTCATTTAAGCAGATGCTATTTGGGTTCGAGAACTTGGTTCATAAATATTTATAGCAGGAGACCCGTTTCTCGTAATCCATACATCCATTCATGATGCGCTTATCAATAACAATAACTAAGTATACCTGTACATGCCTATCTACTGGTTTTATAAGTGAAACACTACTGCGTTTAAGAGTAAAGGACACTGTGGCAAGCAAACATACTTAGAACAAAAGACTTAATATCTAACGTCTCGGAGTGATCAGTGCAGTGCAGCATCATGAAAAACAAGGATGATGACACTGTAAATGTAAAGAACAAGCGTCACGCTTATCATCAGATTAGCGATTGTTGAAGCTCTTCAATTCATAGAACAAGGAACACATTACGGAAAAAATTAAAAAGAAAGTTTTGAATGAATTGCCTATATTCATTCAAAAAATCCGAAGGGTGTACACAATATTCAAGAAGCTTCATGTTATGTTAACCGTGCATAGACGTTAGAGATGCATGGGAGTATTCTTATTGACCTTCATAAGAGCGTCTTAGACGCCTAAATTATACAAATGATTTTGAATTTGAATTTGACAAAATAGGACAACATGACGCACACTCTATCTACACAATGGTCATTTAAGCAGATGCTATTTGGGTTCGAGAACTTGGTTCATAAATATTTATAGCAGGAGACCCGTTTCTCGTAATCCATACATCCATTCATGATGCGCTTATCAATAACAATAACTAAGTATACCTGTACATGCCTATCTACTGGTTTTATAAGTGAAACGAAATGTTCAATTGATTGCAGTCCTTAGAAAGAATTTTTTGAACTCTGTTTTTTTCCGTTTGTCAGGAAATTATTCATATCAGGAGCCGCGGATCGATGAGGATTTTTCGAAACGTTCAACTGTTGCTTTTGCTCAGATATACAAATTCGCACTTTAAACCGCTAAACGTATTGTTTAAATAACAGATGAATGATTAAGCAACAGGTATTTAACACAGACGGGTTATATTATGTACAAATTATATGATACACCTAGGTAAGTAAGTACATTAGGAAAAATATATAAATATTGTAGTTAGACTACATTTACAGGCAATAATAAGCAAATGATTTAAATGCCCAGTTCACTATATTTATATGTGTCAAATTTATTAGCATGGTATAAATAAACAAGAAATAACAACAAAACATGATCGACAAAAATAAATCTACAAAACTGTAGCGCACATAGGGCGTGCCAAATGTTATTATATGAAAATATTTACGATGTTTCTTGTATATATATCTTTATATCGTGAACCCATTAGCTGCACAGTTCAAGAGTTAACTAAAATTTTACTGGACCAAATTCTTACATGGTATTTTAAGTACTTAACAACAGCTAAAGAAAGAGAATCCAAAGAATTTACAGTTATTATTGTAATTTTTATCTCGTCTTCGACGTCGTAAGGGTTGACCAAGGAATAGAATATGATGAGTGACCAGCGTCCCATTACTCACGTCAACGGGATTAGAGGAGGGTGGTGTGAGGTCACTGGGTTATCTACCCTCATTAGCCAAAAGGTGGCAAAAATACCTACTACAAAGAGCATTCTGGAGGATAGGCGTCAGAAAGCCAACTGGCCATAAAAACCAGACATCAAAGTTTTCTATAAATATGTTTTTGTTTTGTCCAATGCATTTTTCATTTTGTATTATGTACAATGTAGGAGCAATTTATAACTTTGTTCCTATGTTATACTAGGATTATTAGATAACTAAGTGAGCAAATATTTGTAGTCATAATACGAGTAGGTAATACTTGAACATGTCTTGTATATTTTATTTTGTCTCATTACCTGCTTACTTTCATAACACTATAATACTTCTTCTGTTTTTGGAATACATGAATTTGGAAGGAGATCGTTTACCATTCATATAATTTTTCTAATGAATTATCATAGAAATATTAGATAAATTTAGTTAAGTGTAAGTCCGATACGGACTGCGAAACTGCCTGACCGTGGTTTGACCTGACAGTTTACCACTTGCACTTTTTCTAAAATAAAAATAAAGAAATAAAAATGTGGCGTAGACTTACGTGCGTCTTGGTCTCACGCAAAACAGTTATTAAAAGTAGTTTACGCAATCCCAACTTGCATCATATTTGTATCTTGTGACGGTTCACACAAAAATTCCACAAGATAAAGCATAAATCATAGTATAAGTGTACTTAATTTTAATGGGCTGTTGTCAAACGTTGGCCCTTCGAACTAATAGAAGCTTGTGACGTGGTTTGCCGCGATTAAATAAGTACATTACTTACTTTTGTATTTCATAGGTTCATACCCAATTAACTCTTGTTTAGATTGTTGAACGATCGCAGCATCGACGATAGGTGTTTGCGATAACGCTATCATGTTTACGATATTACATGGTTTGTGTAGCATTGGGTTCAGAGTGCCATAGGGGTCAGTGCTGGGGTGAACGTTGTTTTTTCTATACGAACATTAATTAAGTGATGTTATCAGCTTTAAAATCAGTTAAAGTAGGTATTATTTTACATTACCTACTGGTAAGAAATTGCCATCAGCGGGTAGGTTTTTTTTATGAATAGAAGAAATTAATAAATCTTAAGTAAAACAGATACTTTACCTAACATTTATCTATTTCTTGTTATTAGCGATAACTTAATGTGTCCATAATTACTAACATTGTAATATTTGGATTAATGCCCACTCAGCAAGCTTACAAAATTATAACGACAAGAAAAAATGGAATACGGCTCGAGGTTCAATTTTTCTCTTTCATTTTTATTTTGTAAACTTATTGCGACCATTTTATCTGTATCTTACCAACAAATATTATTTTTGTAAATTTATCAATTAATTATAACATCTATCTACTCATAGCACACACACGTTCGTCAAATATTATCATAGGTGCTAGGTGGGCATTAGACTCATTTCATACATATTCATACATTTAATCATGATAATGGAATGTTGTCAACATTGAACCTGACCTGCGAGTTTTTAGTCGCCGATTGAATAATTATTAATTTTCACAAAATCACTTCAATGGCAACCATATTTCCAAATCTTTACACAAACAAAATATGTTGTAGGTACATTTGTTACATATACGTCTCTAGCAGTATATTGATAAATCAATAACATTTTAACACGACAGTGAATAACTTTGTATCAAGCAATCAATTTTAAATAAAACCTATTTCATCATATATATAACATATTACTTAGTATCTAAGCAGTAAAATATAGGCCTAATCATCCCAGAATCTACGAATGTTTCATGCAAAAATCTTTGCCTGAAAGATCCGTATCTTTCTGGTAATCATGCCGGCAACGCCACCGTCTTATAACGGCATCTAAGATCATAGTAAAACTAGATACTCACACGTGGCTCTGGTCAGGAGTGGACGCACAAACACCGGCGTCGAAATAGACGCCAAGGTCAATTTGATAATATAATATAAAAAATCGGATCGCGTAGAACGTGCGTCCGTGGAGACGATCAGATGACGACTGGTTGAAGTGGTGTGGTGCAGACCGAGTGCGGATTGTCACTGAGAGCGGTGAGAGCTGGCGGCTTCAGGCGGCATTCTCGTCACCTCTGACCTACGCGACCACGATAGTGGACCTTCTAGTCAACTCGATGGGGGAAACGTTACTGCGCATTTGTTTTAGTCGCTTTATCTTGGTCGTGCCTCGGTTTGGCCAACGTTGGAGCATGTTGGAGGCTGGGCGCCACACCCGCCGCGCGCCGTAGCGAGCCGGTCCGTACATCGTAAACAAGTGAGTTATGGGGATATAAGTATGAGAGGCTTGGCGCTGTATTTACGATAACAAACCGGTAAAGTTGATGCTCTAAAATCACCAAATTTTGTAGAGAAACGCTCGGGATCGAGTTAATAATATGGACTGTACCTATGCAATGAAGGTACCTAAACACTAGGTATGTGTCTTCGTACAACTTTGGGAAAACACAATATCCTTGATTTCATCTTGATCCGGAACGTTGATGAGTAGAAATAGTAGATTATGCACCAAAGGGGGAAAGCAACGTCTTTATATAAGTCATAGGTGACATTTATGATCTCGAACGTGACAAAGACCTAGATCCTAGGAACTCAGATTGTCCGAAACTCTACTTATCTATATAGATAGGAACTCTTTATTTGTACACTATTCAAGGTGAAAACAAAAAAAAACAAGATTTCTTCAAGAACAGAATTTTGTTTCAGTTAGGTAGGGACCAGTGGCCTAATTACGTAATTGGTAACAAATAAAATCTGATTGAAATAATATCAATCAATCACTGCTATTAACTGAGCTCCCTAACTATCGCTTTAACTAGTAACAAATGTTTTATAATGCTTTAATAAAATAGTATTTCATCGCTAAACTTCCATTTTGCTGTTATCATTCGTCAGATTTTATTGGTAAGTAATAAATTTTATAATTTAGCCCTGTTCATCAGCTAACCAACAAAATGTACATTTACAATAATGTTTGCTTGGTGAAGTTATTGACAAATTAATAATTTAAAAAAAATATACCTTACTGTATCCACAGCATGGTACACTATTTACGGCAGATGTTGATGCTACTATTACCCAACAATAGCGTGGGTACCTACCTACATATTAAACCATCTCCATAATAAGGCGAGACTTTACTCAATTATAGTTTTATTTATTGCCAAGGATTTTATTTTCACTTGGGTATATATGCACATGCCCTTACTTGGGGAGCCATAAACCTCACGCTAGGAATGCGTCTTAGGGTCCTTAGGGATCGTGTGAGATGACCATTCTTCAGAAATCACAGGCTTTCGATAGGACTATGTCACTATTGATCTATTTTTTTAACATGATTATGTCAAACTAATTCAAAGCAAACTCCTTATTATATGATATTCATTTTTAACCGACTTCGAAAATAGAAGGAGCTACTCAAGTCAACTCGTATTTTTTTATATGCATGACCACGCATCACTTAGTAGTAGTCCGATCTTCTTAATTATTTTTTCATTAAAAAGGGTAAACATTCCAGGTCCATATAAATTTCATCAAAAACGGTTGAGTAGATTATAAATTAGTCAATTAAGTAAATGAAAATGTATTCGTTCTTGTCGACTGGATGATTAAATGGTTTTTGTTGTTCATATTAACACTATTTTAGGCGAGTGAATGATCTTGTAAGAAATCTTTATCACAAATAAGAGAAAAATAAATGTTGTTAAAAAAAACGGTACCGACTACACTGAAAAGTATGAAATAACTTACTGGAAGTCACACCATGGTAATGTGAGTCGGTGTTTTAATTCAGCTATGGTAGATACTCACATACTTTTCAGTGTTGGGAGTCAGTTAGGTTTTTTTGAAAATACTTCTTGTCCCTTTGTAAGGCGTTTGAAAACGCGGAATACAGCTAGTAAACAGTAAAGTCGTATCTCGCTCTTGAACTAAAACTCAATGAACCTTGGATCTATCTCGCTCTTGAACTACAAATCAATTGACCTAAGTCTCATTAGGTCTATTTTGCTATTGATCTAAAACTCTAACAACGTAAGTCTCAATTACGCCTACCTCTCGTTTGGTTTAAGGTATAATCGATTAGAGACGCCGTGTTTCGGCCACGCAGCGAGCAAAAGGGTTGAATTGTTTAACTGTTGAACATAGCACCACCCCCTTCGGCACATGTTCGGTATACACTCGAGAGCAATGAATCCGGGTCACTTAAAGAATCCTAAAAATCTCGGAAACTAAAAATGCTAGGTTAATGCAATAAATTGTATTTAATAGACAATGTAATACTCCTTAAATGAAGGTATTAAAACTTCTTAGTTATTGTAAAGTTATATCATAAAAAAATCAAATTTGAAAAAGGGCCACTTTCGATGATGGAACTACGAAATTACAGCATTTGGTTTTGCTTTTGTTTGTAATCTGTCATTTATGTGGGTACATAAACCATGTTGATAGTGCTCTATATTCATTATTCAAGCTGAAATTATGTCGCTTACGCCTGAAGAATGCACCAGAATACTTACAATGCTGGAAACCGGCCGGAGTCAGCGCGATACAGCCAGGACTGTCGGTGTGTCGCTGTCAACAGTACAAAGAGTTCTCCGACGTTACGAAGAAACTGGTTCTAACCTACGCAGACCAGGAACGGGCAGAACCAGGTGTACCACAGCACGAGAAGACCGATACTTGGTGAACACCATGCTTTCTCACAGGAACTGAACTCACCAATCAGTTTCGACGCCTCGGAGGAAGTAACCCAAGTGCATGGACAGTAAGACGTCGGCTTGCTGAATCTAACTTAAAACCCCTTAGACCTGCAAACGGCCCTAAACTGGAGCGTGGGCATCGTATTTCGAGACTAAGATATGCCCAGAGCCACGTAAATTGGAGTATTGAAGATTGGTCAAAAGTTATGTTCTCCGACGAATCAATATTTATGCTCTACAAGCACGATGGAAGACACAGAGTGTATCGAAGACCAGGGGAAAGATTCAAGCAAGCATGCATCGAAGAAAAAGTAGCCTACGGTGGTGGGTCTGTACTTGTGTGGGCCGGAATTTCTTCTGAAAGTCGCACAGAGCTGGTGATCATAGAAAACGGCTCTTTAACTAGCGTAAGATATGTGGAAGAAATCCTCAATGATCACGTTGGTCCATTTATGGTCAATTTAGGTGAGGATGATATATTTATGCATGACAATGCCCGACCTCATACAGGTAGGATTGTGAATGACTACCTTCAAGAGATGAACATTACTCGTATGGAGTGGCCAGCGCGCAGCCCGGATATCAACCCGATCGAGCATGCTTGGGACGAGCTAGGCAGATGCGTAAAACAACGAAACCCTCCCCCAATCACGCTTCGTGAGCTCAAAATTGCTCTCACAGAGGAATGGGAGAATATTCCCCAAAATCGTATAAGGAACTTGGTGTACAGCATGCCAAACCGCGTAAACGCAGTAATGGAAGCACGAGGAGGCAATACGAAGTATTGAAATTCAAGAAAATTCAAGAAAATCGTAGTAAAGTTCAAAAATTTCATGTTTCCTATTTTTGTTTTAAGGAGAGATCAGCAGTTTTTTTCTTTATGTAATTTTGTGTTAATAAAATGTATGGTGACTCATATTTTTTTTACTTTCATTTAAGGAGTATTACATTGTCTATTAAATACAATTTATTGCATTAACCTATCATTTTTAGTTTCCGAGATTTTTAACATTCTTTAAGTGACCCGGATTCATTGCTCTCGAGTGTATATTTTTTTTAATACTATAAACACGATAAATCTTTCTCCCTTCACAAATCTGCCTCGTTTTTCCGCCATGCGCCAAGATCAGATGAGCACCAGACAAAATTGAAAGTATTTAATTAGAAAAACAAGATAGTTTAAATGATAGTTTTATAATAATTTATAACTTTCTTAAAAGTTTAATGCCGCAAAATAATTGAAACGGCTAAGTCTTGGATGACCTAAACAGGGGAATAAGGAAGATACGTTATTTTGCTTCCTATATCTCCCACGCATACCTAGTTCTCAAATCTCAAAGTAAACTTAATTAAACTATTCAGATAAGAAGTAGTTCCTTTGAAATCCTTATCGTTAATTGTCATGCGTTAATGAAATATATAAGTAGGTATGGTATATATATATTGTGTATACTAAAAGTGGCTAATTATTTAACATGTGACTTAAAGCACAACTAATTAGGCAACGTGATTGGTTCACGGGCACCACCCATATAAAGCTATAAATAAATGTACTAGTAGGTTAGTTTTATACCTACAGGTTTATTAATTATAATAATAATAATAAATTTATTTAATCAGGTAACAAAATCCATTCTTTAGTGATTACAAAACAATTAAAGTAAATACAATTAAAACTTAAAATTATGTTAGAATAGACAGTAAATACTATTTCCTATTACTAATATTTTGCACAATATCCATAAATGTATGTATCTGCAGCGTAATTTTTAAAATAAATAAATTTTCGAAATGACTCTCCTTCAGGCCATAAGCTGTCGTCCAAGAAGATACCTAATTTGTGTCTTGGGACTAAAATTTTATAGGCATTATATTCTTTGTGTTTTTGAATTTTAATCATTTTGATAACAACTGACACATTAGTTTTGGCCATAATGTACTCACATATATCTTTCTCCGTGGTCTGTCTGTCAACATTTGTTACAAAAAGAGGGATTTTTGTATCTGCTGCCCTGAATTTAATACTTGGCTCGCTAACTGCTTTCCCTCTAACACTAGAAAAGCGATTTTTTCGTCTTTTTCTTTTCTACCAGCGTCCATTCTTGACCATGTGGATCATTTGCAATTTTTTCCATGCACCCCGAGGCCACTGCCTTGTCTTCTGAATGCCGATTTGTTCTTGCTGATATACTAGTATTTATGTGGTTATTATCAATAGTATTCAGCGATATAAACGTTCTGCTATTCGAACGAACCACGAAATTTGCCTGCATTACCACTTTGAATCGATGGCACTAACCTGTCTTCGCGCTTCGATTCACTCGGCGTAGATGAAACAGCTGTTACCGTGTTATTAATGGGTGACAAGGACGGTTGCGCGACGTTGAACGATGATTCGTCAGCTGATGCGCTTTTATGACCGTTAACGCTCGAATCTCTTATCGCTGTCGGCCCGCTATCAAAACAGTATAACTATTCGTCAAACCAGCACCTCTTTTTTGGTTTATGTAGTTCTCATTATTACATTTTGCGGTTTTTAACTGTATTACCTCTTTTCTTAACTCTTCTATTTGCTCACTTGTGGCGTATGTCTCTTTCAAATAACTAATTTCGTTTTGCACTTTAACTAAGTCCTTCAAAAGTCTCGTCGTGTCGCAATTTTCATACGTCAACGGCGGTAATTTTTCCAAATCCCTTTCGCAAAATACTGGTAATATCTCTCTCCGATTTTCCATCCCGCTTTCTTGTAACTTTTCGTTGCGATGGGACTGATTCGAAGAGAAGACTCTTCGCGGCCTCAATGTCTTCGGTTGAAAACCCACTCGAACACAAACGCATTAAGCTGACCTCATCCATAATGTCTATTTTGTTTTGTATAAACGCAAGCACTTCACTTATAACAATATTGCACGAATGACATTTGACAACTTTAGACGACATCGTTACGCATCAAGGACACGTCCGTTCCGAATGCGTGAGCGCACGCCACTTATTGCCTATGATTAAAACAATTGTCCGGGGCTCCGGGGCTCCACGCTAATGCTGATCTCTATTTTTTTCTACTTGTCGAATATCCAGTTTAATGAGTTATTGCAACCCCTGCTACTGTACCTACTGTATCAGCCGGATCATCCACTGCTGAACACATAAATATGGGTCTCCTCTCCCATTAAGGTGAGGTTTGCCGTGATCCCCACGCTTGGCAGGCGTCTTGCGAATCGCATTTTAAGATATCAGTTTCTCAGAAGGCGCTGCTGTCCACCTTCCGATACCTATTTCACCTTAATCGTCTCCTACGACACCCACGGGTAGCAATGGGGGTTACATTCTAGCCCGGCACCCCACGGGGCCCATGGTAACGATGTAGATTTTACTTTAAAAACGCATTTCATTAACGTATCACTCAAAGCCGATATCGTCCATTTTTTTATGAAATTCAATTGTAATCATTATTTATGATGCGCATGGATTTAACAGTGTAGGTAACAGAGGCTACCCCCTGCCCCTGGGCAACCCTACCTACTTCAAAGTTGAGATTTATTATGATTTATTTGCGCTGTGTTTTGTCATTTAATTGTGTGTGTATTTTATTAAATAAGCGACTCTAGCTACGAAGCAATAAAGTGCACTTCAGCTCGCTAAGCACGGAGTATCTAAATTTATATTCACCTACAAGACATCTCTTTCTATATATATAATTTAAACAAATATTGTAATAATTGTATTATATTGTATATAACACATTGTAAAAAGACGTTTAAAAGTATGGCCCCGAGTTTTTTGCCCGTTCTTCTCGCAGTGGCTCAATAATTTTTTTTGCTGAACGTGGCAGTACAATGTAGAAAATTTCAATATTAAAATTTGTAATTGACCTTCATAATAAGAGCGTCGTAGACGCCTAAATTGAATAAATGATTTTGAATGAATATCGCATAGCTCTGATATCTTACGCCCCTTACAATAATCCTGTCAGGACGGATACCTACGCCGATGTATACCTGTAGCTATGTAAGTACCGCGCAGTGCGGAGTGCGCCACGCCGGGTACCACCAACACAATGCGTATATTCTGATAAATAAAACAAATGTTATATTCAGTGCATCAAGTTCATGTTCAACTCTCTCAAGTAAACCAATTCAACACTTATGATTACTTACAATGTAATTAATATTATGAATAAAACTTACTAACACAGTTATGCACCTATATCTAATAGCCGTATTCTAGCTGGACGCTCACACTTGCATAATAAAACTAAATAAAATTTGGTTTAGATTATGTAGCATCTAGAGCGGACATACCTACCTAATAATTAACAGTGAAAATAAACAACGTTAATATAGATATGGACAGTGACGGTGACTCTACTACCCCAGTCAATCCAACACCCATACACTTGTCACAATAATAAAATAAAATAAGGCAAAAATGCCCTTGGCACTACCAATTGGACTAAACAGAGATAAAGTGCAGTAAAAGTTTAACAGAAAGCGATATTTTAACATTTGAAAAAAAATTACGTTCATATCGTAAGAAACGGGTATGACGCAAAGGGTATCTAAACACAACTAATTGATAAAATGAATATACCACTCAATATTTTACACTAGTGATTAAATCAATTAATTATGCAATGTATTTATGTTTTTATTAAGTTTCTTTCTTATGTGTGTTTGTCGTTCCGGGCCGAATCATGCAATTAGGAGCACTTCCCGTCCCGGTTAGTTATTTTTCCCCATTGCAACGGTACATGAGCTCGCTAATTCCTTACATAGCCAATGTTATTATTACCAAAAATATCTATTTAGGAACATACACATAAATTGAGATCGTAACTAAGGGAACAATCGGCATAACTACAAAAGAATGTTACAGTAAACTTTATTAAATAAAGTTTTATATAATAATAAATCAATATAGCATTTGCAAATTATTGGAGCACAACATTTTTTGTTCCGGACGCGAATCAAACCCGCGTGCTTCGATTTCGCGCCGGTTGCCTATTCTTCTCAGACACCGGAACCTTATTCTTTTGAGCTGAAATTATGTGCTACAATTGTATTACTTTAACCGTCATAGGGGTCGATGCGCGGTCATCAACCACCTAGACTTCATCTGATGGAAAGTAGTGCTTTTCCAAACACTTAACTCTCGCAATGATGTCGCTACCTTCTATATTTCTAAACATTACAATTTTTTGCTCCAATAATTTGTAAATGTGATTTTCTCTCAGCAAGCGACAGTGCTTGTAATCATATTTAGAAATGTATCCACATAGTCTGGTCATATCATAAGATCTGTCACACAATAAAATCGTTTGAATTTAAAATGCTAACCACAAAAAAGTTTATAGAATTCGAATTTCGAATTTTTCATGAATATAAAAATAAGTACTTTTTAGCATTTTACTCATTTTTACATAAAGACTGGACACTTAAAGAAGACTGTGTTGCGGTTATTGCGGTTAGGCGCCAACTGAGATTTTCGACATACCTATTGAAAAATTTTAATATAACCAAAAGATGTGTTTATCGTACCATCAAACGATACAATGAAGACTCTAGTGTAGATGACAGGTCAAGAAGTGACGCCCTCGCTCTGTTAGAGCTCCAGCACTGATTAAAGCTGTGAAGGCGCGAATTCAAAGAAATCCCATACGTGAGCAAAAACTTTTGGCCCTCCAGATGGGTTTAAGCATAACCACGGTGAAAAGGGTGTTCAATGAAGACTTCGGGCTTCGGGCTAATCGAAGAAATACAGGACATCGGTTGGACGCTCGTTTAAGGGACCTGAGGTTGATGAGATGTCGCGCTTTATTGAAACGGTACGCGAGAAACAAGCACCAGGAAATTCTTTTTTCGGATGAAAATAAATTTAATGTGGAAGTGAGATATAACAATCATAATGATAAGATGTACGCACACAGCGAACACGCAGTGAAGAAGCGAGCAACCAACACGGTTGGTCGCGTGTCCAACGAGGCCATTTTCCATCCTCACTCATGATTTCGTTGGGCGTGGGAGTGGGAATAAATGTTTACACCAATTATACATGTTTCAATTATTTCATATTAAACATGTGACAGAACTTATGACCTGACTATGTATATAGCTCCGTAGATTTCATTATCTGTGTGGTGTGAGCGTACTTGTAGAATAAGGACCGTATGTGTGTCACATCGGCGCGCGTTATTGTTACATCTTTGCATCTCTATATAAAAGTTATATAATTCATCAACAGAAAAAAATAGCTGCCAACAAAAAGCTATCCGCCATTTTGCGGTACACTTTGGAAATGTTGGAATTCTAAAACATTTTATTTCATTGGTTTGCGGACACTTGTTTTTCGATGTCGTTGAAAATAGCTGCAGTTTTCACGGACTGGATTCCATGACAACGACGCAGGTATACGTTCCAAGTGGCAACAAAATGGTTTGATACCTTTACTATTGTTTTTCTGTTTTTGCCACAAATAAAGTTACGTCTATGTCAATGAAATAAAACACCTTTTTTTATAAATACAAAATTACAACGAAAGGAAAAATTTTAACCAAAAGCGGGATTCAAACCCGCGATCTCTGTCCCTAGCCGACCGTGCTCTGCCAATCGAGATATCGTAGTAAGTGGTTTGTTTAACCGTGTTAAAGAGACAGAGCTCGGCGGTCATATCTTTTCGCCTCACAAACTGGACAAGGTGATGTTTATCATTCGAAAACTGCAACAGGTCTTCAAATGGAATATTATCATTTGTAGTCATTTTAATTTTAGTGAACAGGCAGTAGTAATTACTACATAATTTAAGTGGTTTTTCTTACACCTTGCATTTCCTCGCTATAATAAAGTGAACAATTGTGTGTTGCGCTCGGCACCAAAGTTATTCGGCGTCTCGTACCTTTGAACCCGTCGCTTCCTCAGCTTTAATTACAAGTACTCGCAACAAATAACAACTTTGCAGCCGCGCATTACTAATAACTATCCATATTTTTGTAATTTTGTAAGTTTATTCGCTTGGGAGGCGTTAATGCAAATTTACAATGTTAGAAAAAAAATATGGACGCTACACGAGGCAAACATTTTAGACCCTGAGTACATTTGTGAATGTGCACAAGCCGGACTCGCACTTAGCCAGTCTTATTAGGTATACAGCCGAAGTGCTACTACACAGAACACCCACGCGTTTAACTAAAACAATAGTGGTTGTTTACTTTTAACATTTGTTTAGTTTGGATCACTAAAACTAAAATGTTCCCTGTCATAACTTAGCTGTAAAGTTCAAAATATAATGTATAAGCGATGACGCGGTCAACATCACATTCAGCAAGCTGACTTAGTCTACGTGTAGAATTGAAACTAGCTCTCTACCATTGAGACCTCAATACTCAATACATTACTACCTTTAGTATTAAGGATACAAACAGCCAAATTTACAATAACTCGTAGCTCATTCGAACTGCAAATACTCAACGGAGGTCCAGCTGAGGCAAGACAGAGATAATACCTTAACTACACATTAACTAAACGACATATCACATATTCAGGCACTTTTACATTCGCTGGGACATCCTGAAAGAACAAAATGGATTCTCGCGGACATTGCCGGTGGTGGTAGCTTTTTTGTCAGAATATAAGTATAATTAGACTATCCATACTGATATTATAAACAAGTTGACTCACAGGTAATTTCGTCTACAACTTTTAAAAAGCAAGTATAATTTATAAAGATATTCCTTCAGAATAACCCAGTCAATACCAGCATGGTATAGGAAAATACAATAATTACATCTAATTACAATTACACCATTGATTTTTCTGTGCGAACAGCATTAGTTATTTACAATACCTTATCATTATTTACAAATCCTTACTCGTTACTTGATTTAATACAACTTTGGGCCATTCATTATTATTATTAGTACCTACTCATAAACAATCAGGCCATGGACTGATAACAAAGCAAATATATATATATATATACTTTTTTTAAGTCTCAAATAATATCAATGCACATAATAGAAGTCATATCTTTACACTTTGTGACGTGTGTGAACAAACGCATAATTTTAACAGATGTCGCTTGAGGACCACTTACAATCCGAATAGGCGCCAGTTTACAACCTTTAAATTTTCTCAGGTATTAAATAACTCTATAACTATACACAAGACATAGAACACATGAGAATTCAACAGTTTACGGCATACATTTTATAAAAGTCCCGAACACCGCATGCATTGTTCTTATTTTATTGGGATGTGATAAGTGCTGCACTGAACGATAACCGATACAGCTTGGACAGTAGTGTATATCCCTTGCTTACTTCTTATCCAAGCTCTTTCAACTCTTTAAGGTACCTAAGGACGACACACCCGCGTGTCTTAATAACCGACCAATCTAAATGATTTCTTTATGGCGTGCGTTTTGAACCACTATCGTTCCCTGATTGCGTAACTTAACGACCATAAAAATGGGTCATTATTTCAGTTAACTTTAGCTCTGATGACCGGAGTATACAACAAAAATACTATAATACCGAAGTACGATACCAATCACTATACGGGACCGAAGGATGCAAGTTATAATTCCCCTAAAACATTAGGGGACGAGAGGGTACTTCGCACTGGACTGGACTCGCACAAAAATAGGTTCGTGTTGTACTAAACTTAGTAAACAACAGGTTATACTCACTCAGCTTGCTAGTTATCTCGCTTCTACCGTCCGAACGCGCATTACTCAACTCGCTAGGGCGGCTAGTTAACTCGATATTGTATACTTATCGATGTTTATATCAGAGCCGTAGCTGATTTAACTTAGCGGACAGTGTAACTATTATCGCTTGTTTTGTATACTACGATATTTCAGAATAATAAAAACTTGACATTACTGACCCCGCACCGAAAAATAGCTAGATAGAGATGTCAATAACGGCACCTCCTTACTTCAGACCTTGACATGATATTGTTCATAATCATCATTGTTACGTAAGTCACTTTAGTGCAAGCAACTATAATGAGTTGAGTATAATAGACTAGGTACCGCGTGTGGCTTCACCCACGCCCACTTATGTTGCATCGAGAACTAATTAATAAGCCGTATAGCAAAAAATCCAAAGTAAGCCTTTTTATTTATTTTCTTGCGAATAGGTTAAGGTACGAACATGAACCCCACCTAGTGTTAAGCGGTAAACTATGCATTTCGTTACAAGGGACGAACTGCACTGCGCTCATCATCCTGCGACAAAATTTTTCAGTCTCATATGCCTGTAATTTCAGCCTATGTGTTAAACCAGGATGTAAAGAATATACCAAATTCCATCAAAATCGTTCAGATATTTCAGAAACGTATGATAAACACAGATACACCCAAACTTTTATTATGTTTTGTCTAATATTGTTTGTTATTGTTGATCTACTATGTATCAAGACATAGAAGCGCAAAGCAAACAAACTATCATCTTAAGATCCAACAGCTCACATCGTCTTTCCGCCACTTGAAATTTTATAAATATAGTTTAAAAAAAATCAAGAAATAAGTTTGCATCTAACTTAAATTAGTTTTGTGCATTTTTCCTTGTACTATTTTACTGCCATAGTGGACATGAGCTTGGTTTTTGAAAAAAAATATCTGTCTTGGTTTTTGAAAAACTACGAAATACAATTGATTAGTGTATTAATATCGTTATCTGTTCCCGGATGGTGCTCTACCGACCAACACGAATTGTTTGTTAAATAACGCGGACAAGCCGCGGCGCGGGTTCAATCTACATCTCAATACTTTTGATATCAATCCACTGATCTGAAACAAATTAAAAAAAACAAACACACTTACACAGTATAGACTTCACATTGTGTAAATGAGTTTATCTTTGGTCAAGATTTTTTTATTTATATAGCGTATAGCCTTTAAACACCATCTCACCTGATGGTAAGTGATGATGAGGTCGAAGATGTTGTTCAGGCTAACCAAGAATTAATGGCTATCAAGAATAGCTGCCGGAACATACCCTTAGGTGCTTGGCGACAGATGTTCTACTTGAGGGTGGTAGGTAGTCAGGCGGGCATTCGCAAAATGCCCTACCATGCTATAACGACTACAATCCAAAGACAACAAGCGGCGTCACTAGCGGTCACCCATCCAACTCTTTTTTCATCATTTATTTGAACAAACTCTAAGTAGTACAGTTCTCTATGCCTCGTTTAGTCAGTCATTACACTTGCGACAGTACTCCTTCACGCCTAAAGACTGCTCTGAGGCGGAGCATCTGACTATGCGGTGGTAGCCACCAAGGCGAACTTTTGCCAAAGATAGCACCTGTTGAAATAGTCTGGTAAATTATACAGTGTAAGTTTGTTCAAATAAATATTTCATAGTAATGATTATATACATCGACGTTATTCGGTGTTTGGTTAATCATTGTGTTCCAAGACTGGCGCTCTATACAGAGTCGTCATTACTTAAAAAAAATGTTTACCTAAAAGTCGACTTCAACACTTAAGTGTGAAAGTACCTGTTCGGTACCATGATAGTTCAAATGTACCTATTATCACAATATTAAGAGCATGGTATGAAGTCGGTTCCATTATTAGGTAAAAAAAAATCACCCTTTTAAGTGACCCTTTTTAGTAACTACTCACGGGATTGATTGTCATTTACTGTCAATGACTATATCATCAAGATAGGAAAACACTTTAAGTTGAGTAGAGTGCAACTCAAAAAACGGCTGGACCTATTTTGATGGAACTTAAATGACCCCACATGGGAAGCACCAGCTTTCAAATAAAAAAGAATCATCAAAATCGGTTCACCCAGTCAAAAGTTATGAGGTAAGGAGAGTCATCCATCTCATACAGTGGAAAACTTACAAAAGTGTCCAGCTGTAAGCTATAATAAATAACAGTTCAAAAACGTTCCACAAAGGCGCGGGCGCGGGGTGCGCGGGGGTACACAAACGTATCAATGTAGCAATTCTAAACGAAATGAAGTATGCCAAGTTAAAAAATAATAGTCTTGTCAAAGTAGTTACTCATTGAAACATCAACTACTTGCGTAGTACAATGTAGTAAATATAACCTTAAAGAATTATTATGAGAAAACGTGTAGCTAGTGATTTTATTTCTTGAACTGTGAATAGCGCTTCCTTTAAAATGTTCCGTGATGCCAATGTGACGCCATCCTAATGTAATGTACCGTGATGCCAATGTGGCACCATCCTAATGTAATGTACCGTGATGCCAATGTGGCGCCATCCTAATGTAATGTACCGTGATGCCAATGTGGCGCCATCCTAATGTAATGTACCGTGATGCCAATGTGGCGCCATCCTAATGTAATGTACCGTGATGCCAATGTGGCGCCATCCTAATGTAATGTACCGTGATGCCAATGTGGCGCCATCCTAATGTAATGTACCGTGATGCCAATGTGGCGCCATCCTAATGTAATGTACCGTGATGCCAATGTGGCGCCATCCTAATGTAATGTACCGTGATGCCAGTGTGGCGCCATCCTAATGTAATGTACCGTGATGCCAATGTGGCGCCATCCTAATGTAATGCATTTGGACGGACACTTGTTCATGTGCACAGATGATTCTCCTCACCTCTCTCGACCCTCCATACACTTACTGTGTGTATCAGCTATATACAGTATGTTCAGACACAGAGACACACTTGGGATTTTGATACATTTGATTTTTGGCAGACTGTGACACATTGATTATAGTGATAAATAATAAAAAATTATATTTATACCAATTATGTTAGGGGTTAAAATACAAAATTGCCGATTTGTACTGTTTTTTTTTAAGTTAACATATTTATTGAAACAAAATAATTATCATTATTATCTATACATTGCCGAAATCTAATAGGAAAGTCATGTATGCCTTTGCGATAGAACTCTGGTGATCTAGGTCCGACAAACTGGGTGAAAGTACTGCCTCCAGGGAAGAATACTTTTTATCACAGAAAATTGTCCAAATCACGAAAAAAAGGTAGTCCATTGGAGCAAGCTTGTGGGCGGTCTTCCACGTGATTCGTTCGGCAAATCAAAGTTTCCATCACGAAAGCGTTTAAACAAAATCGCACGGTACGTTTTATTAATATGTGACAATAATATCGGGAAATTAGTTTTTATTTTATATTATTGTATTTAAAATTTAATTCTTAAAATCACAAATCCTCTCTTTTTCTGAACATACTCCATCTGTACTATACATACATATCGTCACAGATATATTTCCCGAAAGTGTAAGCAGGTGGAAAAATTATAGTCATGTGCGGAATTCGAACCCACCTACCACATGGGACCTCTGCCGGCCCCTTCAGGGAGCACAAGCATAACGATGTTGATGTCTTTATTAATGGTCTATGGGGAGATTCTACAAGAATAATCTAAACTATTGTAGTTCCTATTCTATTTAAATTCATGTGAGAGTCAGAACTATAATTCTAAAAATAGGATTATTCTATTCAATTGTGAGTAATTCTACAGTTTATAGAGCAATAAGTTACTTGACCATTAAATCTGCGTGAAACATACCACACAATGGAACAGAAATGACAAATTTAAGGACTGTCATTCGAAAGTGTTATACGAATTTGGATTTTACTGTAACGGAATAAGAACTACTATAATTAAGAGTTTTATTTTAGAGTATTCTCATAGCATGGACACCTACATTGATGAATTTTTTATACAATTTAGTTAATTAAAAATATTTAAAAAATCTTATACACCCTATTGTCAGTTTATAATGGTCATTCTATTTACACCGCGTGTGATAGGTAATAGGAACATATTTCAAAATATATGTAAACTACATGCAGTTTTTAACTTTAGAAAACTTAAAAATAGTCAAATATCACATTAAAATTATTGTTGCAATCGATAACGGGTAAGTAGGTATATAGTTAGTTACTATATTACGTAGGTACATACTTATAACTAATTTGTTGTTTCAGTCTGTGCATCCGTGTTGTTTGTAACGGCATCTGGAATAAATCCACAGTATTATGTCTTATGGTATATTGCTGTGGGGAGCTGCTGCTGAGATAGAGACAATCTTTATCTTACAAAAGCGTGCAATTCGAGCCATATATGAAGTGGATCCTAGGGAATCCCTGAGAGATATTTTTAAAGAAATTGATATTTTAACTTTACCAAGTCTGTATATATTTGAAAATATTATGTATGTTCGTAAAAATTTGAGCAAATTTAAATCAAACAGTGACACTCACGATTATAACACTAGGAATAAAGATAAAATAGCGGTGCTAGGTTTTAGATTAGCAAAGACAAATAAAAGGTCCTTCTTAGGAAATTGTGTGCGGTTTTATAATAAATTGCCCAAACATATTACAACGCACACAGAAAGAAAATTCAAGTTGCATGTGAAGAATATTTTGATAAAGAAATCTTACTACACAGTTTGTGATTACTTAAACGACAAAAATGGACTGGTTCGCCTCTGCCAAGCTAGCGCCTAACACCTACGTAATGTAAATTAAGTATTGTAATAATTTTACTATATAGTATGTACTTAATACATTTTTAAAAAACGTTTAAAAGAATGGCCCCGAGTTTCTTGCCCGTTCTTCTCGCAGTGGCTCTATAATTTTTGTTTGCTGAACGTGGCAGTACAATGTAGTATATTTCAATATTAAAATTTGTAATTGACCTTCGTAAGAGCGTCGTAGACGCCTACATTGAATAAATGATTTTGACTTTGACTTTGACTTTGAATAGCAGAAACAGATTAAACAGAGGATAAGTGTTTGTATGTTGTCTCAGGTCTTCGCGATCACACACAGTAATTAAACAACTTTAAACGGTAGTAAAGGTATAAATGGAGTATATTTAGTAGAGTACACTTCATCCATTTCAACGTGGTCAACTCTCGCACAAATTGTCGCATTTATAACATTAGATTAGTGTGACAAAAATGGCGTGTTGCTGCACAATGGCCACACAATGCCTTGGTTATACAGTTAACGATATAATTATCTTTTGACCACTATCTCACCTGTGGCACTAAGGACAGATACCGAAACATACAATTCGGTGCTTGGTGACAGATTTTCTACTTGAGGACATCCTCAAGTAGAAAATCTGTAAAGTATCTGTAACAATATTTTCTGTTGAGGGGCGCGTCGAGTGACGTGCACAGAATAGTAACACTTACAATGTGAGGTGTGGTCCCTGGCGAGACCGGTCCCCTTGGGGAGTGCAGGGGGTGGGGGAGGGTGGTGGGGGGTGGATGCTATATGCAGGTAGTCTTAAGGTGCATGGAGAGCAGCCCCTTGGCGACGAACCCGCGGCCGCACAGTCCGCACGTGTAGGGCCGCGCCCCGCTGTGGTACCTGCATGTATAATAAATCTCTGTTTTACAAAACAATATAAATCACGCCTGTATATACCCAAAGGGGTAACATGAGTTTCAAACACCCGTGTTTCACCGGATATGTCTTAGGAGGAGAGCCTGTCTACGGAGTAGGTATACACAGTGCGGTGCCGTTGGAGCGTGCGTTGCTGCAACATGAATGTACGATGTTGTTGAACGCTCTACTTCTGCTATTTATGAGATATTAAATACTGACAGCTGACCGAAATCACACCACTGGATCTGAGAAGCGTAATATGGTGCAATCATTTAGATCAGGTATGGGCAACCTTTGGAGTGTTGCGTGCCAAACTTTACAATAGTCACGCGGACCAAAACAATAAAAAACTTATTTCTTACACGACTGTCCAAAAAATAAGTGTTATGTTTTCAGGATTCAAGTAAGTTTGTGAGTTTCTTTATTCCACTATACCTTCTAAACGGGTCAACCAATTTAAATATACAAATTAGTCTTGATACCGCCAAGTTAAACTAGGAACATAAAAAAACAATCTGACGTGTTTTGGACGCCATATTGTGAGACATTTTTTTTATCTATAGAGTGGTGTACCTCTTAAAATAAAGGGATTTCAACTTGCAGATTTAATTTCAATGGAACGATAAAACTTTTAACCAAAAAAGAAATGCAGTCGGATTTTATACTTTATAATATATATATTGTTAATTTGGTCTTGTTTAACTATACATTTTTTAGATTAATTTTGAAGTTAATTCATGTGTAATGGTTATTGTGATACTTGATTCTGAACTTCGGGAACAAGTTTAGCTAAACTTTTTTCTAAAGTCGGAAAATCTATTATTGTAAATTACTCCGACAGTAATATAATTTCGCGAAATGTCAAATAGTCTGGCGGGCCGGACAATGCCCACCTATGTTTTAGATTTAGGCTTCGTTTACAGGAAGAGCAGATCTACAACAGATGAAGCTACCATCCAATCGTTACTTAAAGTCTGGTTGTGTTCAATTTCAATCAAAAAAACATAAAATCACACAAAACAACATATCTCAAAATTCTTCTCATAAATACAAAATCAAACCTAGGACCTACCGAAAGAGCGCGGTCCTCTAACACAGGTATCTGTATACTTAAAGGGGGTCTCAAACCCATGAAATGTATTGTAGATTATGTTTACTGTAATCACAGATTACCCCCTCTAGATTCCGCAAACAAGAAAGAGGTCGCGCGCCACGCATCGGTCCAAATGGTTAGATATAAATGAACGCTTTGAATCATAGCTTCAGTTTCGACCAAGTGTCACACCCGTAAGCGCCTATACGCTCCCGTGTTATAGCGCCAGTGAAAATTTGTTTTGAATTAACAAAATAAGATAAAATTCTATCTAGTTATCTTGGAGTTCAAATTACCAAAAAGACGAATAAGATTTAATTAATAAGTCAGATAATCTTGTTTTACTGGTTATAAGAGGGGTCAGAGTATACTGGTACTAATTGGGTAAAGATCGTTACTTGTCTCTGTTCCACATGGTAGCTGTTACAAGCTTTGTCTCGTTTTGGCGAAAGCACGTGCAACGCTAGTGTTGTGAAATTCTCTAAATTAAAGACGGTGTCGACATCGAAATAATATAAACATTAAAACAGCAGTCAGTATATAAGCCTAGCAATTATATTTTTGAACAACACATTTTTTTTAAGGTTTCCTATATACCCACCAGGGAATAACAAGTTTAACATCGTTTTTTAACCTTCCAAAAAAGGAGTACGTTCTCATTTCGTATGTTTTTTTAGGGTTCCGTAACCAAAGGGTAAAAACGGGACCCTATTACTGCGACCTCGCTGTCCGTACGTCCATCCGTCCGTCTGTCACCAGGCTGTATCTCAAGAACGGTGATAGCTAGACAGTTGAAACTTTCACAGATGATGTATTTCTGTTGCCGCTATAACAACCACAGAAAAGAGAAAGCAATAGAAAGGTGAAGGGGGCGTGGCCCGCGAGCCTAACATAGTCCTAAACAGGAGTATTTACGTCAACGGACTATAATGCTACTGACAGTCGACCCGCGGTTAACGCGCCGCATGCATCTCCGTAAATGTATATGAAAATGCCGCGTTGTGCTGTTATAAATTGCAGATTCAATAGCGATATCACAAATGTAAACAAAATAGGAATATCCTATCACCGGAAAACATAATAAATTGTTCCTAAATGTTTTATATTTCGCTGATGAACAAAGTCGGTGCGATCTGACATATAGTGATTGATGATTTTTTCTATCGACAAAATGTTGTCGATAAATTATTATTGTTAGTCACTAAATGTCACCTCATTCCAATATCTGATTTGGAGCTTTCTTGTTAGACTTACAGAACAATAACCATCTGTTATGCTGCTTTTAGTGCATATAGAACTTTTATCAGGACGTAAAAATAGACGTGTAGATCAGAAGGTTAACATCAATTAAATTAACAAATTATTCATATATTTACAAGAACAGGCAAATTTTAAAGGTTAGGATTTCAACTTAAACTCTTGTTTTGTGGCTCCTTTAGGCACCACCACAATTTCGGCAATGTCACGTAGATAGACCATCAAACGAAGGAGATTGTTTAGTTTTAATGAGTTATGTCCGGTGAGAACTGGCCAAGGCAAAATTGGTGCTGAAACATAAGATATTAGTTCATCTGTCTACTGGACGAACACAAATACACACACACCCTCACACACACACACACCCACAAATTTATTATATATAGGGGAATAGGGGAAATATAGAACACCTGGAAACAACTTTTGGATAAGTTATATAATATGTAGAGAGAAGAGTTTATTTATAACCTATTATTTATTTATTTAGTGTAACATAACTGCTGTTCACGTGTTGTGTAGGGGTTTAAGTTTTTTGGCTTTGTTCTTCGTAAATAGTTTGCCCATTTGATTATATCGTTGCGAACGGTAACTATAAACATATACAGAATTAATCCATGTGAACCTAATGTATTATGTTTATTAAAGTGCTCAATGTGTTCCTATAAATGTTGTATCTTTTGAGTTTACCTTATGATTCCCTTTTCGTAGAAAATCTAGTAAGATAGGTAGTTTATTACTAACTCAATATATCTCAATCATACTAACTTAACTAATAGTACCTTATTACATGGAATCGCATCCTGCCAAACATCTTACAAGTTATTGAGCCTATGTATTTTTGATAACTGCTCTCTATCTTGGCAATTCTCACAAATTCATCTGCAATTTACCTCTTGTTATATATACCACGACTTCGACCTTGACCTCGCCTTTTATTTTTATGAACCCCTATCTGTGCCTATCTCTAATACCACCCTTTACGCGAATTTCATGTGTTTGTAATAATTTTACTACAAATAAGCAAGCCTATTATAACATATTATTAAGCTGTGAAATTAAGCTGTGCTTCGCAGTAATAGCTTTATTTTATTTTTATCGTCTTTTTCTTATTCAGCATCATCATTGCTGAAGGTCATGTCTAGGTCTGAAGTAGTGTTAATCGCTCGATGTACTATGCTCTTCCACATGCTTCTGTTTTCAGCGGTCTTTTAAGCTTTTGGTATAGAAATACTAGTGAGCTATATGGTTCAGTCAAGATGCTTAGATGCCTGTCATTACTACATATTCAAATGATTATATAAAACCGCATGAAAACTTATTATAGCACAAACGCACAGCACATCAACGCATAACCTATAAATCGTTTTAGGTCGAAGGAAAAGTTTATCGATAAAATGTACTACATCACTGGCTAGGATACCACTTTTTGTACCGAATAAATAAATAAAATAAGATCAAATTTGACTAGCTAACCCAATAAATATATTCTCGTAACCATTTTTTGTGCAGTTATTTGTGACTATTTTTCAATTGTCTTATCTCAAATTTTACCAAGGAACGATTTTAAAATTGAAATCATACTTGACTGAGCCGAGACTGCACAATTACTGTACAGATATTGTCAACTGGCAACTTGCGATAGCTTGACATAGTTCACAAGAAATTCAAACTTACCACTATTTAGATAAGGTGTATTTTCAACTGTTATAAATTGGCTTATTAAACGTTTCAATTGGGTAAAAATGGGACTAATCAGGGAATCGGATTGTTTGTAGTGAACAATAAAGATATAATGTCACGTATCATTTACATGTGTTGAACTGGCTACGCTCGTTTTCTAAGGAAACTGACATGGCTGCCACTCTAAATAGTATTTTATATCTCTATGATAACAACAAATACAAAAAGTTGGCAATGTGCGAGTCGGACTCAAAAAAGGTTATTAAAGGTTATATGAAGTCTAATGTTGTATAGCTAATGGTACGGAACCTTTCGTGCGCGAGTCCGATTCGCACTAGGCCGATTTTTTTTGTTTTTCTTACCTCAGTACTTTTGTGTGGGTGAACCGATTTTAAAAGTTCTTTTTTTGTTTGAAAGCTGTTGCTTGTCATCTGCTTCCATTTAAATTTCATAAAAATTGGTCAAGCCGTTATTGAGTTACACTCCGATAACTGAACAATATTTACTTGATGATATAGTCGTTGACAATGAAAGACAATCGATCCCGTAAGTAGCAAAGGTCACGGTTTTTTACCAAAAATGGAACCGACTTCAACACCCAAAAAGTTAAATAACATGTCGAAGTCGGTGCCATGCGCACAGTATTGTGATAATAAGTACTTTTGAACTATCATGGTACAACTTCAACAAGTTATTTCACACTTTTGGGTGTTGAAGAAGGTTCCATTTTTTGGTTAATTTATTTTTTTAAATTTTATATATACCTAGGTAAGTACATACGCATCTAAGTCAACAAGTAGGTATTTGAAGAAAATATAATACTAACTATATTATTTTTTAAATGTGCAGCACGAAAACTACCTTGATTGTTCAGAGAAGTCTAGGTAAAAATATAAATAATATTTTTATCGACAAGATTCAAACGTAATTATCGCAAGTATAATATGTTCCTACGACTCAGCCCATCCCTACGGTGAGCGTCCGCTTGGTATAATAACTAGCGCGACCTTGAAATAGCCAATGAGAGCGCTTTTGTTTTAGTCCCCGCAACCCGCACCTACCTCTAACTGTGGTGATCTCGGGTACGAATAAAAATCTTGTAATGTGGTATCTAGAGGGGGTAATCTGTGACTGTAATAAAAATATTTGTATTGTATAATCAAAGATGCCTTTTGCGTACTTTGTGACCTTCCCAACACTTTCGACTGGTTGATAACCGCACACTTATTGCCGCACTTATAAACTCTAATTGGCATTAATTTCATGGACGCGGGTTCAAATCACGCACATGACTTAAATTTTTCCTCTCGTATATTTGTGATTTTGTAACAAACATTAAGTAAACAATGTAACAGTATTAATGTTATAATAAAAAAACTTGTATTATATGAGCACCATCTTTAATCTTCAGCAAGGCAGAGAGACAATCACATCATTGACAAGTATTGTCTTCTTTAAAAACCATAGAGTAATTACTGCATACGTGGAAGGTCCAAACACTATTTAGGCTATGTAGCTATACAACATTAGACTTCATATAACCTTTAATAACCTTTTTTGAGTCCGACTCGCACATTGCCAACTTTTTGTATTTGTTGTTATAGCGGCAACAGAAATACATCATCTGTGAAAGTTTCAACTGTCTAGCTATCACCGTTCTTGAGATACAGCCTGGTGACAGACGGACGGACGGACGTACGGACAGCGAGGTCGCAGTAATAGGGTCCCGTTTTTACCCTTTGGTTACGGAACCCTAAAAAAACATACGAAATGAGAACGTACTCCTTTTTTGGAAGGTTAAAAAACGATGTTAAACTTGTTATTCCCTGGTGGGTATATAGGAAACCTTAAAAAAAATTTGTTGTTCAAAAATATAATTGCTAGGCTTATATACTGACTGCTGTTTTAATGTTTATATTATTTCGATGTCGACACCGTCTTTAACTTAGAGAATTTCACAACACTAGCGTTGCACGTGCTTTCGCCAAAACGAGACAAAGCTTGTAACAGCTACCATGTGGAACAGAGACAAGTAACGATCTTTACCCAATTAGTACCAGTATACTCTGACCCCTCTTATAACCAGTAAAACAAGATTATCTGACTTATTAATTAAATCTTATTCGTCTTTTTGGTAATTTGAACTCCAAGATAACTATTCATACCATTTCATTGTACATATAGAATTTTATCTTATTTTGTTAATTCAAAACAAATTTTCACTGGCGCTATAACACGGGAGCGTATATTTATACCGTTCGAACATATTCAAAATCGGACAAGTTGACATGATACATTTTTTGGGAATTATAACTGACAAAAATTTAAATTGAAAAATGCATGTAGACCAACTGTGTACCAAACTTGAGCGTTACGTTTTCGCATTGAAAAAAATAGAACTGTCTCCATGGAAGCTGCACTAACAGCTTACCATGGTTATGTGTCATCTTTAATAAGTTATGGTCTAATGCCCATTCCCACAGGAAACTCAGTAGATATGGACAGAGTTTTCAAAATGCAAAAGCGCTGCGTACGTGTGATAAATGGAGCCTGGTTCTTAGACAGTTGTAGACCACTATTTAAGAAATGCAATATCCTTCCTCTGCCCAGTATGTACATCAGAGATGTTTGTGTTTTTATTAAATTCCATCCGGACTATTTTAAGAAGCGCAGTGAAGTAATGACTAGACAAAAAAGAGAAAAAATTGTGAACCTGATTTATCAACCTCGATGTAGTAAAGATATTTATAAAAGAAACGCGTATAATATGTGTGTATTTATGTATAACAAACTTCCAAAAGAGTTGTTATTATTAGAAAGACATAAATTTAAGAAAAGGTTAAGTGACTGGCTCTTGCATAGTTGTTTTTATGATATAAAGGAATTTGTTAATTATTGTGACAAACTTGTATAAATATTTGCACGTCTGCATGCAGACTGATTACAATGACTGATGTACTCTATAAGACCATTCAACGAATATTTGTACCACTGTGTTATGTAATCTTGCAAATATTTTTTTCTTATTCTTATTCTTAATGCTTATACATCAGTTTACATTCTTATAAAACAATTACTGCTCTACAATAAATCAGTGTTTGAAAGATTATCATAGGGTTTGTTTCCTACAGTAACGTTCCCTGGTCTTCGCACTCATCACATACAGTGATGATTATACACACCTGCAGTGTAACAACACAACAACTTCCAAATCACTTAATTTCATGCCCGTTCTCTGACTTCATTCACGTTCAGTCACTTCATACCCCTTTTCCGTTAATTGTGGCGGTAGAATTTATAATCTTTCAATGTTAGATTTTGTTACACTATCTTCTATCTGTATATACTATAGTTACAGATGCCTGGTTTGAATAAATTATTTTGTCTTTCCGTTTCCAGTGAGAGTGCACTAGGTGTATGTGTGTGTGCGCGCGTACCTCTCGTGTATGACGAGCGTGGAGCGCTGACTGAACGCCTTCCCGCAGTGCGAGCACACGTGGGGCTTCTCCCCCGAGTGGACGCGCTCGTGCAGAGTCAGGTTGCATTTCTTCACGAACCCCTTGCCGCACGTTCTGGAAATCACAATGTGTATATCTATACAGACACATACAGGAATATGGCAATTTCACTACTTAACAACATTAAACATTTTAAGGTAATGAATAGATTCAGGCGTTACTTTGCGGAAATCCATATTTAATAATAACAAATACTTTTAAAAGTATCCTAAAAAACATTAAATAATATTTAAATAAAACACTTAAAAAAGCATAAAATTATATATCTAGTGACAATTCCGCCTAATTTTCCTGTTATCTACGTGACGTCATAAACATCACGCAGCCTAACCGGAAGAATACCCGACTAGTTTCGCTTCTAAACGAAGCATCTTCAGGAGGTCTTGACTTACCGAGCGCACGATCGAGACTAAACGGCCAGCGGCTAAACACGCCTTTATATAGGCCCGATCGTGACTCACTGTTCTTTGTTGTAGCTTACAATTGGTAAAGATATACGTTTTTATAGTGATAATTATATAAAAATGTTATTGAATTGTTAACAGAATATTTTTAAGTTATATATGGTATGTTTAGTGTTTACAAATATGAGAAATATTGAATAATATAGTAAACAATATTAGGAAACTAGTTTTAACTTAAAATTATGAAAGGGTCGCAGAGTGACGTCAACACTGGTTCGGCGGGTAGCTCGGTTCGGCAAGTAGGCAGCTTCCACGATGAAACAGTCACAGGACCTGCTTGTAGCTACTCGGGACACGTGGTGATGACGCGGTGGGTGGCGTGACTCGTAGCGTGACGTCATCACTGGTAGCTGGTTCGACGGGTGGCTTGGCTCGGCACGTTGTAACCTCCCAGGATTCTCAATATTTTTTTTTTTTATATAAATATATTAATTGTAAAACCCACATTATAATAATTAAATTAAGTAATAAATAATAAAGAAACATTAATAATAATAAAACTAAAACAACCTAACTTAAACTGACCTAACTGTAAACTGATAAATAAACTGATCCCGAAACTGATCCTAAAACAGATCCTATTTTTATTAAACTTAAAGATCGTGCTTGACTAAAAATTCTGATCTCAAATTTTCGATTTACTAAATAAGCCTAAAATAACATATTAAATATTTTTCTTTAATCTTACATTATTGTGATTTGAAATATGGCATGTGAATCGTCTAGTATAGTGGTAGGACCTTAAGAAGTGACCTATTGCAGTAATCCATTTTCTTTTAAGGTAATTAAGAAAGAACTTGTCTAACCTAACAGATAATACTCCTGAATAGTATCTCCTTAACCTAAAATTTTAATCTATCAAATTAAAATGTATATTAATAAAATGAGAATCCTAAAGATATCTATATGAACCTATTATACTAGTTTTTATACAATAGTATTTTTATAGTAAAATAATTGCAATTCAATCTAATATAATTTAGAATATTATTTGTTCATTTGATGATGTAAAGGAATAGAATTTGAATGTATTATTAGAATAATGTAGATATTCTGAATTAGTGAACATAGAATAACACCTCATAAAATATTGGAATTAGGTATCTAAGACCAATAGCAAATTATTAGGGAAACTGAAATCTAAAACTAGGTAAATCATTGTCAGAGTTGTTACGGAGATATATGTATATATTTCTAGAGCATAATTCAAGGTAAAGCAATTATAAGCGAAGTATCATTAGGGTATTGAGTCGTTAAAAATTAATGAAATTGTTAGGGTATTAAATCATTAAATGACTAAATAATCTTTGTATGGGAGCAAAAAATTGTTTCTTAAAACAAAATAGAAATTACGGGAAATTGAAATGAAAATCAAATAATATATTTTACAATTAGATAAAAGCAGATATATGAATCCTAAAGTAATTTGTACAGAACCCAAATCTAATACCACGTATATAAATTATTATTGTAGAGTTTCAAATAAAAAATAATAACCGAGAAAACCTGACATGAAATCTAGATAAAATTATTAATGTAGAATTTGGCTTAAAATAGCATGAGTATAAATAACTATAAATTAGGTATGTATTGGCTATTGTAATGAAAACCATATGAAACAAGAATTTACTTGAATGATGTACTCATAATAATATATTGTCATGACTCCTAAGACTTCCTGAGATTTCCTCAAAAATTGCAAAACATATTAAAGCTTAACAATAAGAACCTAAGATGCATAACTGCTTATCTAGTATAGTAAGTGAATTATATTAGAAGATATTTTCTCTAAAGTACCTAACATAGTAACCTAGATCTCTAGGAAACTAAGACTAAACTATATTTTATTATGTTTTGTGAGAGACTGATAAAGGAAATATACTAAAAATGGATAATCAATGAATTACGTAATCACATTATATTTTAGGCGACTTTAATCATTTTTAAGATCTAAATAGGAAAGGAGAGATTAAAATTAATTTAGATTATATACTATAAAATCCGTATTATGTATTTCTAAACGAACTTAAATCTATCGGAAATTATAAAGGAAACTATGAGATATTGACTATTGTATTCTAAAATACAAATTGACAATTTACTTCCTCAACTTATATTCACAGCGTCATATAGTAAACTGGATATTAAAATAAGATTATATTAGAGTAAGAATTGCACAACATTGTTTGATGAAATTTGATTAAGTAAATTGAATTATTAAAATTGGTCTAATTAAAAAAAGTAGAAGAATGGACTAGACTGATAGTTCATAGATTATTTTGACTGACTTCGACACTATTAAATTTTGAAAGTTTAACGTTTATTGGAAGTAAACTGGCAAATAGGCATTTTATAATATATTGTTATTATAAAATTTGATTATTTGATAAGTCACAACTTTGATATTTAGATGGATCCATCGTATATTAGTTAGCAGTTTTAAGGAAAAGTTCAAATGCTGAAGTGCCAGGGACTTGCAACCCCTGGAGTACGTTTCAGAAGGCCTTCTTTACGGCGCACGACGCCAATGCTCATCGGTTCACTTAGGTAAAGCCTTCTCCTTAAATCAAATACTGCTTAACTTCCTAATTTGAACACATTATTGAATAATTCATAATATCCATATAATGAGTGTCATTGATTGATTATTTCTCAATTTACTTTTACATATTTCGTACATGACATCATGTCTAGTTAGTTAATATCATTGATATGATACCTTTCGGTTTGAAATAGAATGTTATTTAAAGTATTATGGTACAATCCATATTATTATTTAATTTCAATGAAAAATTTGGTTATATATTTTAGGACTTACTTTGCCTAAGTTTTGTAAAATCACGTGTTTGTGATATCAAAAGTGGATTATATTTATACTCTGACTCAAGTACTCAAATATGAATATATAAAGTTTAGAGGAGTTATTTATATTCCCTCTGATTTTCTCATGTCGAATATAACATCTTTCATCCTTACAGCAGAAAGACTTATTGAAGGTGTGGTCGCATTTGCACCAATATTCAACAATGTATCATCATGGTTGAATATAATTTATATTTCATATTGTTGTTTACATATATACGAGGACTTACATGCCTCATTCTTGTCGTAAAGGTGTCAATCCATATTGGTTGAATAAACTTAAAGCATTCGTTATATCCACTTAAATACTTGAGTAGAATAATCATACACATTTATAAGTTAGTTTAGACAAAATACATTTTCTGGAACAATATTCAGAAAACATTGGGGTAGGATTAGGACACGAAATCAATATAATTTACTATTGCAGTAGATTAGAACTGATAGACCCAAGAATACTAGTGTATACTAGTTGAATAGTGTACCAATCCCGTAAATTTTATAATACTCAAATAATTCAATGTAAACTTACGTACATAACTTTTCTCCACATGATTTTTGTGTTCTACACATATCTCCTTATAGTAGGTTTTCCATTTTTTAATATATTTCTTATATTTTAGATTTAAGTGAAAATTACGTTAAGAAATACTATGAGGATTTTAAGTTTTCTTGTCATTTTGTATTCTTGACAGATCCTCTCAACATTTTCAAACTATTCTATGCCTCTTTCTTTTTAAACATAAAATGAGGTCACAATCTCATTCCAGATTTAAGACATCAAAAAGGTTAGCATACACAAATGCTGACTATAAAAATTTCTTACTTAGGATGAATAATTTATTTCTGATCTTTAGATTATCTACCATATTCAATTACATTATTCATATTTAGTGACGGAACTTCCTACTCAAGGTCTGTTCCGTTACAACGTTATGAAAAAATAATAAACAAATATTACAAATAATGTTTAAATTATTAGGTTTCAATTTGATTTAATCTGTACTTAATTAAATGCTTTACATTTTTCTTGTAATTATTCAATTTGACTCCTTTAATGGCTTATTTGATAATTGCGTAGTCCATTAGACATTGATTTGACTCGTTACGTAATACTTGGAGGGGAGAGCAAACATGGCCAGTTGTAGGGAGAATTCGAGTCAGTCTTCAAAAGATTCTCGAAGTGGCCGGACGTTACAGTACTTAATACGCAAAGTGCCGTGTATAATATACGACAGTAATATAGGTATACAGTGTTAGATAGTGAATTTACCCTAATTGTGGAAGATAAGTGTGAAATATAGCAGTTGTGACATGGTAAGCCGGAACTTTATTACAAAATAGTTTGTGGCGGCAGATTATCACTAAAAATACGTAACAGTGGGGATGAAACCAATTGAGTCTGTTCATTCAGCAGCGCGAAGCTTACACTATGTTTCGATATTTCTAACTGTTCTAATACACATAACCTAAACCCCTTGTCACAACAGTGTAAGATTTCAAACGTATTACAATCGAGGAGTTGATGACCGCTTTCAATTAAATGTTTGGCAAAATGAGACTGTTCGGGATGGTCGTTTCTAAACGCGGATTTATGTTCTTTATATCGGATATCAAAATTACGGCCAGTTTGACCAATATAAACGCTGTTACATTCGTCACAGGTAAGTTTGTAAACACCGGATTTTTTACCGTTTTCCAGTCGATCTTTACCGTTACATAAATGACGTAGACAACTGGCCATGTTTGCTCTCCCCTCCAAGTATTACGTAACGAGTCAAATCAATGTCTAATGGACTACGCAATTATCAAATAAGCCATTAAAGGAGTCAAATTGAATAATTACAAGAAAAATGTAAAGCATTTAATTAAGTACAGATTAAATCAAATTGAAACCTAATAATTTAAACATTATTTGTAATATTTGTTTATTATTTTTTCATAACGTGCCGAGCCAAGCCACCCGTCGAACCAGCTACCAGTGATGACGTCACGCTACGAGTCACGCCACCCACCGTGTCATCCCCACGTGTCCCGAGCAGCTACAAGCAGGTCCTGTGACTGTTTCATCGTGGAAGCCGCCTGCTGGCCGAACCGAGCTACCCGCCGAACCAGTGTTGACGTCACTCTGCGACCCTTTCATAATTTTAAGTTAAAACTAGTTTCCTAATATTGTTTACTATATTATTCAATATTTCTCATATTTGTAAACACTAAACATACCATATATAACTTAAAAATATTCTGTTAACAATTCAATAACATTTTTATATAATTATCACTATAAAAACGTATATCTTTACCAATTGTAAGCTACAACAAAGAACAGTGAGTCACGATCGGGCCTATATAAAGGCGTGTTTAGCCGCTGGCCGTTTAGTCTCGATCGTGCGCTCGGTAAGTCAAGACCTCCTGAAGATGCTTCGTTTAGAAGCGAAACTAGTCGGGTATTCTTCCGGTTAGGCTGCGTGATGTTTATGACGTCACGTAGATAACAGGAAAATTAGGCGGAATTGTCACTAGATATATAATTTTATGCTTTTTTAAGTGTTTTATTTAAATATTATTTAATGTTTTTTAGGATACTTTTAAAAGTATTTGTTATTATTAAACATTTTTTTATTGCCAAATAGTACACATACCTGATCTCCTCGGTGACCATCAATACGGGTTCCGCCAAAATCAGTCTACTGGGGATCTTCTAGCGTATGCCACTTATATCTGGAGCGAGGCCATTGAGAAACAAGGGGAAGCGCTTGCCGTCTCCCTAGACATCTCTAAGACCTTTGACAGGGTCTGGCATGACGACCTTATCAGCAAGCTTCCCGCATACGGCCTGCCTACAGGTTTTCGTGCATGGATATCTGACTTCCTGAGGGATCGTTCATTACGAGTAGTCGTTGACGGCTGCTCGTCTGATCAAATGGGTATCAATGCCGGTGTTCCCCAGGGGTCAGTGCTCTCTGCAACGCTCTTCCTGCTGCATATCAATGATCTACTGAAGCTTTTGGGTATGCAGACGACAGCACGGTTGTAGAGAGCTACACATCTATCGCACGAGCCAGTGAACCGGAGATCCAGAAACTCAGAGAAGCTATGGTCGAACGCTTGAACTAAAGGCAGTATCTGATTGGGGCGATGCCAACCTGGTCAAGTTCAATGCCAACAAGACCCAGGCGTGCCTGTTTTCCGCTCAAAGGAGACCATTCCAACTGTCTCCTACATTCCGAGATGTATCCATGCCGGTCACAGACCACCTAGACCTCCTTGGTATCACTATATCCTCGACTCTAAATTTTGGCTCGTATAGCCGCTAAAAAACTTGGCATCCTCTCAAAGGTGATATGGTACTTTACACCGGAACAGATGCTTACTTTGTACAAAGCTCAAGTAAGGTCTTGTGTTGAGTACTGCTCTCACCTCTGGGACGGTTCTGCCAAATACCAGCTTGAGGCACTTGAGTCGATTGAGAGGCGCGCCAAGAGGTTACTTTCTGAGGGAGTCTTGGCTGCAAAGCCTCGAGCACCGCCGTAGATTTGCTTCCTTATCGGTCTTTTACCGGATACATTTCGGTGAATGTGCACAGGAACTACACGATCTAGTTCCGCCCTCCCCCTTTTTCCATCGGACGTCCAGACAGTCGGAGAGGCGCCATTCGTACATGGTTGATATTCCCAGGACTCGTACGAAGCACTTCGCTTCCACTTTTTTCGTGCGTAATGCCGGGTACAGACCAAGCGAACGAGAGCGAGCGTAGGGTAACGAGCGAGCGCAAACGAATAAGTGTGGACGTTATGCCGTAAGCAAGCGAAGCCAAACGAAGGGCTTCGTTCGCCTTCGGCCGTGCTCCGGCGGCTGTCGGTACATCAAAGAGAAATGAAACGAACGTTCGGCCGCGGTGTGGACGGACGAGCAAATGCTCATTCAGTTGCGGCGGTTGCATGCAACGGACGTTTCGATCCAGAGAATAAATTGTAGCAATTTACGATTATGGAATGGTCTAATGACATATTGCTAATGCTGATAGAGCCCTATAGGCAGAAACCAAAGCTTTGGGATCCTAAACATGATGAGTGCAAGATAAAAAACCGGCCAAGTGCGAGTGGAACTCGCGCACGAAGGGGGTACCATTATCTGTAACCTAATCTTGCAAGTTATAGACACTTCGCAGTGTCCGATTGAGCTGGACAGGTACGTTCCTATCCTAGGTAGGTACGAACTCTAAATAGTGATCTCACTAATTGTTTATTTTTAAAGTAAATATTTTTAATACAACTAAATATTCGGTGAATATTTCAAGGTTCTACCTGTTTTCATTATTTTTTTTTTCGCAAATAAACGAAAAACCTCTTTTATTTTATTTTAATAAATTAGATTTAAAGAGAACATAAAATTAAATATTCTGTGAATAGTTAAAGCGTCTACCTGTCACCGTATTAGTATCGAGCAAGAAACCGTAAAAAAATCAAGTTTGTTGTATGGCAGCCCCCCTTAAATGCTTATGTTATTTTTAGTATTTGTTGTTATAGCGGTAATAGAAATACATCATCTGTGAAAATTTCAACTGTCTAGCTATCATCGTTCTTGATATACAGCCTGGTGACAGACGGACGGACGGACAGCGAAGTCTCAGTAATAGGGTCCGTTTTCACCCTTTGGGTGCGGAACCCTATAAAAGAAGATGGATTGTCTACTACCATCCACTAGTGCCACCGTTTTCTTCTAGACCGAGTACTTTCGTTTATATATATATATATATATATGCATCGCTAGCCACTAGAAGATCGTGGTCGTCCATGATCACAAAAATACTATGTGAGTAGCGCTACGCCACCACCGTGGTTCGCCGATTGTCGATGAACTTCAATGCGTTCACTGAGTGTGGACACAACAGCGAAAGCGAGCGAGCATGCGTTACTGGTCGGCAAATCCCACTCGTTAGCATTCGCTCGGTCTCGTTCGCTTGGTCTGTACCCGGCATAAGAAGAGCGAAAGAGTGGAACTCCTAACCGTTGTCAGTTTTTCCCCATGAATACAACATGGGTGTTTTCAAATCGAGAGTAAATAGGTTTCTTCTAGGTAAGCGTGCTCCATCTTAGACCACACCAATGCATCAGGCAGGGTGTGGTCAAACGCGAACCTATCATGATTAAAAAAAATACAGGCATGAGGCATGATGCTAAGTGGTCACTGTTAACTAGATGGACGTTTGAAAGAAACACGAGGTTTCACCAAAGCGCAAATGTTATAGTGCGATTGAGTCAGCGAAAGGAAGATTGCATTTTTCACACACACATGCAGGTTGCGTGATGAGCTAGTGCTGGGCACGGAAGGCTCCCCGGTCCTCCCAGGAGCACTGACAGGTACACCAATTAACGGGACAGCCTCCCATTGTTCGGTTAGTCCGGGTTCGGATCCCCTACTGACTGGCGGGCGGCCACCGGACACCCGTTTCACCGGTGATCCCTAACCCCGTACTACGTCATCACGCTTGGCCTTGGCTTAGCACTGATCCAGACCTAAAATTTCGCTGACACTGTGACATTTCGGCAAGGAGGAGACTGGAACCTGGTCACTAATTCCGGAACACAACTAGAGGTTGTTATGGCTGAATACTCTAAACCAGTGGTGGTAGCGGTTGCCTGTTACAACAGGCTGCCCGTTCGCAGGAAATCGTATTCTTTCTCCGTTTTTGCACGGATTCAAAAACATTTTATAGCAAATATTGCGCTTTTAAAAAAACTAACTTGAAAAAAGGCAGCGGTTCTCAATTTAACAGTTTATTTTTCTTTATGTGATTGTGACAGAACAAGCACGAGGCCTCACCTGATGTTAAGCGGATAAACCTCTGTCTATAACAGATACATTACATCATGTGACGAATTCCACTGCGCCTGTCACATTGAGACATACAGTTGTTAAGTCTCATGTGCCTGTAATTTTTCTGACTCTCAAGGACTGCTACCAGATCACACTGTTAAGTGCTTGGCTACAGATTTTCTAATTGAGGGTGGTAGCTAGCCAGGCGGTCTTCAAAAATCTTCTGGGTGAGCGCGCTGCATCATCGATCGCATCATCACTGAACGTTAGGTGAGATAGTGGTCAAGTGCTACCCAGTACGGTATATAAAAAACATCTTGGAATTGTTAGTTCAAAAATAGAAACGATACAGTTGGGGAGGTAGTGTAGTGTAGTGTATAGAGAAGGTAAGGTAGGTACTAACTTGCAGACATTGGGCTTGTACCCTGTGTGTATCCTGATGTGGAACTTGAGATGCTCTCTGGAGGAGAGCGCCTTCCCGCACACGTTGCAGAGGTAGTTCCGCTCGCCCGAGTGCGCGCGCAGGTGCCGCCGCAGCGAGTTGAGGTGCGCGAACGCACGCGCGCACACGCCGCAGCGCAGCGCCAGCGCGCGCGTCGCCGCCTCGGGGTGCGCGCGGGTGCGGTGCGCCTGCAGGTATCTGCCGCAACCATCCAACAACCTCTACTCTACTCTACCCTTCCATCTCATACTCTAACCAAATATACACGTAACACTGTGTAGATAGTGCCATCCACGAAGACGCGCCCCTCTCTTTTACAACAGAGGGAATCGCGGGGTGCGGGGGGCCTGACCCAAGCGACACTCACGAGCTGACACACAGATGCACACGAGTAGCCTAGTCTGCAGCGCGTTAATAAAGACTTGGCACGAAAGTTGCTCTACTTAATACTCGGCGAACAGCAAAGTGAGACTGGGTTAAACTATATCTCTCGCCGCGTACATGCATACACAACTACCCGCACACGCGTACGATAAAACTATGGCTTCGCGTAGAGCAAAACGTTATGAAAATGCTAAGAAACAATGTTGAAAAGAAAAAATGGAATCACATTTCACACGTAAGTAACTTGGTAACGTCATACGACATTACAAAATTACAAATTTACGAGAGGAAAAATTTAAATCATATGCGGGATTCGAATCCGCGTCCATCCACCCCTTTAGCCGGGGTTTGCTCAAATCCAATTGAGGTAACATGACAATAAGTAATAACTCATTTTTTTCCTAACGTTCCTAAACCATTTGGGATGGAGCGACATCTATATTTCAACTTACGTTGTACAACAAACAGACTAATTTTGCAATTAGCTTTAAACTTATTAATGATGACGCAACCCTATAATTTTAATATTTTTATGTTTGCAATAACGCATACTCTGCGGATAACATTACAAAAGTACAAATTTACGAGAGGAAAAATTTAAGTCATGTAATCCGCAGAGCATGCGTCATTGCAAACATAAAAATATTAAAAGTCACACTGTCGTGTGTTTAGAGCAGGCTCAATGCGCTGCTCGCAAAGTTATTTGGAGTGAGATCTGATCCCCATTTCCACGTGTCATGGTGATTCGAGAAACTGATACGTTGCGATGACGCGAATATTTGCACCGTCGTTGCACGGCTGTTAGGCAGGGGTGCCATAACCTGCCAATTTTCTAAAAATTTGATCCATCTGACCAGAATACGAATATTACAGAATACGCCGATGTATACTTTTTCTATTTGTTACTATCTTCTTTTGTACATCCTTTCTAAATATTCGAAACGGAGCCCCATCAAAGCGACTCTCGTCTGTCTGTCACGGGTCTGTACTAGTGTAAACGGAAATTTGTGTACAACGTTGCCCATCCGTGTATACGGATGTCAAAATCCGATTAAATAATTTTCAGGGGGGCGCCAGGGTACAAGAGGGTAGCCGTAAAAATAATGATTTTCTGTACCATAGCATATAGGGTGTTATCGTTTACTTTGAGTAGGGTAATATATTTCCTTATATTTTTTATCTAGAGTAATAAATATATGGCAGTCGTTTACGTTGCCAATGTTGGACAATTTTTACTACGGCGTCTATTTTAAATTTATGAAACTAGTAAATAATTTATTTATTAAGGTTTTCCTACGGAGTTAACACTAAACAATTATTTCCTACAGAGTTCAATAGACAATTTATAGTTTAAAGCAGTAGTAGTATCATAATATAAATACGTTCATTCTTTTGTTATAACGTTTCCTAACTAACGTATAACATTGTCCAAAAATATAAGAGCGGGTTCTTCAACAAGTACGTGTGTCTGTTATGATAGTAGTTTGTGTAGTGTGCCAAATAAATAAATAAAAATAAAAAAATCTCTTCAAAAAGCATTACTTTCATTTTGTAAATTTCACGTTTTAAAAGTACTGTTTTCAATCCTCTAATCAGGTAACTTCAAGCGTAGTTTCCAAGTATGAGGAATGAAAACAAATGTTTTAAAAATTACAACGACAGAACAAATTATAGTCATGTACGAGATTTGAACATGCGCCATCGACCCCATAGCCTTGGTATGCTCGGACCGCTAAGCTAACATGACATATGACTCATATCTCTCTCTCTCTCTCTCTGATTTGTCCTCTTGTTCTTAACCATCGTATGGAGATGGATAAGATAAAATAAGATAATTTATTGCCAAAAAGATTTATAAGTAAATACAATCGTTAGTGTGATTTGATTCTAGAATAATTAAAATTCTTATTGATTAATAGATTGACAGCGAGCCTCGTACTAAACACTAAGCCTTATTTAGTTAATAAACACACTTAATAACGTTGTGTTTATTAACTAAATATACTTACCAGCTAGCACTCACGGTGTTTAGTCGAAATCTCCGACCGGTGCTCGAGCAGTAAAGATGTTCATTCTCAAGGAATGCGGGCAGCCTCGAGGGCTGCTTGACGCGCACAGTTAAAGCGCGAAGTTAAAGTTTTTTTTAATGAGACTGCATAATATTTGTTACCTGCTCGATATCTTCAAGTGAATAAGAATTTCCTTGAAGCGGTTTACAAGTAATAATTTTAATTTGACTAAGTACTTATAATATAGATGTAAAGTGTAGAATGTAGGTGTGGATGTGTGTAAGAGATTGTGTATGAGAGAGTGAGAGGCTGTGCGCGTATGTGCCTGAAGTGAGTGGACTCACATATACTCGTTCACTCGTCCACTCGTTGGTTTTATACGTACTTTGCGTGTGAAATATATTGAGTGAGTGTGCTGAGCAGTAGTGGTTTCACACTAATTCTACTGTGTCTTTGTGAGATAGTTTTGAGCAGCCAATCCTTAACAGTTCTTTTGCAGGCATTGACTGAGATATTTTTCATATCGCACTTTTTTGCCACTTTGTTGTACACGTATGGGGGTGTGAAAAAGAAGGGCAGCATTTTGCTAATAAAGATGTAACAATTGGTTTTGGAATTCTAAAAACAAGTCTTGTCATGATTTTTTTGTTGTCTAAGTGACGTTTTATATCAATGTAAGTTTTATTGTAGCAGTAAAAAAATAAAGAGCTGGCGAACACGTAAAACTTGAAATTCATTGTAAAGAGCATCTATTCGAAAACAGAAAGGACTCCGGAGTGTGACTTTTATAAGCGCACGTTGTGCTCTTTCCATATTCATAAATAGCACTGGATGATAGACTGACATAAGGCAAACTACACTTGACGTAGCAGTGGAACCGGAGCACAGTCGCGAAGATTTTTTATAACATGGATTAGTTTACGTGTTTTGATGACAAATCTGCTATATGGTGTCTGTAGGATACATTGTCATCAATTGACACACCTAGAAATAGAACTAGTAATGCTCTCAATAAAAGTGTTCAATGCAGAATTAATACAAGGTTTTGTCAGAACGTTAGACCATTCATTTTATTTAATTCTGTTAAAACTGCATCAATGTTCGCTTTATTTCGCATTTTAGCCTTAGTTGATTGTGTACTTGACTTTCGAGAGATACGCTATAACGATAGCATGATCAGTAATTGCAGAATGGAAAATCAGCCCTGTGCTCTTAATTGATGATTTAATGAAAATGTGATCTAAGCATGAACGTAGTCTCGTCGGTTTGGTTATAGCGGGAAGCAGGCCAAGCGAGGTCATTAGGCACAGTAAGTCAGATTATTCCTCTGATATGTCACACAAATTTATGTTCAAATCACCAGCGACTGTGAAAGATGGTTTGTGTTTTAATTCACTTAAAGCTATATCAAGCAAAACGAAGTAGTGTCTGTGATTGCAGGGGAGCGGTAAATGCCTAGAATAACTGTTTTATGGTCAACATTTAGGGTAATCGTGTCATTATCCCTTATTTTAGATTTAAGTGCGATCGCGTTATACAATGACTTTACATAAATCACTACCCAGCCATTATTATTTAGTTGTTTTTGTGTGCGAATGACGTTATAACCTGGGTGAGACGTAAGTAGAGTGCCCTCTGTAAGCCAGCATACTGTTAAAACAACGGCATCAAAATTTAGTTTAAAACTTTTGGGCGTGACTAAAAAATCGTCGAAGTTACGTTGGTAACTTCTAATGAAACCACTTTGAAGTTAAGTGCAGTAAGTATTGTTACTAATAAATAGTAGTTTATGCAACTGTCATATAATAGAGGGTATTAAAACACAAGTGTAGTTTATGAAAAGAGACGCAGGCGAGTTTCGAAATAAGATTACACGAGTGTTTTAATACCTAATTATATGCAGTTGCATAAACAACTTTATTTAATCTCATGGCTATATATATATATATATATATATATAAGGTCACTTTTAATTCATCAACAATACTGCGGGGGGTGGTGTAGAATCGATAACTGAATGTGATCCACACATTTTTAATTTTCACATAAACAATTCAATACTAACTATTGCCTAAGCTGTGGCGCGTTGACTTTGAGAATGATAGCGACGACAACACTCGCGGCCGCCGTGGACAAGACTCACACTACACACACGTTCTAGGTATTCTAACGCATTGCGAGGGCAACGAACTCGGTAGGTTTACCTACGCATTGCGAGGGCAATGAACTCGGTAGGTATACCTACGCATTGCGAGGGCAACGAACTCGGTAGGTTTACCTACGCATTGCGAGGACAATGAGTCTTGTCCACGGCGGCCGCGAGTGTTGTCGTCGCTATCATTCTCAAAGTCAACGCGCCACAGCTTAGGCAATAGTTAGTATTGATTTTGTTTATGTGAAAATTAAAAATGTGTGGATCACATTCAGTTATCGATTCTACACCACCCCCCGCAGTATTGTTGATGAATTAAAAGTGACCTTATATATACATTAAATAAAATGCAATATAAAAACAAGGCGGTGCGCGCGCAGCGCGCTCACCACAGATAATGTGTACTTAAATTGAATTGAAACCTCCTTGGTCGGGACACACTGTACTTTAATAATAAAAATAGTTTTAAAGCATTGTTTTGTTAGGAGAATAAGGCATTAATTTTATTTTCTTAAAGAAATATGTAAATAAAATATGCCAATAAAAGTCTGTATTACATTTCATAGTTAGAATATTACCGAATGAGATTATATAAATAAATAAATAAATTGTTTCCACAAATCTACCGAACAAAAATTATGACATTCGATTCAGATTGTTTATTCAATTTCATCTGATATGTCAACTTAACCCATTGGTATGAAATAAAATTGAGAAACCTGTAATTAATACATAGCCAAGTACGTCATATTTCTTGTAATACAATTATTTATGTAAACTTTATTCTCAGAGGTTGTATTATATAATAGACTTGTTGCCAAAGTGCACTTTACATTCATGAAGGTAATGAATAGATTCAGGCGTTACTTTGCGGAAATCCATATTTAATAATAAATACTTTTAAAAGTATCCTAAAAAACATTAAATAATATTTAAATAAAACACTTAAAAAAGCATAAAATTATATATCTAGTGACAATTCCGCCTAATTTTCCTGTCATCTACGTGACGTCACAAACATCACGCAGCCTAACCGGAAGAATACCCGACTAGTTTCGCTTCTAAACGAAGCATCTTCAGGAGGTCTTGACTCACCGAGCGCACGATCGAGATCTCGATTGTCACTAGATATATAATTTTATGCTTTTTTAAGTGTTTTATTTAAATATTATTTAATGTTTTTTAGGATACTTTTAAAAGTATTTATTATTCATGAAGGTGTTGGATTCGGATATTGAACGAAAATTGATGGCGAGTTTGTGTATTGAGTTTTATAAGTTTAAAATTGTGTAGTGTGAACTAGTGAAACAAATATTATTAAAATGAAATGTAAAAGTGAAACCGATATCGACACTCGACGAGCACGTCCGCACCTCAGCGACAGTATTTGCACTCCCATGGAGCGACACCTATAATTATAGTTCAACTTACGTTGTACTCATTTTTGCAATAAGCTTTAAACTTGTTAAGAGCCATTTCACGTTTAACGCGCGTAATCTAAGATTTTAAGCGCTTAATTTACTATCACAGGAAAGATCTACAATTTATTGAATAATTGATAAAAATAGAATAATCTGTTCTAATTTCGAGTAATGTACTACATTTACAAACATAACTTTTATTATTTTGTAGTGACCAATCTCCCGCACCTTGTTTTACGAATTATGGTACACATAGCCAACTTCAGAGTTCCATTTCTTGTACAAAAAATCATCAAATTAACTTAAAAAAAGCTATAATTCAGGCATATAATCTTGTTGCTACATAATCATCCTTATAGAAAAAAAAAAGTTCGTGCGCCAATTTCTACGAATTATATCAGCAGTTTAACACGATTTATTGCGTAAAATAAAGTGTAAATCCATACAGATATTATACCAAAAGAAAGTACATTCTTCAATTAATATGATCTCAAATAATTGTAATATTAACTCTGTTATGTTAGACACGAAAACATATTTAATGTAACTCTAAATTAGCATAAATTGAAATGTACAAGCGCGAGGCGATCAGTACGGCGCGAGCGCCCATCGAGGTAGGACCTGTGTTCGTTTTGCCGAGCTCCGACATTCCGTACGCGAGACGCTTAGATGCAAGTTTATAGTGCAACCACAGAGTTTTGATCATATCAGTATTTTTTTAAATAACAAGTGTTTGGGTGATTTAGTGTCGTGTAAATTCAACAGATGTCACTATTCCTTGTCCTTGGTAGTTTCATGTGTGATTGTTAGATGTCACTGTACGGCCTTAACACACGCAAACATTTGTCGCACACGGTTAGCTAGTAAGTTTATGCTAATAAAATAAAGATTTTGAGTAACGCAAACATTGGTGCCGAAACCAGGGACGGAGAGTATTGTGATTTGTTCGGATTATAGTGCAGGACACTTGGTAGCGTGAGTAGAGTGAATAAAAATATATATATATATATAAAGTCAGTGGACATTAAAAGTGGACTTTGGACTCTGAACAGTTAGAAAAATCAGAGTTAAATCTCCATCGACTTAGTCGAATTTATACTATACGGGACTTGTAAAATTTAAAAAAAGTTATACTATACTGGACTTGTAAAAATTTTAAAATTATACTATACAGGACTTGCAAAATATTTCAAAGTTATACACTACTACTGGACTTCTGATTTTTTTCAAAACATAAAATAAAGTTTTATTGCACTGCACCTAGACATTAGTTAATACCTTCTACCAATATAGAATCTTTATCAAAATTGTCTGCACTTCAAACGCAATTGTATGAAAGGCTTACAAAGGCAGAGAGAAATTTTAAGAAAACGGGAAAGGACAGAATAAAAAAGCCTTACGTTGAAACAAGACTGGAATCAGTCGATGAACTTTGGCAAGATTTTAGAACCGGACATAAGGAGATTTTAGCTAGCACGACCAAAGAACAAAGAGATGCCCACGAATACTTTCGGAATGATATATACGACCAATTTCAGGAACAATACTTGTCATATAAGACTTCATTGAAAGAAATTTTACAAGCGTTTTCAACAGTGGAAGTTGTATCACAACCGGCAAGTTCTAAGATCGCCTCTAAATCCGATAATCTTGAAGTTGTTAAACTACCGCGAATCGAATTGCCAAGCTTCAGTGGGAAGTACAACGAATGGCAGACTTTCTATGATTATGTTCAAATCGGTCATACACGATAATGCTAGTCTACCACCTGTTCAAAAGCTGCATTACCTGAAAAGTTGTTTGTCTGGAGAACCGGAACTACTGATCCGAAACTATTGTACAACGGGATCAAACTATGCCGAAGCATGGGCACAGCTATTAAAGAGGTACAATAATAAGAAGTACAACTGCAACAGTATTATGCAAATCTTGTTTTCATTAAAGCCTATACATACTGAGTCATCAACAGCTTTGAAGCATATATTGGACACAACATCCTCATGTCCGAAGAGCCTCAATAATATTGGAATTAATACTGAGACATGGGACGCAATCATCGTGTACATTGTGGTGTCCAAGTTGGACCATGAATCTCATAAGCAGTGGGAATATCAGATAAGTTTAATGTCGGAAGAGTTACCCACTTGGCTTCAGCTAACTGAATTTTTAGAATCTAGATTCAGAGGCTTAGAGATGATTGAGAGCAGTAAGTTGACAAACAAGACAACGTCACAGTCGGCAAAACAAACAGTGAAGACTAGATCTTACAATGCCACTGTGGAAGAAGAAAAGAAAGATAATACTTCAAATTGTTCCTGCTGCAACGGCTTACATCACATATGTCATTGCAAACAATTTGGTAGCAAATCAGTTCAAGACAGAATGAGTTTGGTACAAAACAAAAGATTGTGCTACAACTGTCTGGGAACTCATTCAGTGAAGAATTGCAAGCAGACAACTAATTGTAGAAAATGTGGTAGAAGGCATCACACGCTACTACATGTTATCAAAGATCAAGAGGGCGTTACTTCAATAAGCACTAATACAACAAACACATCGGCAGAGACAGCACGTGTCCATCAAACTGCAGTTGCAGAGAGGCCAACCACTTCGAATACAAACATTGTAGCGAATTTTGCAAAAGACGATCATCTTCAAAGCTACAATGTCCTTCTAGCTACAGCAGTAATTAGAGTTAGGTCGAGGAACGGTTATGTATACAATCTTAGGGCTTTATTAGACCAAGGTTCGCAGGCTTCCTTTGTTACGGAGGCCACTGCACAATTGCTAGGGCTCAAACGCATACCAGTTAGTGGCTTGGTGTCAGGAGTAGGGGGTGGTCAATCGAAGATCAGGCATATGGTTGCACTTCATGCGGAGTCCCAACACAACCCTAACAATTCCATTGAAATAAAAGCATACGTATTGAGCGCGCTGCCGTCAACGATTCCAACTAGAGAGATACCCGCCCCAATGTGGGTAGCATTACAAGATATCCCATTAGCGGATCCAACATACAATGCCCCAGGCAAGATAGATATTTTACTGGGGGCAGAAGTCTACAGTGACATTCTACTCAATGGGCTAATGAAACATCCACAAGGACATATAGTGGCACAAAATACAATCCTTGGTTGGATCATATCAGGTAGAGTGTCATCAGAAGCTACATCGCCAAGTAGTGTGATAAGCCTACATGTGCAAACAAGAATAGACGATTTACTAAAAAGGTTTTGGGAAGTTGAAGACGAACCCCCATCAATCGAGAAAAAAATGACACATGATGAGCAGAAGTGTGAAGAAATCTATACAGCAACTACAGTGAGAGCAAAGGACGGAAGATTTTTAGTTAGATTGCCATTTCAGAGTGATGATCCAGAATGTCAGTACGGTGAGCAAAGAAAAGTTGCAGAAAAAAGGCTGACTTATTTAGAATCACAGCTTTCGATGAAACTGAAACTTAATGAAGATTACAAATCTGTAATAGAGGAATACGTGTCACTGGATCATATGAGACAAGTGGATCAGAATGATGTTGACAATCCAAAAGCGGTCTATCTTCCACACCATGCTGTCATCAGAGAGGACAAGCTTACTACTAAAGTGCTAGTCGTATTTGATGCTTCATCCAAAGGCGCAAACAATGTGTCATTGAATGATACTCTTTTAGTAGGTCCGAAGCTCCAACAAGATCTCAGACATATACTGATGAGGTGGTGAATGCATAAGATATGCATCATATCAGATGTGATCAAAATGTACCGTCAGGTGCGGGTAGCTGAACAAGACATTGACTACCAAAGAATCCTATGGAGAGACAGTCCAAATCAAAAATTGCAACATTTCAACCTGCTAACATTAACATTCGGGACTGCTTGTGCCCCTTACCTTGCAGTCAAGGCGATAGGAAACTTATGCTGTTCCTCATCTGCAAACGTTAGCAGATGAGGAACAGCATAAGTTTCCTATCGCTGCAAGCATTACAAAGAGAGATTTCTATATGGATGATCTCATGACAGGATGTGATACTGAAGATATGGCTTTACAAATCTACGACGAGATGAACAACTTGATGAGCGCTGGAGGTTTTGAGCTTCAGAAGTGGAGCAGCAACAACAAGAAGTTGTTAGAGTATATTGGCAAAGACAAACATCGTTTAAAAAATTCCGTAGCGATTCAACCAGATACAAAAGGGAAGGTTCTCGGAATATGCTGGAATAAAGAAACGGATAATTTTGAGTATTCAATAAATTTGCCTCCAGTAAAGGGGAAATTTACTAATAATAATAATAATAATAATTTTATTTTTTCCAAAGACACTGTTTTACAATGATTATTATATATCAATAGGCTTCCCACTAGGATTCCCTGTTTTGGGAAGTCTATTTACTTCCTAATATACAAATGTAATTGATTAAGATTTAATTTATAAATGACAAATATTAAAATAAAATCATCTTAATACATTCTAATCTATGAATTACATTCAATTTACATTAAAAATACAATTTTATTATAATAATTAAATTAAATAATTTAGTAATAATATTTAAAATTGAATGGTATAGAATTATTTTATATTAATCTTAATAATGTTGCATTATTTGCGTGTGATGTGTTGTGAGAGGGTGTGTATGTGTGTGGTGTCGGGAGGGGGTGTTATGGTATGTTTGTTGGCGTTTGTGTTTTTACTAAACGACAGGTGCTCTCCGATATTGCGAGATTATACGATCTGATGGGTTGGATTGCGCCTGTGGTAATAGTGGCAAAATTGTTCATCCAAAAACTATGGAAGTCAAAACTAGACTGGGACGATGACTTAAGCGAAGATTTAGCAACAGAATGGAGGAAATATAGAGAAGAATTGGAACAAATTAAGAATATTTGCATTCCAAGATGGCTTAATTTCTCTTCTGGGTTCAAAATACAGCTCCATTCATTCTCAGATGCTTCTAGGTCCGCTTACACTGGAAGTGTATATCTTCGAGTAATTGATGAAAATAACCATGTGACGGTTAACTTGTTGTCGTCTAAGACAAAAGTTGCTTCCATTGAGAAGGAAATGTCAATTCCACGACTAGAACTGTCGGGAGCAGCTCTAGCAACTAAACTGTTGTATGAAGTTGCAGAAGTGATGGGGATTCCTAAAAAACACAGATACTCTTGGACCGATTCTACCGTAGTATTGGCGTGGCTTAAAGGACCAGCATGCAGATGGACTACGTTTGTCAGCAACAGAGTTTCTGAGATATTGACAATGACAGACTACGAGCAATGGGGCCATGTTACAACACATATGAACCCATCTGACTGTACATCAAGAGGTTTAAGACCTAGTGAACTAGCGGAGCACTCCTTATGGTGGCACGGACCCATATGGTTGCAAGACGTCGGAATAAAGAAGGAAATGATAGAGGTGCAAGATACACACGAAGAGGAGAAAATTAAGGCGTTATGCACAGTAGAACAACCGGTTGAAGAATTGCCATGGGAGAGATTTTCATCACTAAGAAAGATGTTAAAAGTTTTATCGTTTTGTCGTAGAATTTTAATACCAAAGTCAGAGCGGAAGAATATGCAAGATTTTATCACAACAGAAGAAATGGATGAAACATTAAAAAAATTTATCAAGCAAGTTCAACTTCGTGAATTTGAAGAAGAAATAAAACACCTGACTACTCGAGAAAATGTTCCAAAAAGAAGTGTACTGCATTCTCTTTGTCCAGTCTTAGATCAGGACAGGATATTAAGAGTTGGAGGACGCATTAATTTGGCTGATGCTAGTTACGATAAACGTCATCCCATAATTATGCCGAGTAAGAGCCATCTTACTCAGTTACTAATAGCAGATGTACATAGTAAAACTATGCATGGTGGGCCACAGCTTATGCTAAATCATCTCAGAACCACTGATTGGATTGTGCGAGCTCGAGAGTTGTGAAGAGATACTTTCGAAAGTGCGTCGTATGTTTGCGGCATTCGAAAGTAAACCGAACACCTTTTATGGGGCAGATCCCCGCCGCTAGACTGAAACCGAGTAAACCCTTCAAATCGAGTGGCGTAGATTATGCTGGGCCTATAAACGTAAGATTTTCACCAGGACGAGGATCTAGATCCTATAAAGGTTATATTTGCCTATTCATTTGCATGGTGACGCATGCCATACACTTAGAGGTAGTGTCCGACTTAACTGCCAAGGGATTTATTGCAGCCTTTAAGCGTATGACAGCAAGAAGAGGGCACTGTCAAGAATTGTATAGCTACAACGGCACAAATTTCACGGGTGCGAGTAGAGAGCTACGTGGAATGTTTAACGATGCCAAATCAGCATTGCCCAGTGAAATAGCTCAGCTTTTGACGTTAGAAAATACAAATTGGCATTTCGGACCACCAGCGGCTCCGAATTTCGGTGGCTTGTGGGAGGCAGGTGTGCGTTCTGTTAAAACCCACCTAAGAAGTAGTTGGCGAGAGCATGCTCACATATGAAGAGTTATCTACCGTTTTATCACAAGTGGAAGCATGTGTCAACTCACGACCTTTAACAGAGCTTAGTACCGATCCACATGACACTCTACCACTGACACCTGGCCATTTTTTGATAGGAGAACCATTGCTAAATGTAACAGAAGGAGAATTTGCTACAATTAGTTTACAAGACAGGTGGCGGTTAGTAACTAAAATGGTTAATGACTTTTGGAAACGCTGGAGTGCAGAATATTTAGTTAATTTACAAATGGACCACAAAGCAGGACGAACCAAAAATTGATGATGTTGTTATTGTTAAAGAGCCCAATTTGCCGCCTGCTAAGTGGCTCCTAGGCAGGATAGTTGATATTCATCCCGGCAAAGATAATGTTACCCGAGTAGTTACCATTAAAACGAAGAATGGGCTATGTAAACGGCCATGTAGCAAATTATGTTTTATAATTCGAAAAACATTGTAATACAACATATTGAGTAGTTATTTTCATTAGAGTGCCAGTCACAATTTAGATTAGATAAGTAGTGTCAAAGTGTATTAAAAGAAAAAAGAGACTTACAAGAACATCTAATTTACCATAACAATATTTTATTGCTTTTCTTCATAAACGTACTTAAATCAAGAGATAAGAGTGATTATTTTAAATTTCTGGTCTATTCATATTAACAAAATGTCACGGTGGGCGGTAAATAAATGTTCTTTAGTTTTTTCTCGAGTTCAACTACTTAACGACTTATTGTTATTTAGGAGTTTTGATTTAGAATTACGTAATCAACTTGTTAAATAGTTTAAGAACTATGTTCTTGGTGGGCGGAATGTTTGGGTGATTTAGTGTCGTGTAAATTCAACAGATGTCACTATTCCTTGTCCTTGGTAGTTTCATGTGTGATTGTTAGATGTCACTGTACGGCCTTAACACACGCAAACATTTGTCGCACACGGTTAGCTAGTAAGTTTATGCTAATAAAATAAAGATTTTGAGTAACGCAAACAACAAGCTAGAGTTTTCTGTTGTCCATAATATCAGTATTGTTGTTTAAGTAACTACATCTTTTGTATTATTATATTAGTTTTAGCAATGGGACGAAATGATCCTTTTTACCATTGTGTTAAAAAACGAAACAACAGCTATTTTTAGAAAATTTAAAAGAACAAGCTTCTAGACGCCATGAAATTGAGAGTATCTGCACAGCCTCCCCTATTAAGGGGGTATTTGATATAATCCCCACGCTTGGCAGGCATATTGGGGATCGCAGTGAAAGTTAGCAGTTCTTTTGAAGGCGCTGCTGTCCATCTTCCAGTATTTTTCCCTTAGTCGCTTCTTACGACACCCACGGGATGATATGGGGTGGTGAAATTCTAACCTGGCACCCCACGGGGCAGAGTATCAATTGAGCAATAATCCGGCACCCTCCACCCGCGCCTCCCTCGCCTTATACGCCTATGCGCTCCAGTGCCGCGAAGTCTGTCGTCTAGCAGTCTCACCTCAAAACTTATCACGTGCACGTGCGTCATTTATTATCTTTATTGATTTTTTTTTAAACTGCCTATTAGTGCTCTGAATTAACTAGATATTTTTTCTCTTCAAGGAGAAACCTAGTTTATTTTTGTTGTGAACTTTTAGTCTTATCTTTTAACTATAATTGAACAATATTATTTATTTATAGCATTCTTTAGCTGACCATTTATCTGTTTTAAAGGCTGTCACTATACAGTCTTTGTCTCTTCGTTGTATATAGTTTACCTGTTTCTTTAAAGTAAGAATAGTGTGTAGTTAAATATGTTAAATAAACAAAAAACTCAAGATATTAGACTTGAAAGATAAAATGGATATTTTAAAGAAGTAAGATAGTGGAGAAAACATGTGGTATTGGGCGTGCCGCTATACACGATCTTATGAAAAAAAGCATAGTAGACCACGGGAAGACGATAGAATCTGGGCCAGGAAAGCGTAAAACATTAAGCGGTGGTGATTGTCCAAAGATGGAAAACGCTCTTTACATGTGGTTCATGCAACAGCTTTATAAACACACTCCTATCTAAATTAATATAAACCTACTCCCCTATATGGAGAAATTCTGAAAGCAATGGCATGGCAATCAAATTTTATAAAAAAATTACCAAACAAGATTTTTGGGCCAACGATGGATGGCTGGATAAATGTAAATACGATTTAGTTTTATTTTATTTATTATGTTTTTTCTCTATAATCCAGTAATCCGAACATTCCAATAATCCGGCACCCTCTGTTTTTTAAAAGTGCAGGATTAGTGAGATTATACTGTACATACAAATTGGATAACATTGCCTCAGTAAAACACGGCAGAGACAATGAACCAAAGGCTTTCACCTCAGCGTACAAGAAAACACGGTCATGGAAAAGTATGGACTTTTCATTGAAATGGAATACTGTTTTTTAGGAGCGACGCTGACGGATTGTGCAATGAAGGTTTAGTCGAAATAAAATGCCTTAGCTCCGTTTTCGGAATAGATCCTGATATTGCCATATGAGAAAAGAAACTTAAATGTTTCAAATTGGATAAATCTCAAGTAGAAATGAACCAAAATCATGACTAGTACTATCCAGTTGCATATTGCTAGAAAAAAATACATGTTTATTTGCTGTGTGGACTGGACCTGATTTTCATCTTAAAGTAGTAAGGATAAAATATAAAGATGATGTTTTTGGCAAGTATAAATGCTTCCGAAATTGGTATGATTTTACAATGATTGCCTAATCCCAGAAATCATAGACCCTAGAAAAACAAGATCAATGCCGTAACGTCAAATATTTATATAATTTTACGCCCCTCAATTTTTAAATTTATTTTTGGAATTTATGATTCAAAAACTTATTTATATTTTTTGTTCAACATTCAACAAGGATAAAATTTAAATATAGGATGCACAATGTAGGTAGACTTTTTAACGTGCATGCCTACTTCTGTCCCATAAAACTAGTAATCACATAATTTTTAAAATCACAACTTATATTTCTTTATGAGTGCAAGTATCAAAATATGTTACTCACAGTCATGCTATTCCGTCGTCATTTCTTCCGCTTGTGCAAGCGATGCCAGCGCATTTACCTAAACTTCAGTAGCGTGATTTTGTGAAATGGCTCTTAACGATGACGCAACCCTATGATTTTAATATTTTAATATTTGCGATAACGTATGCTCCGCGGACTACATTACACAATTACAACATAAGTTAATATTAGTCTTGTTTGTAGAACAACGTAAGTTGAACACAAGGTGTCGCTCCATCCACATGCGTTGGTTAAGAACGAGACGACAACAGTTGTCGAAGGCTTTGGCAAAAACTGTGTACACTACACGCGCACACTGCCTCGACTTCTTTTTAGTTTCGAATGTCCAAATGACATCACTCACGTAACTGAGGAAACGTGACATGGTGTGGGCTTGCCGATAACATGAAGGAATGCTGTTGTCTGCGGATTATAGACTCCTCCCTATTTGTTTACGGGTGCACAACTTGTGATTGACATGCAGTATCTTGTAGCCAAAGAAACTGTTATGATGTTAATTGTTTACAGGAAGTTGCAGACCAGTGACGTCAGTAACTTCCAGTGAACAATGAACACTTATTTGTTTATAGGCATGGTGAGTATATTGAAAAGTTACTTGTAGACTAAAGAAAACTTAAAATGTGGTTTTCAACACACTTGTTTGTAGCGGGCCTTTAAATGCACCGATTTAAGTGTCATAATGTAGTCTATTACTCGTGCTTTTTTCTACTTTACCGCACTTGGGTTTTATATAGAAAAATACAACAACTTTTCCACTCTTTTTACCAAGGAGATTGTAGTTTGTTTCATTCGTCTTTGATTTAAAAACAAACCAAAGAGTTTTTTTACCTACTAAAGAACAAGTTTAGAAGATTAAGTGAGTTTATAAATCTTCTTATTCACATAATTATGGCAATAAAGATATATGTAAAGTGAATTCCGATTCGTTTTGTATTGTATCTAGTATTAGGTATTTATCAACAAATTGACAATGGAAAAATTAAAGTGGTTCGATGTTTTCATCAGGGCCATTTTTATAAGCAAAACTAGCGCGGCATCAATAAATAAATATTTCTTTATCAAAATTTGTGCGTATTTGTGCCTCGCAAGTGTGTTGAAAAACGTCGTATGACACGCGTGTGGGATGTTGATCATTACTCACTCGGGTTCCTCATCGCGCTCGCCTGCGGCTCGCGTGCTATATCGCCTCGTGTGTGATGATCAACATACCACACTTTTATTATAATGTACTATTATGTCTTCCTTTATTTAAAACGCATAATCACACGAAGGACCTGTTTCAGAATGTTCGAGTAAGTTCCGGTTTTACTAACCAGAACATATTTATTAAACAAAACACTATCTTTGCGTTTCACAGTCATTGATTTAGCCTATCCATCGGTTAAAGCTTGAAACGCGCTGCTTGTCAACTGTCATTTTTATCATTTATGTGTTGCATAGCAACCCCAAACTTTATTAGGACATTCTGAAACGGGCCCTTAAAGTCTCAATTCAGAGCAAAGTGGCAGCGATTGGTAGTTTTACTGTGAAACCATATTCAACTTTATCTCTTAGGATGAAAGAATTGACCGTGATGGGCCGCGAGCAGCCGCGATTTATCCAAGTCTTTCAAGCGATACTATGCATTGTAGTGATAGATACAGTCTAAAATGGATTGAGAGTGAAACTGCCGACCTCTGCCACTTTAGTGTTCATAGAGTATATAGATACTCGGTAGTATTTATTATAATGCATGAGTGTGTACATGTCGATACCTCATATACACGAAGCTCTCCGGACAGAGATCGCAGATGAACCGCTTGTCGGGCTCGTCGGGCGGCGCGCCCGCTCCGGGCTTGTGCGTCAGCCCTGCAACGGCACAACAACACTACTGTACAATGTGGCGCTCCGCTAGACGCTTGCCAACCCACCCATACTCCACCACAGTGGAGATGTGCCGCCATCTGCGAGGCGGATAGGAGATAAGACTGGGTACTGTTGTGAAGACCTATTCAAGTAGTGTCTTAAAAAAACAACTCAGGGAAAAAAAAAAACAACACATTTGTTATATTTGAAAAAAAAAATTACAAGAGGACTTACAATTTCCCACAACTCACTTTTACTATTAATTTGGACAGGGTTCCACCTGAAGGGTATACTAGTACATTGAGTCTGGTGACTCGTGGAGTTATCACAATAATTTTGAGCATTTAATTTTAGAAGCCACCGTTTATGTAGAGAAATATACTGCTGACAACGCGTAAATAGGTATGTGAGGGACTCGGGCCTAGGTCAGCATATTTAGCATATTAGGTGTAACAGTACCCTCTCTTAACCGCATAGCACATCTCGGCACATCCACCTCGTTATAGTCAGAGATAAGAGACAAGATGCTAAAGCTACATATCCCAACCATTCAGAGTATATTTGTACAAAAAGGAATAAGTTAAAATAACAATTTAAACAAGTATATATTAATTTAAAAAACAAAAATCCCGACTGCTTATGACTGCCCAAAAAAAGGAGCGTTGTTTTCAGGGCTCATGTATGTATATTTGTGAGCTTCTGTATGTCTTTATTCCACCATAACTTCTAAACGGCTTCACCGGATTTAATGTATGAGATATCGTTAGATTTAACTTGATAGAAAAATTTACTGGTGAATTTTAGACACTATTTTTTTTTTCTATTACAAAATAGAAAAAAAAAACTTCCATATTTATAGAGTGTGGTATCAAAATGAAGGGCTTTAAAAAATACTACATAAATAAAGGGTTATCCAACAAGAACTTTGTTTTCCAAAACAAAATAAAAGAAAGAATTTGATGAAGATGATTCAAATTTTTATTGTGTTACAAAGAGAAAAGTTTGGCAATCAATCATCTTCATCTAAATTATTTCTTTTATTTTGTTTTAGAAAACAAAAAAACCTTAATAAATTACATCATTCTAAATAATTTTACTACCTTCTCGTATCAAAACAGTTTTTACATTTGTTTTGACGTTGAAGTTTTTTTATTTCACATCAAACCATAGAGTTTATCACCAACCATAGAGCTTATCACAAACAATAGCTTATTCCGTTCAAGCCTGGTGACAAAATGACCTGAATATAATTAACTCATATTGTCATAACATAATTTACAATTTATTATATGCATATATGTATTTGATGTGGTTAGTTTGTGTCTATGTGTTGGTGTTTTTATTCATTTTATCTTCTCTGGGTAAAAACAAATATTAGTATCCGTGTGTATTGTGCGTGTTTGTTAAATGTATTCTTTGACCTACTGATACCCAACTGGCAGGTGGATATTTATATAAAAAAAAATTAAATACTAATATATTTAATTATAATTATTTGTAAGTATATATTTAGTATATATAAATATATTTATTAGTATAATATATTATAATATATATATCTCATATTAAGAAATATGTTAAACTTATTTAAAAAACGCGGATGATAGTGATAGTGATGAGTATTTGTCATTGTCTTCTAACAGTTCTCTTAGTGACCAGAGTTTCGAAAGCATTCCAACGCTTAACGATACTCTCGACGCACAGTTTTCTGATGTACCGAAGAATTTTAACGTGATTCATATCAACGCGCAAAGTATTCCGGCACATTATCCCGATATGCAGGCATCTCTAGTTCACAAAAATATTCACGCCATAATAGTCTCTGAGACATGGTTCAAGCCGTGCTTACCCTCTTTATCATATTCCTTGCCCGGCCTTAACCTAATCCAAATGATCGTAGTGACAGCCGTGGGGGTGGGGTAGCTATTTATCTTAGATCACATATTCCTTTCTCAGTAGTCAGTACCTCATCCCAACCGCCTATATCAAATGCTGGTGAGCATCTTTTTGTGGAGGTTCTTCTTTCACATAGTAAAATCTTACTCGGAGCCTATTATAGCAACTCTTCTTGTAATAATTACTTCTCATCATTTGAACAGATCCTTGAAGATCTTACCCCTTCATATATCCATACCATTATCATGGGTGATTTCAACACCTGTCTTCTCAAACGTGATTGTCGTACTTCTTCACTAGAAGCTGTCATTAATTCCTGCAACATGCATATTCTACCTCTAAATGCTACTCATCACTCCCCTAACTACTCTCCTTCACTTCTCGACTTGATTATAGTATCATCCACCCAGCATGTTGCTAAGCACGGTCAATGTTCCGCCGATGCCTTTTCGTATCATGATATGATATTCCTATCTTACAAAATTCGTCCTCCGAAAGCAAAACCTAAAATCATACTTCAGCGCAATTTTAGTGGCATGGACCAGGTAGCATTTCTTAATGATGCCCATGTAGTCGACTGGTCTCCGGTATATGATGCAGTGACTGTGAATGACCAAGTTGCTATATTCAACTCCTTATTAACACAGTGTATGATAAGCATGCCCCTCTTCGAGCTATAAAATTAAAGCACCTTCCAGCTCCTTGGCTAACCAATGATATAAAAGTGTTAATGCGTAGACCATGTGACAAAAATAAAGCTGTGTATGTTAAATCTCGCAATCGCTGCAATATGGTGTGTAGGGATGCTTTACGCCACCATGTTCACAAATCTGTCGCTAATGAGGACCCTGCCAAAGTATGGAAATTTCTCAGGTCATTGGGAATAGGTAAATCACGACAAGAATCTATTCCAAATGATGTAAATATCAATTCTCTAAACCAACATTTCTCTTCGTTGTCTGATATTAACATCTCAGATAAAAACAATACCTTACGTTACCTTTCAACTTTACCGACTCCCGACCATTCGCCATTTATTTTTAATCAACTGTCCGCTTGCGATGTTAAGAAGAGCGATATTTCAATCACTTCTAATGCTGTTGGTGTTGACGGCATAAGTCGTAACCTGGTTATGCCCATACTAGATGTTATACTTCCTGTTCTCTGTCACATTTTTAATAACTCTGTCTCTGATGGAGTATTTCCCTCAATTTGGAAAGACGCTCAAATTATTCCCTTGGCTAAAAAATCAAACCCTAAATCTTATTCCGATTATCGACCCATTTCAATCCTTCCATTCCTGTCAAAAGTGCTCGAGCGTCTTATCTACAACCAAATTAGCAAATTCTTAACTAGTAACAGACTTTAAAACTCTTTTCAATCTGGCTTTCGACCTGGGCATAGCACAGTAACTACTCTCATAAAAATTATTGATGATATCCGTCTTGGAATGGACACTGGCGAAGTTACTGTATTAACTCTTTTAGATTTTAGCAACGCATTCAACACTGTGAATTTTGACATTCTTCTTGCTCTCCTTAGCTCAATTAACATTTCTCCAACGGCAGTTGATTGGTTTCACAGTTATCTGTACGGGCGCAGGCAGCGTGTTCGCCTTGAAGATGAATACTCTTCCTGGTGTAACACGACCGCAGGCGTCCCGCAAGGTGGCGTCTTATCTCCTTTATTGTTTGCTTTATTTATTATTTCGATTTCTCACAACCTCACTTCTTCCTACCACCTATATGCAGACGATCTACAGATTTATTCTAAGGCTCCAGTGAATAAACTACCTGAAGCCATTCAGATTGTTAATGCTGATCTTGATCGCATAGCTAAATGGAGCAATTCTTTTGGGTTACAAGTAAATCCCATTAAGACACAAACAATAGTTATTGGTAGCTCAAGATTAATGTCAACAATAGACTGGGTATTACTTCCTCAGTTTTCTTTGGTGGTATTGCTATTCCCTTTAGTAGCTCTGTAAAGAATCTTGGAATAACAATGGATCGCTATATGAGGTGGGATCAACAGTTGCAAATTACCAGTCGCAAGCTATTTGCCGCAGCAGGATCCTTAAAAAGGTTGCGCAACTTTCTTCCAACAGCCACTAAAATTGCATTAGCTCAATCTCTATTACTTCCAATTCTTGACTACGCTGATGCCTGCTATCTCGATCTCACGGAGGAACAGCTAGATAAACTTGAGCGTCTTAAAAATTTTTGTATTAGATTCATATTTGGTTTACGCAAATATGATCACGTCTCTCAGTTTCGTTCTAAGCTCAATTGGCTGACAATACGTTTTCGCCGGAATGCTCATATTCTTAGTCTCCTTTACAATATATTGTTTAATCCTACATCCCCGCGCTATCTCAAGGAACGTTTTGATTTCCTTCACTGTTCTTCATACACTTTAAGGTCATCAGAAAATCTTACACTTGAAATCCCGCCTGGCTAGCTACCACCCTCAAGTTGAAAATCTGTCGCCAAGCACCTAACGGTGTGTTCCGGCAGCTGTCCTTGTGAGCCAGTTACTCTAGGTTAGTCTGAACAACATCCTCGACCACATCATCACTTACCATCAGGTGAGATAGTGGTCAAAGGCTATCCTATCAAGCATAAAAAAAAATAAAAAAAAAATTCATCCTCATACTAGTTCGTTCTATAGCAAATCTTTCACCATTCAGGCTGCTCGCTTGTGAATTCTCTTCCTGTATCTATCAGACAAGCACCGACTCTCAGAATGTTCAAGGATCAAGTTAAAAAGTTTTATTTGTCCAATTAATTTTGCACTACATTTTTGTCAATGTCTAGGCTTTGTATGGGATAATATTATGATATGTATGTATCTTTATATAATTTATTTATTTTTATATATATAATAATAATAATAATAATAATAATATACTTTATTGTGCCAAAACAGTTTCTTACGTTGATTAGACAATATTATGGAATATTACTATAAATGTTAGTTATAAGTTACAGAAGCAGTTACTATAAAATTTTTACCAAAAACACTTATAATCTAAATTATTTCCATTCTATTTACTTTTGACTCATAGTTACTGACTAATTCACACTAGCCCCCACACTAGGATACCCTGTGTTGTGGGTGGTCTAGTTCTCTTCCAAATGTACATAATTTATATAAATGTATGATCAATAGACAAGTATACTTAGTACCTAATAGATAATGGAGTGTTCTAAAAACATACTTTACAATTTGTATTTAATGTACTGTTATTTTTATTAAGGGACTAAGTTTAGTATGACGTTAATATATATATGTATATATATATCATTATCTATTTATGTATGTTGATATGTGTATATATTTATGCATATATTTATTTTAAAAACTTACATCCTATTTGTATACATTTGTTTAGAAACTATAGTAAAATTTGTTTTATTTTTTAAATATTTTTATGAATTTGTACTTTTTTCATTGTTAATTGTTAGACTACACCCGCCCCAACTGTTTTGTTTATTCAACTCCATCCTAAGGTTGCCTGGTAGAGATCACTTTTAGTGATAAGGCCGCCCATTGTAACACTATGTTATTATTATTTAATTAAATGTTATGATGTAAACTTTAATATTTTATATGTGGTGTAACAATAAAGAGTTTTCTATCTATCTATCTATCTAATATATAGGTTGTAGTTTTAAAGATAAAGATACGTTTATTTGCTAAAACATGTGTGTACAAGATCTTAAAAATGAAATATAAATCAACACGTTTTGACCACAGTGCAGTGGGTGTACAAATTAGAGAGGCGATTTGATTGCTCCACTACATTGGCTTATTATATAGACATACAAAATTGAAGTAATTATACAAAATTATTGATTTACAAAATTGAAGTAATTATATAGATTTATATTGTTACATAATAATTAAGTATATAATTGCAAACATTGTACATGTCAGAATATTATAAAGTTGTCAGAAAATCATAAAATATATACATTAGGCAAGTATGTCAAAAATGATCATGTAGGAAGTCATCTATTTTATAGTAGCACTTAGCAGTCAGTAAAACTTTTAGTTTCTTTTTGAATGAGTTTGCATTGAGTTCTTTTATAATTATTTTTATTTTTAATTTCAATGGAACGATAACACGCCTAATAGTCAGGTCAAATTAGACCAAAAAATAAGAGTAAAGCTACTAGCTGAAAATCAGTATGATTGTTTAAAATTAGATTAAAAATAAAATTTGAAAGTTCCCATCTTTCCCCTGAATGGATTTTTTTTTATTCAAGGTCAAAATTCAAAAAAATTGTATTTCACGATTTCACCAAAACGGTAAGTTTTATCAAAAAATGCTACAAAAATTGTAGATCATAATATTATCTACAAAAAATGTATCAATACTTCCTTTTCTACGAGCCATCGTTTTCTCGATCATCGAGATATAACGATTAAAAAAGTTGTAAAAGCTGTAATCTTCATAATATGTGGGTCGTCCTAAAGACGAAGCTATGAATCGGCCAATGGGGGAATATTAACATACATTGAAAATAGCGATGACTGTCAGTGCACTTTATACGAATTACAGAATATTTGCAAAACTACGACTTTAGATAACAGAACCATTAGGCTACGACTAAAACTGAAGTATTTCGATTATTCAGTGATAAACTTATCATCACTGTGAAATCGGGAGCATCAAGATTCATATGCTTAGTAGATAATCATCATGATATTATATGACACAAGCCTGGTATGAAACAAGAAAATAAATAAAAAAGAAGAACTATTCAGAGTCCTAGATGCAGCTACAGCTATCATTCGCGAAGATATTCAAACCGCAGTGTTAGATAACTCTAACTACCTACAGGAGTTAAGTACATCACCTGGTAGGTGGCGAGAAAACGTGTGCATATTATGACGATTACAACTTTTTATAATCGTTATATCTCAAAAACGGTGGCTCGTAGAAAAAAAAGTATTGATTCATTTTTGTAGATAATTTTATGATCAACAATTTTTGTCTGAAGTATTTTTATGATAATACTTACCGTTATGGAGATAATCACGTAATCCTCTTTTTTGACATTTCACCTAGAATAAAAAAAATCCATACAGGGGAAATATGGGGAACTTTCAAATTTTATTTTTAATCATATTTTTTAAAAAATCTTACTGATTTTCAGCTTGGTGGGATTTTATGTAGCTTCGAATGTCTAAATTGACCTGACTAGAACGAAAATAAATAATGTGCAGTCGAATTTATACTTTTAAAATTAATGTTTACATGTTGTTCTTAGTGACCCTCGCTCTTATAAAATTTGGACCGTTATTATTCCGTACTCAAAGGGCAAACCGGGACACTACTCGTGTGTAGGTCACTCACAGGTCTGTAGCTCTGCTCGTAAATGGCATCACAGGTTACAATCCGAATTACAGAATTCTGAAATTCGAATGATTCTGAATTTTGAAATGTAGAACGTGAACACATAGTTCAATGAATGTTGGATCAAAAATACATTTTTTTTTTTACTAAAACTATCGCGAGTTTTATCCATATTAACTTATTAGGAAATGGATCTTCAGAATCTTTTCCATAAATATGACAAGTTATGATATGGCAAGTGACCGAAACATATTAACTATTTGCTCCATTCCCTAGCATGGGAGGTATCATTGTCTAAGGCTCATTGAGAAGAGTACAAATGTTATTTAATTTAGATATGTTTTATTTAACTTGCACTGCCTCTCAAAAATATCAAAAACTGAACCAGTAAAAAAATTTGGGTAAATTATCCATAAATACATATATTAATTCATTATAAATGCCAAAGTAACTATGTCTGTTTGTCTGTCTATCTATCTGCCTCGCTTTCGTGCCAAACTACTGGACTGATTTGTATGGAAATACGTTTCAGATGCGGCGAAGGACATATGATAGTTTTTATCAAACTGCGCAAAAAGTTAATATTTTTGCGCGATTGCCGACATACGCGCGGGCGGAGCCGCGCCCGGAAAGCTAGTGTGAAGTATATATACCTACCATCTTTTTTACCAACAAATACTTAAAATACTATTATTTTTTGTACTTTTACTTATTGTTGTGACCGACAATCATTTATTACTTAGTGTTGTGACCGACAATTATTTATTACTTAGTGTTGTGAACAACAATCATTTATTACTTAGTGTTGTGAACAACAATAATTTATTACTTAGTGTTGTGACCGACAATTATTTATTACTTGGTGTTGTGAACAACAATCATTTATTACTTACTGTTGTGAACAACAATCATTTATTACTTAATGTTGTGACCGACAATTATTTATTACTTAGTGTTGTGAACAACAATCATTTATTACTTAGTGTTGTGAACAACAATCATTTATTACTTAGTGTTGTGAATAACAATCATTTATTACTTAGTGTTGTGACCGACAATTATTTATTACTTAGTGTTGTGAACAACAATCATTTATTACTTATTGTTGTGACCGACAATTATTTATTACTTAGTGTTGTGACCGACAATCATTTATTATGTTACGGCCTATTGGTATGCGGATACCTTAAAGGTGAGGCCGATTAGCACTTGTTCAGTTTCGGAGTTCCAATTGTTTACTTCTAATTTCTTTCAAAGTCATCTTTTTGACCAAAACTCACGCGCTTGCATTGCATGTACTTGGTGCGGCTAACAAGTTTAGTTCAATTTTTGTTTAGACATTTGGTATTATACCTAACTGCATACTGCACCATTTGCGAAATATCAGTACCTTGCTTTCTCATGTAAGTAATATATATGATTTAGTAACCGAGTTCGAAAATGGGAGGAACTACTCAAATTGGTTCTTTTTTATGTTTGTTACCCCAGAACTCCGTCATTTATGAACCAATTTAGATTTATTTAATTTATTAGAATGGATAAACATTCCG